>CP092872.1:15445350-15466404 GCA_030710605.1 Cordylochernes scorpioides | reverse complement strand
GATCTGATTCCCAGATCCAGAGAAACAAAGTTGTTAGATGGAGATGAACCTGAAACATTTTGGAAAAACAAAATTCCAGAAAAAGCTAGAAACTCTATTAGGTAAATTCATCACTTCAAAAAAGATCTCCACACTGAATGTAAATGCATTCTAAAACAGTACAAATAGAAAGTATCGTCGTTTGGGAAAAAAATGCCGTGCAGGGAGTTTTTAAATTGCTTCATCATTTTTCAAAATTTCCTGGTGAACGTTTTCCTGGTTTTGGCCTTGGTTGACGTATTTTTAGCGGTATGGCAGCGATGGCGGCTGGTTTTTTTTAAACCTGGCTGTATTGCCATAGTTCCTCGAGATTTAACCCTAAGTTTTCCAGAATGAACCTTCAATTTCTGACTATGGACCATAATGGAATAAACACTTGTATAAATCACCTCTCCAAATACGAAGCTGTTTAGCTTTTCTTGATTTCTTAAGAACAGGTTTTGGGACTATAGAATAGGGAAAACGAGCCATTATTTGATATTTATTTTGATTGATGTCAAAAGCCATCAGCAACGTTCAATTGCACGATTAGGTGATGTCTTTTGCTTAATTTGACCACCTGAACTCTTACATTTCCTCCTTGTATCCTATTTTATAAAGTCTAGAATTTTCTCAACATGGAAATCTGACAATGCAGTACTAGGGCAGACCGTCTGATTTCACTGGCTGGTTCAGCATCCATTCAATAGCAGGCAGACATAAGGAAAGTCGTAGAGGAGTAATTTGAGGAAACAATCCGCGGTCCCCAAGGGAGATGATATATATTGTGTCGTTCTTAATACTTCCTAAATGACGGGTGTCTTCACTGGCCTCTAGATACTGCGTCAGGCCTCTCATCCAGATCCTTTCACCATCACCAAGCGGCTCCCTGACCTGCAGAGATTGGTCTTCGGGCTAAGCCTGTATAATGACACAATAGTAGCCATTCTCGTATCGGCCAAGGCGTGAGTCTATAAATATATTTAAGTCTTGTAGAGTCCAGGGAAAGTTTCCTACTGTATTGAGGAGGACTCTTTGTCGATAGGAGAGACTCCTTGGTCAGAGGACGGCAACCTGCAGCTCGTGAGTCACATGCGGCTCTTTGGATGAGAAGCTGAGAGTGTAGTACTCGCATAAATAAAAACTTTATACGAGTACTATTTATTGTTGGGGCAAAAAAAAAATTGCGCCTCTTTAAAAACTTTGAAATTTTGTAAATTGTAATTTTTGACTCTTCTGACTCAAAAGATTGCCGACCTCTGTCCTAGGTTGATAGCTACAAAATTATATTTAAATATACAGTTAAGCCTTTCTATAGCGCTCCCTTTAAATTGCGCCTTCCTCTCTATAGCGCCCGATTTTGAATTCGTAGTACGATGCGATTTACATTAAAAGTGACCTATCTATAGCACCCCCTCTCTATAGCACCCTATTTTGGTGAGTCCCAAGAAGGGGCGCTATAGACAGGTTTAACTGCATATCATATTTCTTAACAATTAGCTGGTGTCGTTAATTATATTTTCAACCAATCTTCACGTGTTCTCAAATATCTGGACAAGGATAGTTTGGTGAATGTATGTCAGCTTATGTCGCCGCTGTTCATTTGGAATTCTTTAGGGCAATAGACAGTAGTATTGCATCGCCTTACCTCCACAACCTCTGGTTTCCTCAAATACTGGAATACTATGACAGTGTTAGGCTTTTGTTTTATGTTGTTTATTTCATTGTTGAAGATTTATCACATTGTTGTATGCCTATATCACACACACACAAAAGCCTTTATTAGGGACTTGCCCCATACAGATTCTCCCAATTGGATAAGGTAATAATCATCTTGTGTTATTTACATGAAATTCAGCTGGCTTTACCCTTCGTCTCAAAGTCATTCACTTGTTGACTGGTCCTTACATAATGATGATCTAAAAAAATTATAGTAAGCTATTGCTTTAGATTTGTTTGCTGATATTTTTGAAAGCAATACGTAGGGTGAAGTGTTGGTACATTTAATTTGTTGATATAGGGCCTTCCTCTCAGCATCAAGGGCTGTACAATTAAGCAGGTAATGGGGGAGTTCTTCAGTAATTGTATGCTTATAACATCGTTGTATGTTTATTATTTTGTGTTTTATGTTGTTGAATATGTTGTATTTTTCCTTATATAGAATGACAGTTGTTCAGGGGTTCCACCTTGTACAAAGATTCCGTAGAAGAGTCGGTGTATTATCCAATGCCAGCTCACTTGAATTTGAGTAAATAAAATACAGGCCATGATATTTATGGTGGGTAGAAGTAGTCAACTGCTTTTACTATAAGTACATCACATGTCTACACATGTGAAAAGCAGTTCGACTTTGCATTTACAAATATATGCCAGAGCCCCGTTTGGTTACTTGAACTCGCTGGTAGGGTTGGACTTTTGCAAGAATCGGGGGCCATTGGAGCATTTTTATACCAGAAAAAAGTGCCCAAATGCGGGAATCGAACCTGGATCGTAGCGGTCGAAACCCAAAGGTTTAGACCATCCTTCCACCGACCCCAAACATTTCAAATCTGTGGAATCAATACATATCAGGATTTGGGTCGAGAGAGATTGAGATTGAAACTAACTTATTACAATGTCCTTATAAACGTATGGCAGACATTAGGAAAGTCGCAGCGGAGTTATTTGAGGTAACTATTCGCGGTGGAGAGGATACACATTGTGTCCTTAATATGACATCTATATGACAGGGTGTCTTTACTGGCCCCTAGATACCGCGTCAGGCCTCTCATCCAGGACCCTTTCACCGTCATTAAGCGACCCCCTAACCTTGATAGAGATATAAATGAGATAATTGGGACAATTTAATATTGAACTCAACATTGAACTGAGAGATCCTGTCTGGAGGAAGACAAGGTGGAGGAGCTTTCTTCACTGAGAACAAATTTATACATTTATCATCTTTGTTTAATTTCTCATTAGTTTTTGTAACAATTAACTAAGTTGAGAAAAAGGGCTTTTCCTGATCGTTCAATTAAAAGTTGCTGATGGCTTGCGCCATCTATCTGAATAAAAACCAATTAATCGTTGTTTTTTTAATTATTCCAGAATTGGCCAAATACCGTTTATTGATTAATCATCTGAGATGTCCTAAAGACCAGCTTTTTTGGTCGTTGAGGTACAGCTTGCACCACGCTGACGAGGGCCAACAGCCCGAAACGTGTACGTGGTTAACGTTTTTTGATTAATCAAGAAACGATATTTGTCCAATTCTGGAATAATTAAAAAATCAACGATCAGTTGGTATTTATTCCGATAGATGGCGAAAGCCATCAGCAACTTTTCCACCATTTATCCACCTGTTCCAAGTACAATATCACATTTGTACTATTTTTTTCCCAATGGAATAAGTGTCAATAAAATATTTCAATTTGTAAATTAAGGGAAATTCGATATTACCCCCGGGTTTCCACATAGATAGCGCCAACTACCCGGAAGATGTTGAAAGATTCTGTCATCTCAGCGAGATCCTCCAAGTCTTTGCTGAGTTACGCCAGCTGATAACGGGAGATAACACTGAGAGACCCTCCTCCATTGATCTATTGTTGAACCGGAACAAAATCTCGCTATTTAGTCAGAGGAATGTGTAGGGACACTGTGTGAGAACAGTCAAATAAACACATACTCCCTCTATATGCTTCATTTATATTCTTTCTATATACAAAACTTAAGGTAGTAAAAATTATTTGACATCGCCGGTCGTTTTTTTTTTTTTTTTAAGGAGACAGAGGCAATTTTGTTCACACTTGGTTATCTCGTGTGTCTTCAATGAAGATCACTGTGTATCAAATATATTTCAGGGTTATAACTAGTTTAAATACCGATATACATGCTAAAAGGTACAACTTCCTTATAATATGATGCACTAGCGCGCCATCTATTATCAAAATTCGAAACTATTTTTATATAGGCCCTCTCATTAATTTTTCCATTGCAGTAAGGACAGTAGAAATTGTTTAATATCAAAAAGAATATTACGCTTTTAAAATAGTTTCGAATTTTGACAACTTCCTTATGTTCATGAGTGTATACACACTTGGTTATCTTGTGTGTCTTCAATAAAGGTCACTGTAATATCGTTCAGAGTTATTGTCTGAATCCTGATATACATGCTGCAAGGTACAATTTGTTTTATATAACTACTAGCCGAATGACCCGGGCAACGCCCGGGTTTTACCCGATTAAATGTTTTTATTCAAATACTATTCGTTACAATTATAAATTGGCGCCGTGGATGTCACTCTTGTGAAACGTCTCGCTCCAAACTTTGTGTCTGAGAAGCGATATTTTTATAGAAAGATGATCTGGCTTTTGTTTTCTGCTCGAATGAATGTTTTTCTGTTAGAATTTTGTTCCTGCGTACAAAAAAAAATGAACTGGTTTCACCCGTGGTCTCTGCTTTTTGGAATTTTTCCCGATATAATTTTGTATCTGATAATCAAACATGATACAGCAATATTGTCATCATCATTTTCTGACTAAAAAAAACAACTATTTTTACCCAGAACCTGTCAATTTTATTTTTTATTGGCTAAAAATCCGATAAATATATTTTCAAGATTTTTCTCTATGTCCTGTCAAAACACGTTTTACATGAACATTAGGTCAGCTCATATTACCTCCCATCTTCACCGCTAGAGGCGCTGCTTGCGAGCGAAAAGGCAAATTTGCAACGCAATTTGCAAATAACTCGAAGAATATTCGGGATAGAGACCTGAAATTTTCACTATAGGTTTTTCCAGATTCTACTCTATATACTGTTAAAATTTCAGTCAGATTAGTTACGTATTGTGGACGTGTATAGCCGACATAGATACCCACATACATACATACATATGGTAATTTAAACCAACAACCCCATATTGTATATAACTTATAACAAGATTTTCATGTTGTATAATAGAAACACATCTGTAAATGATTATATGCTTATAAAAATAAAAATGTAAATTTTCACAACGATATTTGAAAATTATAATATTTTGATTTTCAAATACTATTCGTTACAATTATAAATTGGCGCCGTGGATGTCACTCTTGTGAAACGTCCCGCTCCAAACTTTGTGTCTGAGAAGGGTGCAGAGAGGTACTGGAAAACTCCCCATCCTGGCTGTTCCTCTCGGTTAACACAGTATAGCGAGAGTCAACACTTCATCATCACATGTTAGTCGACAGGATTCTACAAGAGGCTACCAGAACTTCATCTTATTACATACATACACTGACTTTTATATATATAGGGATTATTAATTGATTGTACTTTACTTTTAAATTTTGACCGTTGTCAACTAACGAATTTCTCGTTAGATTTCGCGGGCGGAATGACTTCACTGATAACAAAATTCTGATTTATCCATTTTTCTGGCTTTTAAATGGTTCTTTGAGCTGGATGACGATGTTATTCTTGCGTCAACGTCCAATCTACAAGTTCTTCCTGAGCCTTGAGGTGAGGGGAGATAAAACTTAGATCTTCTGATTATCTGGAGGAAGGCTTTACGGCAGTGAGGAAGCTTCCTCACTCATGGACAAAACTAAAGGAAGTGAAAAGTCTTTTATATTGCGATCATCTTTTCTTGAAAGAGATAGAGACAAATTTGTTCACGCTTTGTTATCTCGTGTGTCTTCAATAAAGATCACTGTAATATCTTTCAGAGTTATTGTCTGAATCCCGATATACATGCTAAAAAGTACAACTTTCTAAGTTTTATCCATGAATGTATATTTCATAGTTAGTGTCTGAATCCCGATATACATGGTAAATACTTTTTTACTTTGATAACAAAAAAATTATCACTATTACTCGGACTTGTGCAAAGTTCGGAGATCCATGGAAGTCTGATATGTTCATCTCAATAATCACTCGTTCATTGGAAACGTCGCTGTGATTTGAATAGTACATTGATCTTGCTTGAAACAAATCCTCAGAAATTGTTGCTTACACCGTCTTTATAGGCGAGACCAACTGGGTCTTTCCAGTTGTTCTCGAGGACCACGCCATTACCATCTCCTCAGCGGCGAAGTACGCGATCTACGTATTCTTCGTAGATCGCGAAATGCGTGGTGTCGCTGGAGACCCACTGGCGATCCTCCGCCAAACTCTGCAGCGCTGGCAGAGGCGCCATATTCATTGTACATAGTTAATATAATCCATATTATCTTTTTTTTTTTTAAATAGTGCAGACTGTGCACTTTGCATGTATTGACAAGATGTCAATAAAATTATTTTAATTATCAATTGTCTTTATAGGCGAGTAAATAGGATGACAATGGTACAAGAGCACAGTTAGCGGTGAGGTATCCCGGCTGGAAGAAGGAAACAAACAAGTTTACAAGTCTTCACAGACGTCACCGCACACAAGGAAACATTTTAGAGGAAACTATCCGACAGGATTGGATAATAGCAATCGTCCCGCAATTGGGAGATGTTGCGACAGTGGACAACCACTGTGGGTCCATGGGACAACTGTCACCAACACACTGTCACACACCTATCCCCATTCTCATTTAGAACTCTTCTATTCGGACATTTTAGATTTGAAGCTACTTTTTATCCGAATAGTACACTCATAAGCAAAAGAAAGTGGAAAGTCTTTTATGGGCCGTTCCTCTGTTTTTTTTTTTTTTATTATTATTTTTTAAAGAAAACAGAAACAATCATGTTCTCACTTGGTTATCTCTCGAGTGTTTTTAATAAAGGTCACTGTATATCAAATGTCTTTCAAGGTTATTGTCTGAATCCCGATATACATGCTGAAAGGTACAACTTCCTTATGTTTTATCCATTGTATATGTTTAATATAAAGATCTAAAACGCTTATACCTTTATGATAAATAAAAGGCCCAAAGTATTTGACGTCAATATTATGATGTGAAAAAAGTTTCACTTGGAAATTAAAATAAAGCATCTCATCAAATTAGGTAAAATCCCAAATTACCATGCAACATCAAAGAAAATGGTGATGGTCGGACAAAAATTTGGATGGAGTCAGTAACATGGTGGTTGTTCATAGGAAGTCCTGTAGTTCCTGGCACCGAACAATAGAAATATCAACCCATTCAACCAATAAATCCACGGTTGGAGTTAGGCATGATCTACACTTAATGATGCCTGTCTATATAACACTCATGGACAAAACTTAAGGAAGTGGAACATCTTTGATGTGGCCATTCCTCTTTTTTTTTTTTCTTTTTTTTTTTTTGAAGGAGACGGAGGCAATTTTCTCTTCACATTTGGTTATCTCGTGTCTTCAATAAAGTTCACTGTAATATCTTTCAGAGTTATTGTCTGAATCCCGATATACAAGCTGAAAGGTACAACTTCCTTAATTTTTGTCCATGAGTGTATACACACTTGGTCATCTCGTGTGTTTTCATTAAAGGTTACTGTATATCAAATATCTTTCAGAGTTATTATCTGAATCCCGATATACAAGCTGAAAGGTAGAACTTCCTTAAGTTTTAACCAAGGATTTTATGGAGGATTCTGGTTCTATTAAAGTCTTTGAAGTGATTAAGAGGTTGATGGTCCAACGCAGGCGCTCTAGTTTCGAACCCCATCAAGGAATACCACCCACATATCTCTCTCCTCCAGGAGTTAATTGAAAATGTCCCGCGCAGCCCGCCGTGATGGGAGGGAGATAGCGGGCTATCAGAGCGATATATCGGCCCTAACGACCCATTGTCCACCAACTGGCGGCATATAGGAGCCTACCTCATAGACATGCCAAGTCCGGTGGTCATAAAGTGGAACGGGGATGACTTAATTGGTCTTAATGATAACCTAGAGGACCTCCTTATGAAGGGCATTACATTTTTGTACCGGCTTCCTGAAGCACGTTCTACAAGGTTGCTCGTGCTACGCCAGCTGATGTGAAGCCCCCGTAACAACCTACGTACCTACGGAAGTTCTGACAGTAGAGCGTAAGATTACGTAAACTGAGAGAATTGAAACAAAATGCGATTGTCTGGCAGTTAGTAAGGTTCTAGGCAGAGCTGTGCCGGCAGACAAACAGAGGTTGGCAGAGCTGTGAATACAGACAAACAGAGGTTTGCAGAGCTGTGAAGACAGACAAACAGAAGTTGGCAGAGCTGCGCCGGCAGACAAACAGAGGTTGACAGAGCTGTGGAGAGAGACAAACAGAGGTTGGCAGAGCTGTGCCGGCAGACAAACAGAGGTTGGCAGAGCTGTGGAGACAGACAAACAGAAGTTGGCAGAGCTGTGAAGACAGACAAACAGAGGTTGGCAGAGCTGTGGAGAGAGACAAACAGAGGTTGGCAGAGCTGTGGAGAAAGACAAACAGAGGTTGGCAGAGCTGTGAAGACAGACAAACAGAGGTTGGCAGAGCTATGGAGAGAGACCAACAGAGGTTGGAAGAGCTGTGGAGAGAAAAACAGAGGTTGGCAGAGCTGTGAAGACAGACAAACAGAAGTTGGCAGAGCTGTGAAGACAGACAAACAGAGGTTAGCAGGTGCTGCCAGAGTTAAGCAACGAGCGCCAGATGTAGATCAGGGCCGTTGGGAAGATGCAGCTGTCTACCACAGTTATCTCGTGACGCCCCGTAGATGCCTATCTACACCCAGGGACAACATGGACAGCGTGGTATAGCGGCCAAATCTGACAGCCAAGTACATCTTGGCAACTACACAACGCACGGCTCTATTTGGACATCCTATCTAACCAAATATGACAGCCTAAAATCAAATTCTCAATAAAAAATTCCTTATATAATCCTTCCAACCATAGTACCATCTAGGGTCACAATAAAATAAGTCTGAGTATCAATAACAGCGATGCGGCCAAGTTTACAGTTTGGTTCAATTCAATTTACTGACACTTTTTTCATCTTTCTCATTAACACTGTACTAACTTATATATTGATTCTGTATATACGAATATTCACTTTTCTCTTTCATTTATTTTTCTAAATACTATATTTTTCTCGTATGCAAAAATATCTTATCCTATTAATACTCATCTAACACTTCTTTCTGTTTAGTCATCGTAAAGCCTGTAGAAGGACGTCCGAAAGCTTGCTAATAAAATTCGTATAAGACACTCCTCTTCAATCTCCGTTTTATTTTGCTGTTTTTATTCGAAGAGTTTAATTTAGTCGCGCGACTAACTTAACCATATTTCATTCCATAAACTTATACCTTTACAGGAAGACCTACCTAGTGTTTACACATTGTTCTACTATTGCCATTGCCAGGAACGTCTGAATTATAATGAGCTGTTAGCCTATAGAGAAGTTCTCGAGAGACGACAAATGTAGATAGTGTAAATCTAAATATATATACCTATCCCCCGATTTACACGGTAGATACGTTCCTGAGAAAAACGTGTAAAATTGACAGGTTAAAATATGTAGTCAGCACATAAGCTCGGGATTTCTCGTGAGATGTGTACACAGCGCATGTGTTCAATCACAGTAGCATTTAGTATAGTGCGATAAAAACAACAACAACAAAAAACTTATTTGGAAAACCGTGTAAAAGCGAAAACGTGTAAAAAAAGTACCGTGTAAATCGGGGGATAGGTGTACTTACAAATTGGTCAAATTAGTAATAAAGGTTTAGAATATAATTCTTTGCTAGCAATTTTAGATAATAGAGTAACGGTCAAAGGATGAGTATCTTTTTAATTAAACGTTTTTCGAGCTTTCGAGATAACGCTCTTCTACAGGAAAAATGATACAAAATCATTTTCAATTATTGTTTATAACACACAAAGAAGGTAATATATATTTCTCCCCCTTTCAATATCATTAATATTTAAAATATGTAAAAATTAATTTGTATATATAAAAATAGTATATATCATCAATTTATTATCGTGATAAACCTGTTGAAGGACTAACAAGTCCGAAAACTTGAAAATAAAAATTTGAACAAGAAACTTAACCCTGGAAGCTTTATTTACTTTATAACAAAACTAGCCGAATGGCCCGGGCAACGCCCGGGTTTTACCCGATTAAATGCTTTTATTCAAATACTATTCGTTACAATTATAATTTGGCGCCGTGGATGTCATTCTTGTATAATATATAAATGAGTTTTAAAAATTGTAAAAAAAAAAAATGCATCGGCCGGGAATCGAACCCGGGCCGCCCGCGAGGCAGGCGAGTATTTTACCACTGAACTACCGATACTTATAAGAAATGGCCATATTTGGGTATTTATTCTATTCACAAAAGCAAACGGTGACAGAATTAAGAATTGATTGATGACCCTGATACTTGTATATTTTAATCATTTTGTTTCAATTTCCCTGTAGAAGATACGCATCCTTAGACTTTTACTTTATTATGTAAAATAGTAATAAAGGTAAAAAAGCGAATTATACACACGTTTCAATAAAAATAATCCCTTGTATTAAAATTAAGATTAAAAGAAAGTATCCCTGTAAAGCCTGGTACTTTAATCTTATGGACATGGCATCTCTGCCCGGTAAGCGGAACATTGTGGGTTCGATTCCCATCCCTGGACACTTTTATTTTTCCGTTCATTATTATTCTTCATAATCACCCTTTCATACCTCATCCAAAAAAGTTAGAAATAGTCAATATTTCATCTTGAAAAAAAAAAAAGATTTTTCATTGAAAAGAAACTCATGCGGTGTAACTTCAAGTGTTGTTTTACAATCACAAGCTGCAGTGTATTATATATTTATTCTTTATTAAAATTCGGCAAATTTTCGAATACCTCCGGCTATTTTTTATATACACAGAGTAATTTAACACATTTTAATCAGCATATATAGTTTTAAAATACTTAATATATTATGATTTTCTGCAGAAAAGCAGTCGGTTATACGTCGATGTCCCTACAAGGGTAGTAGAGGGTAACACGAATTGATTGTCCCTGTAATGTGGCCACAACCCACGTGTTGGCAAATGTCAACGTTGATTTCCCAACGGAACGATCCAAGTTGTCCCATTTCCTACTTATACGGTGTAAGACTTAGTACATATCTATTGATACAATGGCTCCTTACATTTGTTCCTCTAAATTGACTATTGACAAATCCCGTGCAAATGAAATCATAGTCTACCATCTTCATCCAGTTCAACCCTTAGAACAGCAACATGTGTCTTTGATAAAAACGTAAGTATTTAGCTAGTAAACTTCCATTTCCAATAAAAAGCTATATTGCACAACAAAGAATACTCCATTTTTTTCAGGAAAACCATACCAAAATTTTCTCAGTTAGGGTGATACAATATGCTATCTCTGCAAAGAACAAATTGAAATATCTCATTACATCTTTGGAGGGGTTGCCAGTATATTAAAGAAGAAAGAAAGACATTCTTCTCAAAAGTCATAAATACTGTTATCTATAAGTCATCAATAGCATTAATTGGTCAGTTATTATAGAAATATTGATCTTGTGTTTGTTATGTTTTGTGTGTGTTGTGTTGTGTATGTATAAAACATTTTTCAAAACATTTTAACTACTTGGTGTAGTTATCTTTGTCAAATTTTAAAATGCAGACATACACCTATTGAAGTTGAAATAAAATCCTCGAATATGTGTTATTTTTGCAAAAGTTCAACCCCACCAGTGAATACAAGTAAATAAAAGTGGCTCTGGAACACTTGTAAGTATAAAAGTCGAGTACCTTGTGTGGACATGTGATGTACTTGCAGAGTAAAAGCAGTCGCTAACTACCCATCATGATTATCATAGCCTTGTACCTTGTGTATACTTGAGATAAGTAAAAAATAATTCTTCCAAAATTCAGAGAGGTTATCGAGGGAGAAAAGAGGCAAAATGTAGTAAGCTTGCACATAGAGATCGCCACCAATCAACCAAACTGAGGAAACATATTGTGTATTGAATCATTGAAACATATTGTACATGATTGTGTATTAGTAAGGAGAAAAAGTGAGGAGAAGTTCAGCTTTGCTATCCAGATAATGCAAGATTCCAGGTAAGCATCCATCCAAGCAGACAGGTACGCTGAGAGAGGCTATCTAACGCTACGTATTCTTCGTTGATCGCGAAATAGGTGGTGTCGCTGGAAACCCGCTGGTGATTCTCCACCAAACTCTGTAGTGGTGGCAGAGGCGCCATATTCATTGTACATAGTGTTTTAAAATAGTGAAGACTGTGCACTTTTCATATATTGACAAGATGTCAATAAAATAATGTCCATTGTGTAACGCTACAAGAAACAAAACGGATCTAGTAGAGCAGACGTTTTTGCATATCAAGAAGAAAAACGCATCAATGCCAAAGTGTAATTTATATATCGAATATCTGTAGCTTATATAGAAACTCAAGAGAATACCGGCCGCAGGATATCTCAACTAAATCGGCCGATAGGACCAAACAAAGTGTACAGGAGACCATCGACCTATCAAGGTCAGCCATACCATCATCAAAGTAGGCTGTCATCATCTGACGTGGGTGTCGGGGCGTGTCCTGACATAATGCTTCCTTCCTCAACAGCTGAAGACTTCCCCGAGCTCTACATCCAAGTTGTCCCACTGTGACGTCCTCCCAGATTTCAGCCATACAGGATAGCTTGACGATAAGTTCAGCTTTACTATCCAGATAATGTAAGCTTCCAGGTATGACGACAGGGGAGCTGAGAGAGGCTATCTAACGCTACGTTTTCTTCGTAGATCGCGAAATGCGTGGTGTCGCAGGAGACCCGCTGGTGATTCTCCATCAAACTACAAGTCAGTCATCACAAGTATTTCCAGCCATGTTACTGTTGTAATATAATTTGTACCACAGAATAATCAAAAACAAAATAATATCATTATTCATTCCTTTTGTTTACTTTTATGTCAGGATTCTCCAGCGAGCCCAGAACACATCATGTAATGCATCGGGCATTGCCGAACAGACATCTACACCGACCCAGCTGCGGTCATCGAGGCGATAAAGAGGCCTTCAGGATCTGGTCTAGACTTGAAGTCCAGACCTGGGACAAGAAAAAAAAAACTTTTATATATAGATCTTAATAAAGACTGTTTTGTGAGTTATTTCTCTATCTCTTATGTATGTAATGGATCATTAAAAACAATTTCCATTTCTAGGAGTGTTACCTACACGCTATACGTCTTACACATTACCATTGTGTCTTCTTTGGAATCCGATATCTCTATATTCACACAAGGTTTAAGTAAAATGATCAAAGCCTTTTTCTTTGTAAACGACCAGTTTACATGTAAATAATCTCGTTCTACACGTTTATTCTTGAGTTTTGAAAATAGAACAATCCATGTTTAAATCATTATATAATAAAAAAGCATATATTGGATTGAATAAAAATATTTATTTGTCAAATATTTTGGTTGGCTGAATGCCAACCTTTATCAAGGCATTACATTTTTGTATACACAAACTCAGCGCCGCATAGTGTTATAATATCATAGTTGAAATAATTTAAAATACAAAGTAGGTTATGAAAAAACAATATAAAAAAAATAAAAGATAAGTGATAAAAGATTCATGTGTTAAGCGTCTTTACGCAAATTTGGCCTCAAATACCCATTTCTTGATTTTTCGGGAAGCCATTGGGACCAAAAATATTTTTGGTCGCAGTGGTTACAGCCTTCTCCACGCTGACGAGCGCCAACAGCGCGAAACGCGTTCGTGGATGGCTTTTCTTGATTTATCAAGAAATTGGGTTGGCCAAATATCACGGAGCAAGTTAAATAAACGTTTAGTTTATTTTTGCTCCACTAGATGGCGCTCTGCCATCTAAAAAGCACATGTGCTCGTGGTCAGAAGATGCCTCTTTATTTTTAAAGTAGGTTATATATGGTTATATAGGTTATATGATCGAATATATGCACAAATATAAACCTCTTTCTCTCTATATATATACATATATTATATTCCATTCTATATTATCAGGGGAAATACAAAATTTGGCGGTTCCATAGGTCGATGAGAGATTTGTATACCCATACTGCTAGTCCTACGAATGAGTAGGAAGGTTAGAAATATCGTTAAAAAATGGAAAAGTGATTGTTAGACTATAGACCAAAGACTCTATAGCTGATTATATGTTTATTTATACTAAGAAAAGACTAAATGTAAAAGTGACAAGTTTCTTTATTGAATAGGTACAAGCTCTTTCGAACAATAAGGTCCTTCAACAGGCTGTAATACAAGACTTGTACTCGTATTACAGCTTTTTGAAGGACGTTATTATTGAGGAGGGTTACTCTTTCTTTTCAATATTTGATGCTGTCTCTCTTTACCTTGAGAGGTGGGGGAAGCCTTCCTTGCTGAAGACATTTGTACACAACTATATATATATTCCCCTACACTTTATATGCCCTTTTCCTCTTTTATTTTTCCACCTTTGTAAAATTTGATTAAAAGTATCAATAAAATTGTTTAAATTGTCAAATTGTCTTTACCTTGAGAGACAACCTAGTGTCCAGCTACTTGACCAGCTCGGTAACTTCAAGGAAGAGGCTCTAAGGACGACTATCAATTGTCCAAAACTTATCCTAAACTATTTTTTATTGAAAAACACTGTCAATTTATACATTCAAAGAAATTTACATACTTATTTCTCTTCATAAAAGAAAATAAGACCTAATCCAAATAATTTATTAGTGTGTGACGTTTCGGCAACAACATTTTATTAATTATTTGGATTAGGTCTTATTTTCTTTTATTATAATCTATAATACAAATTGAACTGATAAGCCAGGCCCTCCCTTTAATTTTTCCATTGCAGTAAGGGCAGTAGATATTGTTTTATTTTAAAAAGAATATTACGCGTCTAAAATAGTTTTGTAATTTAATACAAATTGGCTTTATCATTTTTTCTCTTCATTTATAAATTAGAAAAATATATTTACATATAAGTTGACTACTCTACTAGTCGTAACAGTTATTATCTGAAAGCTCGCTATGCTTATACATCTTCAACAATGAAATTTGTTGCTTTTACCTTTGGTCTCTTCTTAGTATAAATAAACATGTAATTAGCTATAGAGTCTTTGGTCTATAGCCTAACAATCACTTTTCCATTTTTTAACGATATTTCTAACCTTCCTACTCATTTGTAGAACTAGCAGTATGGGAACACAAATATCTCATCGACCTATGGAACCGCCAAATTGTGTATTTTCCCCTGATAATATAGAATGGAATATAATATATGTATATTGCGACGAATAAATATATTTTATATTTATTATTTAATTTAATTATTCAACGAAAATATTTGAAACAGATTTAAAATTTTACATTTGTAAAAAAAATCATCATTTAGTTGCCTAGCTTGCTTGCTCGATATTCTCTAGCTGTAGATAGTTTGGTTGATTGGTTGATAATTGTAGATTAGTCACCGTGACGTCATCAATAAATACTTTCACACCTTCAGATATGCAAAGCCTTGATTTCTACGCAACAATCAATATAGCGAAAGGTTTATATTTGTGCATATGTTCGCTCATATGACCTATATAACCATATAACCTACTTTGTATTTTTAAAATTATTTCAACTGTGATATTATAGCACTATGCGGCGCTGAGTTTTTGTATGCAAAAATGTAATGCCTCGATAAAGGTTGGCATTCAGCCAACCGAAATATTGGCAAATAAATCTTTTATTCAATCCAATATATGCCTTTTTACTAGCTAATAAGAGATGAATAGTAATTCTCTTCCCAATTCCATCTTTTTAAAACCGTATATAATAAAGTAAAGAGAAATTATCAATAACAGAATGTTTCCTAACCGATGATTTCCCTTTACCAGTCAAACGATGCATAGCTCAATCGAGAATACTATTTACAGTCTTAAAAAAAAAAACACGTTCTGACGTTTGAGACCAAAAACCTAATATGTACACTGTGTGATAAGGAAACACTGAAGAACTCCCCCATTACCTGCTTAATTGTACAGCCCTTGATGAAGAAAGGAAGGCCCTATATCAACAAATTAAATGTACCAACATTTCACATATTGCTTTCAAAAATATCAGCAAAAAAATCTAAGGCAATAGCTTACTATAAATATTTTAGATCATCATTATGTAAGGACCAGTCAACAAGTGAATGACTTTGAGATGAAGAGTAAAGTCAGTTCAATTTCTATCTTACTACCTATGTAAATAACACAATATTACCTTACCCAATTGGGAGAATCTGTATGGGGCAAGTACCTAATAAAGGCTTTTGTGTGTGTGTGTGAGAAATTATCAATAAGATGGAAGATAGATATCGTTATGAAAGAAAAGGGTGTGATGTGTACGGTGGGTGTTCATACAATCCAAGGTTGTGGTGAGATAAGGTCAAGTGGATGCCCCACACAGGGAGGGAACTTACCGATGGTGGTGACGGCTGGGTGGCTGGGAGGGTGTCTGCACATCACAGGTCACCGGTGAACATCTAGGTCATGTGCACACGCATCTCTCTTGATAGAGAAATATATATTTAAGATATAGGAAAACATACTTTCACACTTAATTCGTATTACACATCTCTCTACATTGAGATAATTAAAAATTATTGAGGTTAAATCTCATCAAGCTTGTAGGGATAAATTTATTTTGCCATTGTTGTTGTTGTCGTGTCCAATAAAGAGCCTCAGATGTTTCCATGCATCTCTATCACAGCAGTCGCAATGTTCACTATCTGTTTCTTTTGTTGAAAAACGTTTTAATTTAGATCTCCAGCTTTCGGGCATGAAATCTATCCCTGAAAGCTTGATTATTTCACCTCAATAAGGGATTATTTTATTAAATTATATTCAATTATTTTATCTGAAGTAGAGCTTTCTCGAAAGCACCTCGAGTCTTTCTCAATAAAACAAAGTAGTGGAGATACATAGTACGTAAAAAGACGTTTACAGAAGTTCTGTGAGCCCACGTAGTATGTTTTCTATGAAGCAAAGAACATCACACAGCCTCTGCATCTATTAATTACTCTATCTATAACATGTGTTCGCCAAACAGCTGTGTATGTGTGCAAGCCATTCGTGGATAGCCTCTCATTATGGACTTGTAGGTATGTGGCAATCAAATATTTACTCTATTTCAGCAGCTACTCTCGTGTTTGAAGTTCTAGAAATCCTTGTGGATATCACATACAACATCTTATAAGTTCACATTTACTCCTAGCTTGTGGTAGGACCCGCTACGGTAACCGTGAAAGCCTAGAGGGAACTCTGAAATGTGGCTGACTAACGGGGCAATGGTACCCCCCTTTCCATCAATCCAGAAGAGGACATCCATACGGACAAAGCACCTCAGTTGACTGTATTGTGATCAGAGTGCACAGACCGATCTGATCTGCTCCATGGACAAGACACCACCACCACCTCAGTTGGCCGGTATTGTAATCAGGGTGCACGGACCGATTTGATCTGCTCCATAGACAAGACACCGCCACCACCTCAGTGGGCCGGTATTGTGATCAGGGTGCACGGACCGATCTGATCTGCTCCATGGACAAGACACCACCATCACCTCAGTTGGCCGGTATTGTGATCAGGGTGCACGGACCGATCTGATCTGCTCCATGGACAAGACACCAGCACCACCTCAGTTAACCGGTATTGTGATCAGGGTGCATGGACCAATCTGATCTGCTCCATAGACAAGACACCACCACTTCAGTTGGCCGGTATTGTGATCAGGGTGCACGGACCGATCTGATCTGCTCCATGGACAAAACACCACCATCACCTCAGTTGGCCGGTATTGTGATCAGGGTGTATGGACCAATCTGATCTGCTCCATAGACAAGACACCACAGCCACCTCAGTTAACCGGTATTGTGATCAGGGTGCATGGACCAATCTGATCTGCTCCATGGATAAGACACCACCACTTCAGTTGGCCGGTATTGTGATCAGGGTGCATGGACCAATCTGATCTGCTCCATAGACAAGACACCATCACCTCAGTTGGCCGGTATTGTGATCAGGGTGCACGGACCGATCTGATCTGCTCCATGGACAAAACACCACCATCACCTCAGTTGGCCGGTATTGTGATCAGGGTGTATGGACCAATCTGATCTGCTCCATAGACAAGACACCTCAGCCACCTCAGTTAACCGGTATTGTGATCAGGGTGCATGGACCAATCTGATCTGCTCCATGGATAAGACACCACCACTTCAGTTGGCCGGTATTGTGATCAGGGTGCATGGACCAATCTGATCTGCTCCATAGACAAGACACCATCACCTCAGTTGGCCGGTATTGTGATCAGGGTGCACGGACCGATCTGATCTGCTCCATGGACAAAACACCACCATCACCTCAGTTGGCCGGTATTGTGATCAGGGTGCATGGACCAATCTGATCTGCTCCATAGACAAGACACCACAGCCACCTCAGTTAACCGGTATTGTGATCAGGGTGCATGGACCAATCTGATCTACTCCATGGATAAGACACCACCACTTCAGTTGGCCGGTATTGTGATCAGGGTGCACGGACCGATCTGATTCGATCCATAGACAAGACACCACCACCTCAGTTGGCCGGTATTGTGATCAGGGTGCACGGACCGATCTGATCTGCTCCATGGACAAAACACCACCATCACTTCAGTTGGCCGGTATTGTGATCAGAGTGCATGGACCGATCTGATCTGCTCCATGGATAAGACACCACCACCACCTCAGTTGGCCGGTATTGTGATCAGGGTGCATTGGCCTATCTGATCTGCTCCATGGATAAGACACCACCACTTCAGTTGGCCGGTATTGTGATCAGGGTGCATGGACCGATCTGATCTGCTCCATGGATAAGACACCACCACCACCTCAGTTGACCGGTATTGTGATCAGGGTGCATGGACCGATCTGATCTGCTTCATGGACAAGACACCACCACCACCTCAGTTGACCGGTATTGTGATCAGGGTGCACGGACCGATCTGATCTGCTTCATGGACAAGACACCACCACCACCTCAGTTGACCGGTATTGTGATCAGGGTGCACGGACCGATCTGATCTGCTTCATGGACAAGACACCACCACCACCTCAGTTGACCGGTATTGTGATCAGGGTGCATGGACCGATCTGATCTGCTTCATGGACAAGACACCACCACCACCTCAGTTGACCGGTATTGTGATCAGGGTGCACGGACCGATCTGATCTGCTTCATGGACAAGACACCACCACCACCTCAGTTGACCGGTATTGTGATCAGGGTGCACGGACCGATCTGATCTGCTTCATGGACAAGACACCACCACCACCTCAGTTGACCGGTATTGTGATCAGGGTGCACGGACCGATCTGATCTGCTTCATGGACAAGACACCACCACCACCTCAGTTGACCGGTAATTGTGATCAGGGTGCATGGACCGATCTGATCTGCTTCATGGACAAGACACCACCACCACCTCAGTTGACCGGTATTGTGATCAGGGTGCATGGACCGATCTGATCTGCTTCATGGACAAGACACCACCACCACCTCAGTTGACCGGTATTGTGATCAGGGTGCATGGACCGATCTGATCTGTTCCATGGATAAGACACCACCACCACCTCAGTTGACCGGTATTGTGATCAGGGTGCATGGACCGATCTGATCTGCTTCATGGACAAGACACCACCACCACCTCAGTTGACCGGTATTGTGATCAGGGTGCACGGACCGATCTGATCTGCTTCATGGACAAGACACCACCACCACCTCAGTTGACCGGTATTGTGATCAGGGTGCACGGACCGATCTGATCTGCTCCATGGACAAGACACCACCACCACCTCAGTTGACCGGTATTGTGATCAGGGTGCATGGACCGATCTGATCTGCTCCATGGACAAGACACCACCACCACCTCAGTTGGCCGGTATTGTGATCAGGGTGCACGGACCGATCTGATCTGCTCCATGGACAAGACACCACCACCACCTCAGTTGGCCGGTATTGTGATCAGGGTGTACGGACCGATCTGATCTGCTCCATGGACAAGACACCACCACCACCTCAGTTGGCCGGTATTGTGATCAGGGTGTACGGACCGATCTGATCTGCTTCATGGACAAGACACCATCACTCTAGCCTAAACAGCGCTGTTTTATTTATACAAACGCTTGTTCAACGGTGCAAACACTAAAATAGGAAAGATACAGAGAAGATTATCATGGCCCCTTTGCAAGCATGACACGCAAAATCGTGAAGATATCAAGCTATCCCTTTTCTATGACCAAATTTGAGTGAAACGGGGGTAGTGGAGCGAAATTGTGTATTTTCTATTGTTACGCAAGATGTAGGATATGTGATGAAATTGCTATCGAAATTTGGATTTTTTTTTGACAATACTGTTCTAGGAAATATGGGCTTCAAGGGTCCATCTTTCTAATTTGGTAGCTATATTTATTTTAATTTAAAGCGCTATGTCCCCACAGAGACACCAGCACTGACATGCCTGCATATGCCTTTACATTTGTCTATACATATTTACAATAATTAGGCCATAAAGCTAATGTTACTATAATGAAAGGTAGGTACTGTAATCCTGATTGGATTTGTGTTTGCTGTTAGAGATATTTAATTTATAGTTGAGATACAAGATTTAGTAGTGTTGCAATTATTTAACTTTTACCTCAATAAGCATCATTCTAGAAGACTCTATTTTTGTCATTTTGATTGAATAATCCTCAAAAAAAGATTGATAATCTAGATTTAGCTATTAATTCACACAATTGCAATTAATCTTATAATCTTGTTGGATTTAAGATAATAGAGAACTTTCAGCACAGCCTGATATGCTGTAGATATAAAATTTTCATAATTTATTTTCCAATTATTATACAAACGACAAATTTTAAAACAAACATTAAATAAAAGATTATATAAAAGGGGGTACCTGGATCTGTAAAGAAAAAAAAAAACAAATTTTTTGAAATAAATTGATAAAGTGGGAGCAATCTCTCGAAATATATTTGAGAAAAAAATTGTTTTTTTTTTCTTTACAGATCCAGAGGTACGCCCTTTTATATAATCTTAATTTATGAATCGCCTTCTGACTAAAAAATAA
>CP092872.1:15361852-15445250 GCA_030710605.1 Cordylochernes scorpioides | reverse complement strand
GTGCCCCACACCTATCCCCATTTAGAACTCTTCTACTCGGACATTTTAGATTTGAAGCTACTTTTTTCATCCGAATATTTCTCTCATAGACAAAAGGAATTGGAAAGTCTTTTATGTGGCCGTTACTCTGTTTTATTCTTTTTTAAGGCGACAGAAACAATTATGTTCTCACTTGGTTATCTCGAGTGTTTTTAATAAAGGTCACTGTATATCAAATGTCTTTCAAGGTTATTGTCTGAATCCAGATATACATGCTGAAAGGTGGAACTTCCTTATGTTTTACCCATTGTATATGTTTAATATAAAAATCTAAAACGCTTATACCTTTATGGAAAAAATATAAGGCCCCAAAGTATTTGACGTCAATATTATGATGTGAAAAAAGTTTCACTTGGAAATTAAAATAAAGCATCTCATCAAATTAGGTAAAATCCCAAATTACCATTCAACATCAAATAAAACGGTGATGGTCGGACAAAAAATTGGATGGAATCAGTAACATGGTGGTTGTTCATAGGAAGGCCTGTAGTTCCTGGCACTGAACAATAGAAATATCACCCCATTCAACCAATAAATCCACGATTGGAGTTAGGCATGATCTACACTTAATGATGACTGTCTATATAACACTCATGGACAAAACTTAAGATAGTGGAACATCTTTGATGTGGCCATTCCTCTTTTTTTTTTTTTTTTGAAGGAGACGGAGGCAATTTTGTTCACACTTGGTTATCTCGTATGTCTTCAATAAATATCTCTGTATATCAAATATCTTTCAGAGTTATTGCCTGAATAACGATATACAAGCATAAAGGTACAACCTACTTAAGTTTTGTCCATGAGTGTATACTTGGTTATCTCGGATAACCGGATGGTCCGGATAGGGGTGGGGAGAGGCTTGTTCGCTGCGTGGAGGACTGTGGGGGCATACATGGTAGAGATCAGGGTCAGCTAGAGCCAAATTAAAAATCTAATCATGACTATTGTGCTCTAAATCATAAATTAAATAAATCACTATATCAAATAAATCACTAAATCACTTGGTTATCTCGTGTGTTTTCATTAAAGGTTACTGTATATCAAATATCTTTCAGAGTTATTGTCTGAATCCCGATATACAAGCTGAAAGGTACAACTTCCTTAAGTTTTATCCAGGATTTTATGGAGGATTCTGGTTCTATTAAAGTCTTTGAAGTGATTAAGAGGTTGATGGTCCAACGCAGGCGCTCTAGTTTCGAACCCCATCAAGGAATACCACCCACATATCTCTCTCCTCCGGGAGTTAATTGAAAATGTCCCGCGCAGCCCGCCGTGATGGGAGGGAGATAGCGGGCTATCAGAGCGATATATCGGCCCTAACGACCCATTGTCCGCCAACTGGCGGCATATAGGAGCCTGCCTCATAGACATGCCAAGTCCGGTGGTCATAAAGTGGAACGGGGATGACTTAATTGGTCTTAATGATAACCTAGAGGACCTCCTTATGAAGGGCATTACATTTTTGTACCGGCTTCCTGAAGCACGTTCTACAAGGCTGCTCGTGCTGCGCCAGCTGATGTGAAGCCCCCGTAACAACCCACGTACCTATGGAAGTTCTGACAGTAGAGCGTAAGATCACGTAAACTGAGAGAATTGAAACAAAATGCAATGACTGGCAGTTAGTAAGGTTCTAGGCAGAGCTGTGCCGGCAGATAAACAGAAGTTGGCACAGCTGTGAAGACAGACAAACAGAGGTTGGCACAGCTGTGAAGACAGACAAACAGAGGTTGGCAGATCTGTGCCGACAGACAAACAGAGGTTGGCAGAGCTGTGCCGGCAGATAAACAGAAGTTGGCACAGCTGTGAAGACAGACAAACAGAGGTTGGCAGAGCTGTGCCGGCAGATAAACAGAAGTTGGCACAGCTGTGAAGACAGACAAACAGAGGTTGGCAGAGCTGTGAAGACAGACAAACAGAGGTTGGCAGAGCTGTGCCGACAGACAAACAGAGGTTGGCAGAGCTGTGAAGACATACAAACAGAGTTTGGCAGAGCTGTGCCGATAGACAAACAGAGGTTGGCAGAGCTGTGCCGACAGACAAACAGAAGTTGGCAGATCTGTGAAGACAGACAAACAGAAGTTGGCAGAGCTGTGAAGACAGACAAACAGAAGTTGGCAGAGCTGTGCTGACAGATAAACAGAAGTTGGCAGAGCTGTGAAGACAGACAAACAGAAGTTGGCAGAGCTGTGAAGACAGACAAACAGAAGTTGGCAGAGCTGTGAAGACAGACAAACAGAGGTTAGCAGGTGCTGCCAGAGTTAAGCAACGAGCGCCAGATGTAGATCAGGGCCGTTGGGAAGATGCAGCTGTCTACCACAGTTATCTCGTGACGCCCCGTAGATGCCTATCTACACCCAGGGACAACATGGACAGAGTGATGTAGCGGCCAAATCTGACAGCCAAGTACATCCTGGCAACTACACAACGCACGGCTCTATTTGGCCATCCTATCTAACCAAATATGACAACCTAAAATCAAATTCTCAATAAAAAATTCCTTATATAATCCTTCCAGCCAAAGTACCATCTAGGGTCACAATAAAATAAGTATGAGTATCAATTAAAGCGATACGACTAAGTTTACAGTTTTGGTATCAATTCAATTTACTGCCACTTCTTCCACCTTTCTCATTAACATTGTACTAACTTAAAACTTTCGACCCGAGGGACATGATTTCACATCCTTGCCGATTTTGCATTAAGCCCGAAGGACGCGAATTCGCGTCTTCAATTTTCAAAATTAAATATAAAATCGCACCCACCAGAATCTTGTCCCTTCTTGTCTATCTATCAATGGTTTGGGGGGATGTCAGCTGACCTAATGTACCTGTAAAACATCACGTGAGACCGCCGTTCCAGCAGCTCCTATTGCCTTCTATGCAACTGTGAAATCGTCGGTCCTCAAAGTGTTAACCATATTTCATTCTATAAACTTATACCTTTACAGGAAGACCTACCTAGTGGTTACACATTGTTCTACCATTGTCATCGCCAGGATCGTCTGAATTATAATGAGCTGTTAGCCTAGGGAGAAGCTCTCGAGAGACAACAAATGTAGGTAGTGTAAATCTCTAAATACATATATACACCAATACCTAGCTTTGCGTCGTTTCGTTTTGCGTTTTTTTTTTTCGAAGTTGCGTCGCTGCTCAATTTTTACTGATTTTCACTATGCGTCGTTAGATTTTCGAAGTTGCGTTGTTTTGGATTCGAGTCTTTAATTTTTTTTCTTCTTCCTAAAATATGGCAACACCTTTGTTTTTGATTGCGCCATGCCATCAAAATTTTATTTTCACTTTGCGTCGTTTCAATTTGCGTCGTGTTTTTTTTTTTGGAACGTAACCCCGACGTAAAGCGAGGTATGGGTGTACTTACAAATTAGTAATAAAAGTTTAGAATATAATCCTTTGCTAGCAATTTCAGATAGTAAAGTAAACGTCTAAGGATGAGTATCTTTTATTTAAACGTTTTTCGAGTTTTCGGGATAACGCCCTTCTACAGGAAAAATTGATACAAAATCATTTTGTTTCAATTTTCCTATAGAAGATACTCATCCTTAGACTTTTACTTTATTATCTAAAATAGTAAAAAAGGTAAAAAGGCGAATTATACACACGTTCCAATAAAATAATCCCTTGTATTAAAATTAAGATTAAAAGAAAGTATCCCTGTAAAGCCTGGTACTTTAATCTTATGGACATGGCATCTGCCCGGTAAGCGGAACATTGTGGGTTCGATTCCCATCCTTGGACACTTTTATTTTTCCGTTCATTATTATTCTTCATAATTCACCCTTTCATACCTCATCCAAAAAGGTTAGAAATAGTCAATATTTCACCTTGAAAAAAAAAAAAAGATTTTTCATTGAAAAGAAACTCATGCGGTGTAACCTTCAAATGTTGTTTTACAATCACAAGCCGCAGTGTATTATATATTTATTCTTTATTAAAATTCGGCAAATTTTTGAATACCCCAGGCTATTTTTATATACACAGAGTAATTTAACACATTTTAATCAGCATATATAGTTTTAAAATACTTAATATATTATGATTTTCTGCAGAAAAGCAGTCGGTTATACGCCGATGTCCCTACAAGGGTAGTAGAGGGTAACACGAATTGATTGTCCCTGTAATGTGGCCACAACCCACGTGTTGGCAAATGTCAACGTTGATTTCCCAACGGAACGATCCAAGTTGTCCCATTTCCTACTTATACGGTGTAAGACTTAGTACACATATCTATTGATACAATGGCTCCTTATATTTGTTCCTCTAAATTGGCCATTGACAATTCCCCTACAAATGAAGTCTACCATCTTCATCCAGTTCAACCCTTAGAACAGCAACATGTGTCTTTGATAAAACGTAAGTATTTAGCTAGTAAACTTCCATTTCCAATAAAAAGCTATATTGCACAACAGAGAATACTCCATTTTGTTTAGGAAAACCATACCAAAATTTTCTTAGTTAGGGGATGATACAATATGCTATCTCTGCAAAGAACAAAAAAAAAAAAGGGGGGGGGGGGTTGCCAGTATGTTAAAGAAGAAAGAAAGACATTCTTCTCAAAAGTCATAAATACCGTCATCTATAAGTCATGAATAGCATTAATTGGTCAGTTATTATATAAATATTGATCTTGCGTTTGTGTTTATGTTTTGTGTGTGCGTTGTGTATGTATAAAACATTTTTTCAAAACATTTTAAATACTTAGTGTAGTTATCTTTTCACAAATTTTAAAATGCAGACATACACCCATTGAAGTAAAAAGAAATCCTGGAATATGTGTTATTTTTGCAAAAGTTCAACCCCACCAGTGAATACAAGTAGATAAAAGTGGCTCTGGTACACTTGTAAGTGCAAAAGTCAACTGCTTTGTGTGAACATGTGATGTACTTGCAGAGTAAAATCAGTCGCTAACTACCCATCATGATTATCATAGCCTTGTACCACGTGTACACTTGAGATAAGTAAAAAAGAATTCTTCCAAAATTCAGAGAGGTTATCGAGGGAGAAAAGAGGCAAAATGTAGTAAGCTTGCACATATAGATCGCCACCAATCAACCAAACTAAGTAAACATATTGTGTATTGAATCATTGAAACATATTGTACATGATTGTGTATTAGTAAGGAGAAAAAGTGAGGAGAAGTTCAGCTTTACTATCCAGATAATGCAAGATTCCAGGTAAGCATCCATCCAAGCAGACAGGTGCGCTGAGAGAGGCTATCTAACGCTACGTATTCTTCGTTGATCGCGAAATACGTGGTGTCGCTGGAGACCCGCTGGTGATTCTCCACCAAACTCTGTAGTGGTGGCAGAGGCGCCATATTCATTGTACATAGTGTTTTAAAATAGTGAAGACTGTGCACTTTTTCATATATTGACAATATGTCAATAAAATAATGTCCATTGTGTAACGCTACAAGAAACAAAACGAATCTATAAGAGTGAAACCTTTGCATATCAAGAAGAAAAACGCATCAATGTCAAAGTGTAATTTATATATCGAATATCTGTAGCTTAAAAAGAAACTCAAGAGAATACCGGCCGCAGTGTATCTCAACCAAATCGGCCGATAGGACCAAACAAAGTGTACAGGAGACCATCGACCTATCAAGGTCAGCCATACCATCATCAAAGTAGGCTGTCATCATCTGACGTGGGTGTCGGGGCGTGTCCTGACATAATGCTTCCTTCCTCAACAGCTGAAGACTTCCCCGAGCTCCAAGTTGTCCCCCACCTACTCGCAGATTTCAGCCATACAGGTTAACTTGACGATCTATCCTTGTAACTACAGATCAGTCATCACAAGTATTTCCAGCCATGTTACTGTTGTAATATAATTTGTACCACAGAAAATTCACCAACAAAATAATATCATCATTCATTCCTTTTGTTTACTTTTATGTCAGGATTCTTCAGCGAGCCAAGAACACATCATACAATGCATCAGGCATTGCTGAACAGACATCTACACCGACCCAGCTGTGGTCATTGAGGTGATAAAGAGGCCTTCAGGATCTGGTCTAAACTTGAAGTCCAGACCTGGGACAAGAAAAAAAAACTTTTATATATAGATCTTAATAAATATTGTTTTGTGGGTTATTTATCTATCTCTTATGTATGTTATGGATCATTAAAAACAATTCCCATTTCTAGCAGTGTTACCTAGACGCTACACGCCTTACACATTACCATTGTGTCTTCTTTGTATATCTGAGAGAGAGATATCCCTATATTCCCACAATGTTTAAGTAAAATGATCAAAGCCAATTTTTTTCTTCGTAAACGACCAGTTTACATGTAAATAGTCTCGTTCTACACATTTATTCTTGAGTTTTTAAAATAGAACAATCCATATTTAAATCATTAGATAATAAAAAAGGCATATATTGGATTGAATAAAAATATTTATTTGTCAAATATTTTGGTTGGCTGAATGCCAACCTTTATGAAGGCATTACATTTTTGTATATACAAACTCAGCGCCGCATAGTGTTATAATATCACAGTTTAAATAATTTTAAAATACAAAGTAGTTTATATGGTTATATAGGTTATATGATCGAATATATGCACAAATATAAACCTCTCTCGCTATATATATACATATATTATATTCCATTCTATATTATCAGGGGGAAAAGACACAATTTGGCGGTTCTATAGGTCAATGTGAGCTTTGTGTACCCATACTGCTAGTTCTACAAATGAGTAGGAAGGTTAGAAATATCGTTTTAAAATGGAAAAGTGATTGTTAGACTATAGACCAAAGACTCTATAGCTAATTATATGCTTATTTATACTAAGAAAAGACTAAATGTAAAAGTGACAAGTTTCTTTATTGAAGAGGTACAAGCTTTCGAACAATAAGGTCCTTCAACAGGCTGTAATACAAGACTTGTATTCATATTACAGCTTTTTGAAGGACGTTATTATTGAGGGGAGTTTACTCTTTCTTTTCAATATAGCTGTCTCTCTTTACCTTGAGAGGTGGGGAATCCTTCCTTGCTGAAGACATTTGTACACAACTATATATATATTCCCCTACACTTTATATGCCCTTTTCCTCTTTTATTTTTCCACCTCTGTAACATTTGATTAAAAGAATCAATAAAATTGTTTAAATTGTCAAATTGTCTTTACCTTGAGAGACGACCTAGTGTCCAGCTACTTGACCAGCTCGGTAACTCCAAGGAAGAGACTCTAAGGACGACTATCAACCATCCAAAACTTATCCAAAACTCTTTTTTATTGAAAAACACTGTCAATTTATACAATCAAAGAAATTTACATACTTTTTTCTCTTCATAAAAGAAAATAAGACCTAATCCAAATAATTTATTAGTGTGTGACGTTTCGGCAACAACATTTTATTAATTATTTGGATTAAGTCTTATTTTCTTTTATTATAATCTATAATATAAATTGAACTGATAAGCCAGGCCCTCCCTTTAATTTTTCCATTGCAGCAGTAAGGGCAGTAGATATTGTTTTATTTTAAAAAGAATATTACGCGTCTAAAATAGTTTTGTAATTTAATACAAATTGTGCTTTATCATTTTTTCTCTTCATTTATAAATTAGAAAAATATATTTGCATAAATAAAGTTGACTACTCTACTAGTCGTAACAGTTATTATCTGAAAGCTCGCTATGCTTATACATCTTCAACAATGAAACTTGTCACTTTTACATTTAGTCTCTTCTTAGTATAAATAAACATATAATCAGCTATAGTCTTTGGTCTATAGCCTAACAATCATTTTTCCATTTTTTAACGATATTTCTAACTTTCCTACTCATTTTTAGAACTAGCAGTATGGGTATACAAATCTCTCATCGACCTATGAAACCGCCAAATTGTGTCTTTGCCCCCTGATAATATATAATGGAATATAATATATGTATATTGCGACGAAGAAATATATTTTATATTTACTATTTAATTTAATTATTCAACGAAAATATTTGAAACAGATTTAAAATTTTACATTTGTAAAATCATCATTTAGTTACCTAGCTTGCTTGCTCAATATTCTCTAGCTGTAGATAGTTTGGTTGATTGGTTGAAATTGTAGACTAGTCGCCGTGACGTCATCAATAAATACTTTCACACCTTCAGATATACAAAGCCTTGATTTCTACGCAACAATATATATAGCGAGAGGTTTATATTTGTGCATATATTCGCTCATATAACCTATATAGCCATATAACCTACTTTGTATTTTTAAATTATTTCAACTGTGATATTATAACACTATGCGGCGCTGAGTTTGTGTATACAAAAATGTAATGCCTCGATAAAGGTTGACATTCAGCCAACCGAAATATTGGCAAATAAATCTTTTATTCAATCCAATATATTCCTTTTTACTAGCTAATAAGATAAATAGTAATTCTCTTCCCAATTTCCTCTTTTTTTAAATCGTATATAATGAAGTAAAGAGAAATTAACAATAAATAGAAACAGAATGCTTCCTAACCGATGATTTCCCTTTACCAGTCAAACGATGTATAGCTCAATCGAGAATATTATTTACAGTCTTAAAAAAAACCACGTTCTGACGTTTGAGGCCAAAAACCTAATATGTACACTGTGTGACAAGGAAATTACTGAAGATCTTCCCAATTACCTGCTTAATTGTACAGCCCTTGATGAAGAAAGGAAGGCCCTATATCAACAAATTAAATGTACCAACATTTCACCCTACGTATTGCTTTCAAAAATATCAGCAAACAAATCTAAAGCAATAGATTACTATATTTTTTTAGATCATCATTATGTAAGGACCAGTAAACAATTGAATGACTTTGAGACGAAGAATAAAGCCAGTTCAATTTCTATCTTACTACCTATGTAAATAACACAATATTACCTTACCCAATTGGGAGAATCTGTATGAGGCAAGTACCTAATAAAGGCTTTTGTGTGTGTGTGAGAGAAATTATCAATAAGATGGAAGATAGATATCGTTATGAAAGAAAAGGGTGTGTTGTGTACGGTGGGTGTTCATACAATCCAAGGTTGTGGTGAGATAAGGTCAAGTGGATGCCCCACACAGGGAGGGAGGGAACTTACCGATGGTGGTGACGGCTGGGTGGCTGGGAGGGTGTCTGCAGCATCACAGGTCACCGGTGAACATCTAGGTCATGTGCACACGCATCTCTCCTTGATAGAGAAATAGATATTTAAGATATAGGAAAACATACTTTCACACATAATTCGTATTACACATCTCTCTACATTGAGATAATTAAAAATTATTGAGGTGAAATCTCATCAAGCTTCCAGGGATACATTTCTTTTGTTATTGTTGTTGTTGTTGTGTCCAATGAAGAGCCTCAGATGTCTCCATGCGTCTCTATCACAGCAGTCGCAATGTTCACTATCTGTTTCTTTTGTTGAAAAAAGTTTTAATTTAGATCCCCAGCTTTCGGGCATGAAATCTATCCCTGAAAGCTTGATTATTTCACCCCAATAAGGGATTATATTTATTGATTTATGTTAGCTGAATCATAAGTTATGATTATTTTAGCTGAAGTAGAGCTTTCTCGAAAGCATCTCGAGTCCTTCTTAATAAAACAAAGTTGTTGAGATACATAGCACGTAGGGAGACGTTTACAAAAGTCCTGTGAGCCCACGGAGTAAATCCTCTATGAAGCAAAGAACATCACCCGGCCTCTGTATCTATTAATTACTATATCTATAACATGTGTTCGCCAAACAGCTGTGTATGTGTGCAAGCCATTCGTGGCTAGCCTCTCATTATGGACTTGTAGGTATGTGGCAATCAAATATTTACTCTATTTCAGCAGCTACTCTTGTGTTTGAAGTTCTAGAAATCCTTGTGGATATCACATACAACATCTTATAAGTCCACATTTACTCCTAGCTTGTGGTAGGACCCGCTACGGTAACCGTGAAAGCCTAGAGGGAACTCTGAAATGTGGCTGACTAACGGGGCAATGGTACCCCCCTTTCCATCAATCCAGAAGAGGACATCCATACGGACAAAGCACCTCAGTTGACTGTATTGTGATCAGAGTGCACAGACCGATCTGATCTGCTCCATGGACAAGACACCATTACCACCTCAGTTGGCCGGTATTGTGATTAGGGTGCACGGACCGATCTGATCTGATCCATGGACAAGACACCACCACCACCTCAGTCGGCCGGAATTGTAATCAGGGTGCACGGACCGATTTGATCTACTCCATGTATAAGACACCACCACCTCAGTTGGCCGGTATTGTGATCAGGGTGCATGGACCGATCTGATCTGCTCCATGTATAAGACACCACCACCTCAGTTGGCCGGTATTGTGATCAGAGTGCACGGACCGATCTGATCTGCTTCATGGACAAGCCACCACCTCAGTTGGCCGGTATTGTGATCAGGGTGCATGGACCGATCTGATCTGCTCCATGGACAAAACACCACCACCTCAGTTGGCCGGTATTGTAATTAGGGTGCACGGCCCGATCTGATCTGCTCCATGGACAAGACACCACCATCACTCCTAGCCTAAACAGCGCTGCTTTATTTATACAAACGCTTGTTCAACGGTGCAAACACTAAAATAGGAAAGATACAGAGATTATCATGACCCCTTTGCAAGGATGACACGCAAAATCGTGAAGATATCAAGCTATCCCTTTTCTATGACCAAATTTGAGTGAAACGGGGGTAGTGGAGCGAAATTGTGTATTTTCTATTGTTACACAAGATGTAGGATATGTGATGAAATTGCTATCGAAATTTGGATTTTTTCTGTCAATACTGTTCTAGGAATATGGGCTTCAAGAGTCAATCTTTCTGATTTGGTAGCTATATTTATTTGAATTGAAAGCTCAATGTCCCCACAGAGACACCAGCATATTTACAATAATTTTAGGCCATAAAGCTTTGTTACTACAATTACAGGTAGGTAGTATAATCCTTATTGAATTTGTGTTTGCTGTTAGAGATATTTAATTTATAAATTGAGATACTAGATTTAGTAGTTTTGCAACTATTTAACTTTTCCCTCAATAAGCATCTTTCTTAGAAAACTCGATTTTTTTGTCATTTTGATTGAATAATCCTAAAAAAGATTGATAATCTAGATTTAGCCATTAATTCATACAATTGCAATCAATCTTATAATTTAATGTAATGAATTTAATGTAATAACTGGAGAGAACTTTCAGCACAGCCTGATATCGTAAATTTATTTATGTAACCGTACATAAGTCTATTTATACATGCAATTACCACTTTGCATATCTACAAGATGAAATTATTTCTAAATATATTGACGTAATCTTTTGGCTACTTAATATTTAAAGATGAAAGATCACGAGGTAAAATATTTATCATTCTCTAAATTGGTTGAGAGAAAAGAATATAAAATAATGTTTTTATAAATATATAGCTATATTATATTTGAATTAAATAATGAAATATTTTATAAAAAATTATAAAATTATATTTACATAAATTTATATGATCAAATACAAAGGAAATATACAATTATATTTAGAATTTAGGCTAAAATTGTTCTTGTTTACCGATAAAAAGGCGCAGTACAAGCGTCGTCTGATTTCTCAGCGTTGCCAGATCAAAATAATACACTAAATATTTATTTCAATTTGCAATTAAAATTAAATTTCGCGATAATATATTTACATAATATGGGTGTATTTTATGATTTTTTATAAAAGACAAACGAGATGTTAAATCTACGTTTGAAACGTAAGTAATCAATGTATGGAATATAGAAATCTACCAAGTTTAAATAACTTTTTAAAGTGAAAATAGCAGGCTTTTCTAGGAATAGGTTTCTTTTAAAATTGTTTTTAATTCTCAAAACTCTTTAGTATATCCGGGCATGAAAGCTTTTCTACTGGAGAAAACAGGATACAATAAATCACCAGAAGAACAAGACTTCAAAAATATAATCAAATACTATTTTACATAATTTCATAAAAATATTGTAGATATAAAATTTTCATTTTTTAAAATTACAAGGGGTTATCCCAAAAGTTCGTAAACACTTGCAAAAAATTGAAATACCAATATTATTCGCCGTTATGTATAATATCTTGGTATTATGTATAAAGTAATTGTATTATTTTATGTATTCGCCGTAATAATATTATTTGCCAAAGACCTGAAATGCACTTTCTGTGGATCAGGAATAACAATGGAGATGTTGCACTACTTATTTGGTTGTGCTGCTCTGTCTGAGGAAAGACGAAAACTAAATGATAAAACGGGGCAACTTTGTCCTTCATTTCCGGCACTAATTAATGAAATATCAAAGAATAGGTATATAGCGGTGGCGATATTTGGATTCCACAGGATTATATACCGGAAAAAGGCCACACAGTGTTCTCCCCATCCCTTGTGAACTGGCGAATCTTGTATAGGGCGAGAGGCCCTAAATAAAGGCTTTGTTGTTGTTATTATTTGCCAAAAGTAATAAGAAAAACAACGTTTAAAAAAAAAAAACACTAAGTTTTGGGGCAACCTTATACAAACGTTGACCAATTTTTAAAAACAAACAATCAAATTAAAGAACAAATAGAATGTAGACGTCTGGAATATAATTATGGAAGCAAGCATTAGTTATATTAAGTCGTAATTATTAACACTTTCGACCCGAGAGACGCGAATTCGCCTCCTTTCCGATTTAGCATCAAGCCCGAAGGACGTGAATTCGCCTCCTTTCCGATTTTGCATATAGCCCGAAGGACGTGAATTCGCTTCCTTTCCGATTTTGCATATAGCCCGAAGGACGTGAATTCGCCTCCTTTCCGATTTTGCATATAGCCCGAAGGACGTGAATTCGCCTCCTTTCCGATTTTGCATATAGCCCGAAGGACGTGAATTCGCCTCCTTGCCGATTTTGCATTAAGCCCGAAGGACGCGAATTCGCATCCTTGCCGATTTTGCATCAAGCCCGAAGGATGTGAATTCGCCTCCTTGCCAATTTTGCATATACCCCGAAGGACGCGAATTCGCCTCCTTTCCGATTTTGCATATAGCCCGAAGGACGCGAATTCGCCTCCTTTCCTATATTGCATATAGCCCGAAGGGCGCGAATTCGCATCCTCGATTTTCAAAATTAAATATAAAATCTCCAGCGGCCGACACGAATTCGCGTCCATCATAGATACACTATTTTTATGTGATTTTTAAATTTTTATTTATTATTTCAAAGTCTATAGATTATATTAAAATGAAAATTGCATTTTTGAAACGAGTTTTTATTTATTAAAAATATTTTTGAAAACAACTCAATTTTCACACGGTTCAGTGGACCATGCAACTGTGGAAATCGTCCGTTCTAAAGTGTTAAGAGAAGAGAGATCAATTTTATCTATAATTTATATTTTTTGTTTCTTGATTTTATTTCGTTATAAATAGTTTGGTTATAGAGAGAGTATTGGGTTATTTATATATAGAGATTTTTTAAAGGCGAGATGGTGTGTAGAATTTATATTTTTAACACAATGGCAAATGCGAATTTCTACCATTGTTGTAGAAGATGAAAAAAGCGAAGGAAGGCAAAAGTTTGACCCGCCGCGACAATAGCAAGGAAAGTTTGGTGAACAGACGACTGACACGTCGCCGCCATATTGTCCCGGAGGTCATTTGAAGAAATGGCTGCAAATTGAATTGTTTCTTGGGTGTTAATTCTTAAATTGATTTTATCGAAAAAATAACGAGAAAGAGTGTAAGGTACAAACATATGTATCATTTTATAAAAGAGAATAGATAGAGCTTATTTGTATTTTAATCCAAATACACTTTTTTGAATAGTCATTTGAAGAATTTCATTGTATATATATATATATATATATATATATATATATATATATATATATATATATATATATATATATATATATATATTAATAGTAATTGTTTTTATATTTGGAAAATAGAGGAAAAGTAATCTATTAAGAACAACAGATTTTGAATTAATTTTGAGTCAGAACAGCAAGCTAATTCTGTATCAAATAGTATAGCTATGAAAAATTTTAAGATTAATAATTTTTTTTATATTTTATTTAATTTGAATGTGTGAGGTTTGTTTTTTAATTTTTTTGTAATAAATAATTAGTTAGATTATATTTTTAACAAAGAGAAAAAAAAAAAAGGTAACACCAGCAAAGCATCGGCAGTTACGCGTCATAGGCTGGGTGAAAAAAGGAATAAGCGAAGAGAAAGTTTTAAAGAGAAGAGCAAAGACAGAACCATGATAATAATTTTCCAAATATAAAATAAAGCTAATTAGAGAGAGAGAAAAGTATTTTTTGCTCTATTTTCTCTCTTGGTGAGAGAAGTTAGATTTTTGTAATTTTTTTTTTTTTTGGGAATTTTTTTTATATATATAAGCTTATTTTAAAGACAATCTAGTGTAAAAGTGGAGGACACGATATAAGATAATATATTAATTTAGGAAGGATGAAAACCTTAAGGGTTAGACCAATTGAAAACCATAAAGGTTAGACCAGATGGAAAGAGGATGGTACTCAGGTGGGCCTCTTCAGATGAAGACCTGAGCAGCAGTTTCGGCCCTTACTCCATTACTGCCAAACCATACCTCTTCGACCAATTAGAAAGCAATTTTAGGTTGGAACGGAGATAGGGTAATAGCTGAACCTTAGATATACTACAAAAATCAACTAATGAACTAATACATTGTCATCTTCTGCACTTTCGAACCTAACTCAAAACATGTTTTTTCAGTTCAGAAGTTAAATTGATTCGGTTCCCTGGACTTAATCAGATTGATACATACTTATCCCTTAGTGTTAAACTTCAAATCAAATTGTGTTTATTCTTTTTGGGTATAAGGACTGTAAGAGACTGATAAAAAATTAGTGATACAGTTAAATGATTATTATAAATATAGGAAAAATTGATCATATCCCAAGCCTTTAACAATGTGCGTCGACAGGGGAACAGGAAATCTAACATTAAAGAACATAGAAAAATAAACTTTGCCTGATGTTAGTAGGTTCAGATTATAGTCCAAATTGTGTTCATACACTCTGAATAATAGGACTGCAGGAAAATAATAAGATATTAGTAGTACGAGAGGATAAGGATTAATTGGAACTACAAGAAAGTATGATTAAATTCAAATAAGTTAAGAATGTACGTCATACCATAAATGGAAAAATCAGCTTCATCAGACAAAGACATAAGTCCCTTGTCTGAAGATGGTGAAAATGCTTTACCATAATAACTCACATCATCAATTTATTTGAACTGGTCCTAACGGAACCGTATATTCTATATATAGTCCTATCTATACTTTTTTTTTTTTTTTAATATAATATATGAGGACCATTACCTGTAATTTCTGCTTAATAAGGAAGTTTAGGAATTCAAGTTTTAATGCTTCATATCAATTAGATTGAATGTTCATTCTCTATACCCCCCTTTATAAAGATTGAACACGCATAGATAATTGTTATGTATGCTCTAGGGAGAGAAATAAAATATTCTAAAGTTATCGTATAAATTTAAAGGATCAAACAAAGTAAGAATTAGAGAAAACACAGAAATAAAGGTATGGTATTGGTAAGCAAAGGTAAAAAGAACAAATCCAAAAAAATAAGCAATGTGCGACGGTAGCGACATATCGGTAGCGACATTGTGGCCCTCTTCAGACTTGTCTGAAGATTGTAGCGACGCTGATGCCGATACGTCGCACATTGTGCCCGGGTCATTCGGCTAGTTATACATAACGGCGAATAATATTAGAATTTCAATTTTTTGTAAATGTTTATGAACTTTTGGGACAACCTTGTATTAATGTAAATCCTGCTCTCAGTAAGTAGATAGGAGGAAGTGTGAAGGTATTTCTGGAACATCAGATATTCTATCCCCGTTTTACTTTAAATGATAATCGCCTTGGCGTAATCTCCTAGGTTTTGGTTGTTCTTGTTTCAATCAATTTGGAAGCTCTAAGAAAGAATCGGCAACTTGATGGTTTCAAGAAATATTCTGTAGAAACCTAGGTGATGGCTTGTGTATATATACTCCGATAAGTTTTTATATGTGTATTATTGACTGTTGGAATAGCATAAATGGGATGTTCAAACGGTCTGACGATGGACTCAACTGTTTGTAGGGGAAAGTTAAGACAGGTATTTGAGAACATATTTGAATTAAGAAATTTAGGCAACGTGTTATCCGTTTCGCAAACAAGAATAGATATTCCGCAAAACAAGCTCCTTCTACAGACAAGAATAGATATTCCGCAAAACACGCTCCCTCTACAGACAAGAATAGATATTCCGCAAAACACGCTCCCTCTACAGACAAGAATAGATATTCCGCAAAACACGCTCCCTCTACAAACAAGAATAGATATTCCGCAAAACACGCTCCCTCTACAGACAAGAATAGATATTCCGCAAAACACGGTCCCTCTACAGACAAGAATAGATATTCCGCAAAACACGCTCCCTCTACAGACAAGAATAGATATTCCGCAAAACACGCTCCCTCTACAGACAAGAATAGATATTCCGCAAAACACTCTCCCTCTACAGACAAGAATAGAGAAGGAACTCTAATTAAGAACTAGTAAAGGAAACAATCGACAGAATAGACAAAGGGGCAAACAAGCTGCCATGAAGGGGAAGAGAGAAGTCAAGAATTATTCCGATAATACAGAGATCAGATTAGCGAAATGTTTGACTGTGGTGCCGTCAGAGAGGTGGAGGAAGTTCAGGAGAAAGACAACTGCCAGGAGCTGGACTGTGGTGTCGACAGGAGAAAGACAACTGCCAGGAGCTGGACTGTGGTGTCGACAGGAGAGAGACAACTGCCAGGAGCTGGACTGTGGTGCCGACAGGAGAGAGACAACTGCCAGGAGCTGGACTGTGGTGTCGACAGGAGAAATACAACTGCCAGGAGCTGGACTGTGGTGTCGACAGGAGAGAGACAACTGCCAGGAGCTGGACTGTGGTGTCGACAAGAGAAAGACAACTGCCAGGAGCTGGACTGTGGTGTCGACAGGAGAGAGACAGCTGCCAGGAGCTGGACTGTGGTGCCGACAGGAGAGAGACAGCTGCCAGGAGCTGGACTGTGGTGCCGACAGGAGAGAGACAGCTGCCAGGAGCTGGACTGTGGGGCCGACAGGAGAGAGACATCTGCCAGGAGCTGGACTGTGGTGCCGACAGGAGAGAGACAACTGCCAGGAGCTGGACTGTGGTGCCGACAGGAGAGAGACAGCTGCCAGGAGCTGGACTGTGGTGCCGACAGGAGAGAGACAGCTGCCAGGAGCTGGACTGTGGGGCCGACAGGAGAGAGACATCTGCCAGGAGCTGGACTGTGGTGCCGACAGGAGAGAGACAACTGCCAGGAGCTGGACTGTGGTGCCGACAGGAGAGAGACAGCTGCCAGGAGCTGGACTGTGGTGCCGACAGGAGAGAGACAGCTGCCAGGAGCTGGACTGTGGGGCCGACAGGAGAGAGACATCTGCCAGGAGCTGGACTGTGGTGCCGACAGGAGAGAGACAACTGCCAGGAGCTGGACTGTGGTGCCGACAGGAGAGAGACAACTGCCAGGAGCTGGACTGTGGTGCCGACAGAGAGACGGAGGAAGTTCAGGAGAGAGACAACTGCCAAGGGCATGACTGTGGAGAGAGGTGAAGTGGAGGAACAGGAAGACTGTGAAGTTATGCAAATCCCCAGTCATAATCCCGACCGTGAAGGAAATGCCAGCCTTTCTCCTGAGGTCGTTGAGACCAGTGAACCTCGACCGATTGGTCGGTGTTGTCGTGCGGCTGGTCCCGCTCGCCGTGTCTGACGGCTGAGTGTCTGTTGGTGTTTGTGATGCTTGCTGCAGCTGTGAATTATATCTCGACCGGTAACGATTCATACCACACCCAAGATATATTCAAATTTTAAAATAGTTGCTTCTCTCATTCAATATAGAATTATACCTTCTTCTTTATAAAAAAAAAACAGATTGCTGTTTCTTATCTATACTAAAATTTATATTTTAAAACAATAAGCCATACATTATTACTTTTATAGGGTAGTCTACCACGAAAGACCGTAGTATATAAACGATGCTAAACCAGATTTTTCTGAAAGTGGTCTCTCATCAGAAACTCTGTGTCTGTTGAAAGACTTCTCATGACTTGGCTTTGAATGAGAGAGTCGATATAAAGACAACCTCCAGGAGAAACCGGATTTTTAAACTGTGGTCTCTCATTTGAGACTCTACTGTAGCATTATAAAGTCCCGACCTTCCAAGTTGGGATTGTCTGGCACCAGTCGGTAGAGCAACATTCCCGGTGTTGAGACCATGATCTAAGACAGTTACAGCTCTCAGGTTCTAAAAGAGGACAAGAAACAGGAATCATCTAAAATGGAGACAAACAAGATTCGTACTGTACTCTAGCATTATAAAGTAGATATTTGAATCTTTCGACATATAGGTGAAAATTTCCAAAAGGAAGGTTACCATTTGGATGGAGTAAAAGAGGTTAGTAGAAACGTAGCTCTATGTGGCAAGATGTGTGTTAAACTGTGTGAATACGAGGCAGGGAGGTGTCAAACCCGAGGTGTTGGACACGTGAGGACGAAAATCGACTGAAGGCGACATCATGGCAAGGGAGAGGAAGAAGGAAAAACAATCCACAACGTTTATGGAATTATTTCAGGTTCGTTTGATCCAAATTGCTTCCCACGACCATCGTCTGGTTGTTCCGGTTGAATCTTTTCGTCCAACTTGGCGACATCTTGTCATCTTGTCTCCTGTGGAATATTGTAACACAGCTACATTCTAAATATACTTTTATATTTGATGTCAATTCTATCTTAAACCCCATTGCTACAAAAAAATGCAGGAAGTTAATGTCATGATGGGTAGATGCAAGTCTGTCGTTGATTCGTCTAATGTGAAGCTGATACTGTCCGACTTAGCTCTTCAGATGAGGTCGATCTTAACAATGAAAATGACACCTTAGATACTGTAACCGACTTAGATTCAAACAGGGCTACTGATTGGTAGCATTTACTTTAAAGACTCATCATAACTTCGCCATTTATTTAGTAATACCATTGAGTTTTGTGGATTTTTTTATAAAGCTAAAGTCTAACTCCAGGCTAGCCCACTCACCATACTCTGTTGATAACTAGAGCTGTTGGTTCAGAGATGTTAATTCAATATTGTCACCTAACCATTATATATGATAACTACTCTCATCTAGGGACCCGTCTGGTAGTTTCAGTTCTACCTGAAGGTATGTATCAAGATAGATATGTCTAACGGGTCCAATCTGCACTGAAGGTAAAAATGGTATGTACTTATAGTCAAGGCAAGTCTATCCATTAGGATGTAAAAACGGGACTATAATGTCAAGCGTAGAGGTGGGTCTACCGCTATGTCACCGTATGTCTTGTGCCACAATTGGGAAATATTGGATATAAATATATTTGGTTAATGAGGGTATGATATCATTTAACGCCATCTCCCAGAGTGTCTTCGGGGGTGCATGTCTCTCCATAGGGTGACTGCGGGGTGCATGTTCCTCTACAGGGTGACTCCAGGGTGCATGTCTCTCCACAGATTGACTGCGGGGGTGCGTGTTCCTGGGTGCCAAGAGCTTTGTATTCAAATGTGTGACCTGGCGACCTATGACCTTTTCCGCGCTCTTCACGCGACAAACCCAGCGAATAATTGCATCACCTTCCAACCTCCGGTGGGTTTCCACAGACGCTATTTTCTCCAAGTAAACCAGAAGATTAGCATGTCCTAAATATACAGCTTATTAATACCTGAGATACAAGTTTACCAGGGGCATGTGGAATGGCGAGTGTAGGTTTCTTATAAAAATACTTCCTTTTTTCACCTATAATCAAAATCATCCATCTCTTGAGAAAGACAAAAATTGAATTATGAGTTTTTTTTAAATGTCTTTTATATAACGTGTGGATACCTAGTAGCTATTTACATAAGTATATATTTACATATGCGTCAATTCGATTACGTTAAATTTGACAATTGCCATGTAAGGCCAATATAGAACAGAATATAATGCTTTGCCTTCGCCAGAGGATGATGCTCACCGGCGCCTATACTTTGAAGGAATTCTACTCAGTGGATTTCTTGGTAAAATTATCACTTCTATCCAAAATATTTTATTGGAAGTGATATAGACCTTTTGTCGTCCTATACTGATCGGGTATTACAAACAATGAAAACTTTTTATTAAAGATTTTCCACACTTTCATATTGCTGAAAGCAATTGGAAGAGTGACAGTGGGGAATGTTATAAAATGACAAAGAGCATGTGTTAAGAAATCTAGACACAACTCAACGATAGAGCGGCCAAGTTGGCCTTTCTCTAACCATCTAGGTGTTGATATCGAATTTTTCTCTGGAGAATTCCGAGAACCCTAAGGTTTTCTGTTAACAAAACCCGACTACCGGTACATTCACTTCATTCTTTTTTTTTTCCTTTGGAGTCTAAACCTGAGTCGTGTTCTTGTGACTACAGTGTCTTTACCTCAATGGATAGGCCAAATTACTAAGCCATGACCCCTAGAACGACAAATGGATGAACCATTAGGTCCTACTTCTAGGCCCAAGTCGCAAGTCCCTAGTTCCTATACCCCAACCACTAGTCCCCAGTTTCTATGCCATAATCCTCATGTCTTAACCTCTAGTCCCCATTTCCTATGTCTAAACCTTTAGTCCCCAGTTTCTTTGCTCCAATCCCTATGCTTCAATCTCTAGTCCCCAGTTCCTATGTCTCAACCTTTAGTTACCAGTTTCTATGCCCTAATCCTTATGCCACAACCTCTAGTCCCCAGTTTCTATGTCTCAACCTTTAGTTCCCAGTTTTTATGCCTCAATCCCTATGCTTCAATCTCTAGTCCCCAGTTCCTATGTCTCAACCTTTAGTTCCCAGTTTTTATGCCTCAATCCCTATGCTTCAATCTCTAGTCCCCAGTTCCTATGTCTCAACCTTTAGTTCCCAGTTTTTATGCCTCAATCCCTATGCTTCAATCTCTAGTCCCCAGTTCCTATGTCTCAACCTTTAGTTCCCAGTTTTTATGCCTCAATCCCTATGCTTCAACCTCTAGTCCCCAGTTTCTTTGCCCCAATCCCTATGCCACAATCTATAATCTCTATTTTTTATGCCCCAATCCCTATTATCAGCCTCTAGTCCTCAGTTCCTTTGAATCCTTAGGACTTGGTCTTTATGCGCAATCCACTAGGCCCCAGTTCCTCAACCAACAATTCCCAAAACCCTAAGTCCCTATGCCTCAAACATCAAGCTACTAGGTTAGCCAACCGCTGGGTAAGTGTGAAGCCAGAGAAACTAGCTAGCTGAGAGGTGACCCCGCCAGATGGAGTCTCCTCCTCCAAACCTGCTCCGCACAAACAAGCTGAGGCACTTGTACACAGCCCAGGGGCAACAGAATTTCTTCCTTGTATCAAATTTGATGAGAAAATTACGGAATGATTTTAATTAGGGCAATTACCTTTTCAACCTTAATAAACCTGGGAATTTGGCCAAGTCCATTTGGGTGTGGGATTTATATATTGTAAGAATTGTGATGGATGTTTAAAACTCAAACTTCCATAAAGCACAACAAATCCATTTATTTAAAGAACATTTTGAACGTCTATTTAAGGGGTTGGGAAAATTATTTAATCTTTGAGGTCTGAGTGGATTTTGAAAACTAAAATGAAGGTCGATGCTGTAGTGAATTTGCATCGAGTAGGTCCTGAGAAATTTGATGGGGTCTGAAGAGGACAGATTAAGTTGCATTCTATCTTGTTGAATATAACATACTTTTTGTATGTGTTGTGAGTGTGTGTGTTGTATGCGTATGTGTTTTGTGCATGTGTGTATGTACTGTGTGCGTGCTGTACGTATGTGTTATGAGTGCGTGTGTTCGCGTGTGCGTATGTGTGTAGGCGTTTATAGAGTATATGTACGCGTGTATTGTTTATATGCGTGTGTATTGTTTGCACGCGCGTGTGTGTGGGCGTGCTTTAAAATCGACAACTAAAAAATAAAACACCTAGAATGAAGTCCAAACTTGAGGCCTTTACTCAATTTTCCTTGCCAAAGCCAAAATAATAATATAAATATTTGACCGAGAAGCTGGTCGAAAATTAGGAACCGCTGTCTGTGAGAATGAAACTAACTGCGCATGCGCCAGCCAGCAGACGGAACTGAGAGGCATGAAGAACCAATAAGACATAAGAATCACCACACATAGCAACCTATTACAAAGCGTAGATTGCTGCGTCATGTTTGATGCGCATATTTTAATTTGCCAAGTGTTTTAAAGTATTAATTTTGAACATTGTAATGAGTAGTTGTAAAATATTTTAAATTATTTTTTTTTCATAGAGTATATTGTTATATTGTTTATATTCGGTAGCTCTGTCACTACACCAGTCACTTGGAAGATTGGCACGAGACCACTTTTGGCGGTAGTACTGAAGGAAGAGAAAACATCTGCACAAATTTACCTTTGAAGAAATAAATTTACACTCATAGACAAAACTTATGGAAGTTGTACCATTTAGCATGTATATCGGGATTCAGACAATAACTCTGAAAGATATTACAGTGACCTTTATTGAAGAAACACGAGATAACCAAGTGTGTATACACTCATGGACAAAACTTATGGAAGTTGTACCATTTAGCATGTATATCGGGATTCAGACAATAACTCTGAAAGATATTACAGTGATCTTTATTGAAGAAACACGAGATAACCAAATGTGAATTACCTTCATGGACAAAACTTAGGGAAGTTGTACCATTTAGAATGTATATCGGGATTTAGACAATAACTCTGAAAGATATTCCAGTGACCTTTATTGAAGAAACACGAGATAACCAAATGTGAATACACTCATAGACAAAACTTATGGAAGTTGTACCATTTAGCATGTATATCGGGATTCAGACAATAACTCTGAAAGATATTCCAGTGACCTTTATTGAAGAAACACGAGATAACCAAATGTGAATACACTCATGGACAAAACTTATGGAAGTTGTACCATTTAGCATGTATATCGGGATTCAGACAATAACTCTGAAAGATATTACAGTGACCTTTATTAAAGAAACACGAGATAACCAAGTGTGAATACATTCATGGACAAAACTTAAGGAAGTTGTACCTTTCAGCATGTATATCGGGATTCAGACAATAACTCAGAAAGATATTACAGTGATCTTTATTGAAGCTACCTGAGATAACCAAAATACACTCATGGACGAAACTTAAGGAAGTTGTACCTTTTAGCATGTATATCGGGATTCAGACAATAACTCAGAAAGATATTACAGTGACCTTTATTGAAGAAACACGAGATAACCAAGTGTGAATACACTCATAGACAAAACTTAAGGAAGTTGTACCTTTTGGCATGTATATCGGGATTCAGACAATAACTCTGAAAGATATTTGATACACAGTGATCTTCATTGAATAAACACGAGATAAACAAGTGTGAACAAAATTGTCTCTGTCTCCTTTAAAAAAAAAAAAACACACACACACAGATGACGGGACATCAAAATATGAAACTTCCTTAAGCTTTGTCCATGAGTGTAAATTAACTAAAAGGGAAGTGTTTCACTGTTATCATTATTATCTTTATATTTAACACTAGGATCTCGGTGCTCGAGAAAGCTACTTTTAATAAGAGTGAAGAAATAAGCAAGAGTGACGAAAACATTCAGCAAGTGTACCAATATCGTGATGTATATACGGAATATTAAACACACCTCAACGAACTATAAGTAATATAAAACATTGAAATATGCTAGGAAATTGTAAATATTATAACAATAATTTTGTTTTATGCCATTTTTCGATTTCATGAAAGAACTCCTATAGGGCCGTTTTAAATCCAAATACGGAACCTTCCAATTTTTTCTATATGCTACAAACAATGGAAGGAACAATGCTGCAGCTAAAGTTTCCCGGTTCGTCACTCTAATACTTGGTAAACACACATTCATCTGTATTAAGACCAACGGTCTTATACAAATTTACAACAGGAAGGAAGTATATATGGATCTCCTATACTTTAGGCAGCACAGAACCCAACAGCCTCCAGGCACGCATGTCCAATGGCCACAGAATCTACCGTGCATAGGTTAGCGTATCACTGAAAAGGCGAGTGTGGAATCAGCCGCGTTTTATTCTTCGTTTTCCTCATCCAAATGGACCACGACATTCGGCGATTCTATTTATCTCCTCCGAACGGTGACTGCGGCCTTGTATAATTTATATAAACCAAAGAGAAAACCTTTATCAAACATAATTTTATTCATCCAGACTATCGGATTGAGACAAGAATCCTTGGTAACACTTTGTAGATATTCCCTAAATGGCTGGCAATTATACTGTAAGTGCACATGTAGCCACAGTTGCACATAAAAGCTGACATGTTGAGATATACAATATGACGTTTTACTAGACAATTAACTCCGCCTTTGCCGATCCCAAGCCCGGATGAAAAAGGAGGAGGGAGAGCAGTAACAAGCTCACTAAAAAACCTGGGTTCAGCTGGCCCGGCTGATAGTACCATGTAAGGACTCTTAATCCAGGGATACGGGATGAGCAGAGTTTGTACTCCATGTTAGGAGCGGCTGCACATGGCGTCTGTTCCTCATGTCAGAGGCGGCCATTTCTTCTGGAGCTAAGTCGGCCTGCCACTGAGTAGTGCTCCCAGTCTTAATGACAAAGGCAGACGCATTCTACTTCACCCAAACCTGATCTCAAGCTTTACAAGCTTGATACCCTAATATGATTGAGTGGAGATAGAAAGAAGAAGACTAGACAATTTTTTTTCCGTAGAAAAAAAAAAACGGAGAAAGATATTGTGAGAAAGACAAATTCTTCAACTTTCCAAATATTTCGAAGGCAAGTGCTGAAGTCGGATTTGGAAGCAGAGAAGGAAACTGAGTAAAAGAAGGGATGGGCACAGAGGAGGGAGCTGTGGGCAGAGAAAGTGGGGCTGACGAAGGCGTGAGTTTATTTACAAGGGGTTGGTCCTGCCCACGCATGCACCTCGTGACGCACTCATTTTGTAACGGTCCCGGACCATCTGGCGACCTTGCGGGGCCCCTTGATTCTTGCCCAACCTTCTCCCATCCACACTGGACTCTCTGATGTTGGCACCTTTCTTTGGGACTCTTTCTCCCATCCACTCTGGACTCTCTGATGTTGGCACCTTTCTTTGGGACTCTTTCTCCCATCAACACTGGACTCCCTGATGTTGGCACCTTTCTTTGGGACTCTTTCTCCCATCCACACTGGACTCTCTGATGTTGGCACCTTTCTTTGGGACTCTTTCTCCCATCCACTCTGGACTCTCTGATGTTGGCACCTTTCTTTGAGACTCTTTCTTCCATCAACACTGGACTCCCTGATGTTGGCACCTTTCTTTGGGACTCTTTCTCCCATCAACACTGGACTCTCTGATGTTGGCACCTTTCTTTGGGACTCATTCTCCCATCAACACTGGACTCTCTGATGTTGGCGCCTTTCTTTGGGACTCATTCTCCCATCAACACTGGACTCTCTGATGTTGGCACCTTCCTTTGGGACTCTTTCTCCCATCTACACTGGACTCTGATGTTGGCACCTTTCTTTGGGACTCTTTCTCCCATCAACACTGGACTCTCTGATGTTGGCACCTTTCTTTGGGACTCTTTCTCCCATCCACACTGGACTCTCTGATGTTGGTATCTTTCTTTGGGACTATTTCTCCCATCAACACTGGACCCTCTGATGTTGGCCTCTTTCTTTGGGACTCTTTCTCCCATCAACACTGGACTCTCTGATGTTGGCCTAATTCTTTGGGACTCTTTCTCCCATCCACACTGGACTCTCTGATGTTAGCACCTTCCTTTGGGACTCTTTCTCCCATCAACACTGGACCCTCTGATGTTGGCACCTTTCTTTGGGATTCTTTCTCCCATCCACACTGGACTCCCTGATGTTGGCAGCTTTCTTTGGGACTCTTTCTCCCATCCACACTGGACTCCCTGATGTTGGCAGCTTTCTTTGGGACTCTTTCTCCCATCCACACTGGACTCTCTGATGTTGGCATATTTCTTTGGGACTCTTTCTCCCATCCACACTGGACTCCCTGATGTTGGCAGCTTTCTTTGGGACTCTTTCTCCCATCCACACTGGACTCTCTGATGTTGGCACCTTTCTTTGGGACTCTTTCTCCCATCCACACTGGACTCCCTGATGTTGGCAGCTTTCTTTGGGACTCTTTCTCCCATCCACACTGGACTCTCTGATGTTAGCACCTTCCTTTGGGACTCTTTCTCCCATCAACACTGGACCCTCTGATGTTGGCACCTTTCTTTGGGATTCTTTCTCCCATCCACACTGGACTCCCTGATATTGGCACCTTTCTTTGGGACTCTTTCTCCCATCCACACTGGACTCTCTGATGTTGGCACCTTTCTTTGGGATTCTTTCTCCCATCCACACTGGACTCCCTGATGTTGGCAGCTTTCTTTGGGACTCTTTCTCCCATCCACACTGGACTCTCTGATGTTGGCACCTTTCTTTGGGACTCTTTCTCCCATCCACACTGGACTCCCTGATGTTGGCAGCTTTCTTTGGGACTCTTTCTCCCATCCACACTGGACTCTCTGATGTTGGCACCTTTCTTTGGGACTCTTTCTCCCATCCACACTGGACTCCCTGATGTTGGCATATTTTCTTTGGGACTCTTTCTCCCATCCACACTGGACTCCCTGATATTGGCATCTTTCTTTGGGACTCTTTCTCCCATCAACACTGGACTCCCTGATGTTGGCATCTTTCTTTGGGACTCTTTCTCCCATCCACACTGGACTCTCTGATGTTGGCAGCTTTCTTTGGGAATCTTTCTCCCATCTACACTGGACTCTGATGTTGGCACCTTTCTTTGGGACTCTTTCTCCCATCAACACTGGACTCCCTGATGTTGGCATCTTTCTTTGGGACTCTTTCTCCCATCCACACTGGACTCCCTGATGTTGGCACCTTTCTTTGGGACTCTTTCTCCCATCCACACTGGACTCTCTGATGTTGACATCTTTCTTTGGGACTCTTTCTCCCATCCACACTGGACTCCCTGATGTTGGCATATTTCTTTGGGACTCTTTCTCCCATCCACACTGGACTCCCTGATGTTGGCATATTTCTTTGGGACTCTTTCTCCCATCCACACTGGACTCCCTGATATTGGCATCTTTCTTTGGGACTCTTTCTCCCATCAACACTGGACTCCCTGATGTTGGCATCTTTCTTTGGGACTCTTTCTCCCATCCACACTGGACTCTCTGATGTTGGCAGCTTTCTTTGGGAATCTTTCTCCCATCTACACTGGACTCTGATGTTGGCACCTTTCTTTGGGACTCTTTCTCCCATCAACACTGGACTCCCTGATGTTGGCATCTTTCTTTGGGACTCTTTCTCCCATCCACACTGGACTCCCTGATGTTGGCACCTTTCTTTGGGACTCTTTCTCCCATCCACACTGGACTCTCTGATGTTGACATCTTTCTTTGGGACTCTTTCTCCCATCCACACTGGACTCTCTGATGTTAGCACCTTCCTTTGGGACTCTTTCTCCCATCAACACTGGACCCTCTGATGTTGGCACCTTTCTTTGGGACTCTTTCTCCCATCCACACTGGACTCTCTGATGTTGGCACCTTTCTTTGGGATTCTTTCTCCCATCACAACTGGACTCCCTGATGTTGGCAGCTTTCTTTGGGACTCTTTCTCCCATCCACACTGGACTCTCTGATGTTGGCACCTTTCTTTGGGACTCTTTCTCCCATCCACACTGGACTCCCTGATGTTGGCAGCTTTCTTTGGGACTCTTTCTCCCATCCACACTGGACTCTCTGATGTTGGCACCTTTCTTTGGGACTCTTTCTCCCATCCACACTGGACTCCCTGATGTTGGCATATTTCTTTGGGACTCTTTCTCCCATCCACACTGGACTCCCTGATATTGGCATCTTTCTTTGGGACTCTTTCTCCCATCAACACTGGACTCCCTGATGTTGGCATCTTTCTTTGGGACTCTTTCTCCCATCCACACTGGACTCTCTGATGTTGGCAGCTTTCTTTGGGAATCTTTCTCCCATCTACACTGGACTCTGATGTTGGCACCTTTCTTTGGGACTCTTTCTCCCATCAACACTGGACTCCCTGATGTTGGCATCTTTCTTTGGGACTCTTTCTCCCATCCACACTGGACTCCCTGATGTTGGCACCTTTCTTTGGGACTCTTTCTCCCATCCACACTGGACTCCCTGATGTTGGCAGCTTTCTTTGGGACTCTTTCTCCCATCCACACTGGACTCTCTGATGTTGGCACCTTTCTTTGGGACTCTTTCTCCCATCCACACTGGACTCCCTGATATTGGCATCTTTCTTTGGGACTCTTTCTCCCATCAACACTGGACTCCCTGATGTTGGCATCTTTCTTTGGGACTCTTTCTCCCATCAACACTGGACTCCCTGATGTTGGCATCTTTCTTTGGGACTCTTTCTCCCATCAACACTGGACTCCCTGATGTTGGCATCTTTCTTTGGGACTCTTTCTCCCATCAACACTGGACTCCCTGATGTTGGCATCTTTCTTTGGGACTCTTTCTCCCATCCACACTGGACTCCCTGATGTTGGCACCTTTCTTTGGGACTCTTTCTCCCATCCACACTGGACTCCCTGATATTGGCATCTTTCTTTGGGACTCTTTCTCCCATCCACACTGGACTCCCTGATGTTGGCACCTTTCTTTGGGACTCTTTCTCCCATCCACACTGGACTCCCTGATATTGGCATCTTTCTTTGGGACTCTTTCTCCCATCCACACTGGACTCCCTGATGTTGGCAACTTTCTTTGGGACTCTTTCTCCCATCCACACTGGACTCCCTGATGTTGGCATCTTTCTTTGGGACTCTTTCTCCCATCAACACTGGACTCTCTGATGTTGGCCTCTTTCTTTGGGACTCTTTCTCCCATCCACACTGGACTCCCTGATGTTGGCCTCTTTCTTTGGGACTCTTTCTCCCATCAACACTGGACTCTCTGATGTTGGCCTCTTTCTTTGGGACTCTTTCTCCCATCCACACTGGACTCCCTGATGTTGGCCTCTTTCTTTGGGATTCTTTCTCCCATCCACACTGGACTCTCTGATGTTGGCCTCTTTCTTTGGGACTCTTTCTCCCATCCACACTGGACTCCCTGATGTTGGCCTCTTCTTTGGGACTCTTTCTCCCATCCACACTGGACTCCCTGATGTTGGCCTCTTTCTTTGGGACTCTTTCTCCCATCCACACTGGACTCCCTGATGTTGGCACCTTTCTTTGGGACTCTTTCTCCCATCCACACTGGACTCTCTGATGTTGGCCTCTTTCTTTGGGACTCTTTCTCCCATCCACACTGGACTCTCTGATGTTGGCCTCTTTCTTTGGGACTCTTTCTCCCATCCACACTGGACTCTCTGATGTTGGCCTCTTTCTTTGGGATTCTTTCTCCCATCCACACTGGACTCTCTGATGTTGGCCTCTTTCTTTGGGATTCTTTCTCCCATCCACACTGGACTCTCTGATGTTGGCCTCTTTCTTTGGGACTCTTTCTCCCATCCACACTGGACTCCCTGATGTTGGCCTCTTTCTTTGGGACTCTTTCTCCCATCAACACTGGACTCTCTGATGTTGGCCTCTTTCTTTGGGACTCTTTCTCCCATCCACACTGGACTCTCTGATGTTGGCACCTTTCTTTGGGACTCTTTCTCCCATCCACACTGGACTCTCTGATGTTGGCCTCTTTCTTTGGGACTCTTTCTCCCATCCACACTGGACTCTCTGATGTTGGTACCTTTCTTTGGGAATCTTTCTCCCATCCACACTGGACTCTCTGATGTTGGCACCTTTCTTTGGGACTCTTTCTCCCATCCACACTGGACTCCCTGATGTTGGCACCTTTCTTTGGACTCTTTCTCCCATCCACACTGGACTCCCTGATGTTGGCCTCTTTCTTTGGAACTCTTTCTCCCATCCACACTGGACTCTCTGATGTTGGCCTCTTTCTTTGGGACTCTTTCTCCCATCCACACTGGACTCCCTGATGTTGGCCTCTTTCTTTGGGACTCTTTCTCCCATCCACACTGGACTCTCTGATGTTGGCGCCTTTTCTTTGGGACTCTTTCTCCCATCAACACTGGACTCTCTGATGTTGGCACTTTTCTTTGGGACTCTTTCTCCCATCAACACTGGACTCTCTGATGTTGGCCTCTTTCTTTGGGACTCTTTCTCCCATCCACACTGGACTCCCTGATGTTGGCCTCTTTCTTTGGGACTCTTTCTCCAATCCACACTGGACTCCCTGATGTTGGCCTCTTTCTTTGGGACTCTTTCTCCAATCCACACTGGACTCCCTGATGTTGGCCTCTTTCTTTGGGACTCTTTCTCCCATCCACACTGGACTCCCTGATGTTGGCACCTTTCTTTGGGACTCTTTCTCCCATCCACACTGGACTCTCTGATGTTGGCATCTTTCTTTGGGACTCTTTCTCCAATCCACACTGGACTCCCTGATGTTGGCCTCTTTCTTTGGGACTCTTTCTCCCATCCACACTGGACTCCCTGATGTTGGCACCTTTCTTTGGGACTCTTTCTCCCATCCACACTGGACTCTCTGATGTTGGCACTTTTCTTTGGGACTCTTTCTCCCATCCACACTGGACTCTCTGATGTTGGCCTCTTTCTTTGGGACTCTTTCTCCCATCAACACTGGACTCCCTGATGTTGGCAGCTTTCTTTGGGACTCTTTCTCCCATCCACACTGGACTCCCTGATGTTGGCCTCTTTCTTTGGGACTCTTTCTCCCATCCACACTGGACTCCCTGATGTTGGCCTCTTTCTTTGGGACTCTTTCTCCCATCAACACTGGACTCCCTGATGTTGGCAGCTTTCTTTGGGACTCTTTCTCCCATCCACACTGGACTCCCTGATGTTGGCCTCTTTCTTTGGGATTCTTTCTCCCATCCACACTGGACTCCCTGATGTTGGCCTCTTTCTTTGGGACTCTTTCTCCCATCAACACTGGACTCCCTGATGTTGGCAGCTTTCTTTGGGACTCTTTCTCCCATCCACACTGGACTCCCTGATGTTGGCCTCTTTCTTTGGGACTCTTTCTCCCATCCACACTGGACTCCCTGATGTTGGCCTCTTTCTTTGGGACTCTTTCTCCCATCCACACTGGACTCTCTGATGTTGGCATCTTTCTTTGGGACTCTTTCTCCCATCCACACTGGACTCCCTGATGTTGGCCTCTTTCTTTGGGACTCTTTCTCCCATCAACACTGGACTCCCTGATGTTGGCCTCTTTCTTTGGGATTCTTTCTCCCATCTACACTGGACTCCCTGATGTTGGCCTCTTTCTTTGGGACTCTTTCTCCCATCCACACTGGACTCTCTGATGTTGGCAGCTTTCTTTGGGAATCTTTCTCCCATCTACACTGGACTCTGATGTTGGCACCTTTCTTTGGGACTCTTTCTCCCATCCACACTGGACTCCCTGATGTTGGCCTCTTTCTTTGGGATTCTTTCTCCCATCCACACTGGACTCTCTGATGTTGGCACCTTTCTTTGGGACTCTTTCTCCCATCCACACTGGACTCTCTGATGTTGGTACCTTTCTTTGGGACTCTTTCTCCCATCAACACTGGACTCTCTGATGTTGGCATCTTTCTTTGGGACTCTTTCTCCCATCAACACTGGACTCTCTGATGTTGGCATCTTTCTTTGGGACTCTTTCTCCCATCAACACTGGACTCTCTGATGTTGGCATCTTTCTTTGGGACTCTTTCTCCCATCAACACTGGACTCTCTGATGTTGGCATCTTTCTTTGGGACTCTTTCTCCCATCAACACTGGACTCTCTGATGTTGGCATCTTTCTTTGGGACTCTTTCTCCCATCAACACTGGACTCTCTGATGTTGGCATCTTTCTTTGGGACTCTTTCTCCCATCAACACTGGACTCTCTGATGTTGGCATCTTTCTTTGGGACTCTTTCTCCCATCCACACTGGACTCTCTGATGTTGGCATCTTTCTTTGGGACTCTTTCTCCCATCCACACTGGACTCTCTGATGTTGGCATCTTTCTTTGGGACTCTTTCTCCCATCCACACTGGACTCTCTGATGTTGGCATCTTTCTTTGGGACTCTTTCTCCCATCCACACTGGACTCTCTGATGTTGGCATCTTTCTTTGGGACTCTTTCTCCCATCCACACTGGACTCTCTGATGTTGGCATCTTTCTTTGGGACTCTTTCTCCCATCAACACTGGACTCTCTGATGTTGGCATCTTTCTTTGGGACTCTTTCTCCCATCAACACTGGACTCTCTGATGTTGGCATCTTTCTTTGGGACTCTTTCTCCCATCAACACTGGACTCTCTGATGTTGGCATCTTTCTTTGGGACTCTTTCTCCCATCAACACTGGACTCTCTGATGTTGGCATCTTTCTTTGGGACTCTTTCTCCCATCAACACTGGACTCTCTGATGTTGGCACCTTTCTTTGGGACTCTTTCTCCCATCAACACTGGACTCTCTGATGTTGGCATCTTTCTTTGGGACTCTTTCTCCCATCAACACTGGACTCTCTGATGTTGGCATCTTTCTTTGGGACTCTTTCTCCCATCAACACTGGACTCTCTGATGTTGGCATCTTTCTTTGGGACTCTTTCTCCCATCCACACTGGACTCTCTGATGTTGGCATCTTTCTTTGGGACTCTTTCTCCCATCAAACACTGGACTCTCTGATGTTGGCACCTTTCTTTGGGACTCTTTCTCCCATCAACACTGGACTCTCTGATGTTGGCACCTTTCTTTGGTACTCTTTCTCCCATCAACACTGGACTCTCTGATGTTGGTACCTTTCTTTGGGACTCTTTCTCCCATCCACACTGGACTCTCTGATGTTGGTACCTTTCTTTGGGACTCTTTCTCCCATCCACACTGGACTCTCTGATGTTGGAACCTTTCTTTGGGACTCTTTCTCCCATCAACACTGGACTCTCTGATGTTGGAACCTTTCTTTGGGACTCTTTCTCCCATCAACACTGGACTCTCTGATGTTGGCATCTTTCTTTGGGACTCTTTCTCCCATCAACACTGGACTCTCTGATGTTGGAACCTTTCTTTGGGACTCTTTCTCCCATCAACACTGGACTCCCTGATGTTGGCATCTTTCTTTGGGACTCTTTCTCCCATCAACACTGGACTCTCTGATGTTGGTACCTTTCTTTGGGACTCTTTCTCCCATCCACACTGGACTCTCTGATGTTGGTACCTTTCTTTGGGACTCATTCTCCCATCCACACTGGATTCTCTGATGTTGGTAGCTTTCTTTGGGACTCTTTCTCCCATCCACACTGGATTCTCTGATGTTGGTAGCTTTCTTTGGGACTCATTCTCCCATCCACACTGGATTCTCTGATGTTGGTAGCTTTCTTTGGGACTCATTCTCCCATCCACACTGGATTCTCTGATGTTGGTAGCTTTCTTTGGGACTCATTCTCCCATCCACACTGGATTACCTGATGTTGGTAGCTTTCTTTGGGACTCATTCTCCCACCCACACTGGATTCTCTGATGTTGGTAGCTTTCTTTGGGACTCTTTCTCCCATCAACACTGGACTCTCTGATGTTGGCATCTTTCTTTGGGACTCTTTCTCCCATCAACACTGGACTCTCTGATGTTGGCATCTTTCTTTGGGACTCTTTCTCCCATCAACACTGGACTCTCTGATGTTGGCATCTTTCTTTGGGACTCTTTCTCCCATCAACACTGGACTCTCTGATGTTGGCATCTTTCTTTGGGACTCTTTCTCCCATCAACACTGGACTCTCTGATGTTGGCATCTTTCTTTGGGACTCTTTCTCCCATCAACACTGGACTCTCTGATGTTGGCATCTTTCTTTGGGACTCTTTCTCCCATCAACACTGGACTCTCTGATGTTGGCATCTTTCTTTGGGACTCTTTCTCCCATCCACACTGGACTCTCTGATGTTGGCATCTTTCTTTGGGACTCTTTCTCCCATCAACACTGGACTCTCTGATGTTGGCACCTTTCTTTGGGACTCTTTCTCCCATCAACACTGGACTCTCTGATGTTGGCACCTTTCTTTGGTACTCTTTCTCCCATCAACACTGGACTCTCTGATGTTGGTACCTTTCTTTGGGACTCTTTCTCCCATCCACACTGGACTCTCTGATGTTGGTACCTTTCTTTGGGACTCTTTCTCCCATCCACACTGGACTCTCTGATGTTGGAACCTTTCTTTGGGACTCTTTCTCCCATCAACACTGGACTCTCTGATGTTGGAACCTTTCTTTGGGACTCTTTCTCCCATCAACACTGGACTCTCTGATGTTGGCATCTTTCTTTGGGACTCTTTCTCCCATCAACACTGGACTCTCTGATGTTGGAACCTTTCTTTGGGACTCTTTCTCCCATCAACACTGGACTCCCTGATGTTGGCATCTTTCTTTGGGACTCTTTCTCCCATCCACACTGGACTCTCTGATGTTGGCATCTTTCTTTGGGACTCTTTCTCCCATCAACACTGGACTCTCTGATGTTGGCATCTTTCTTTGGGACTCTTTCTCCCATCCACACTGGACTCTCTGATGTTGGCACCTTTCTTTGGTACTCTTTCTCCCATCAACACTGGACTCTCTGATGTTGGTACCTTTCTTTGGGACTCTTTCTCCCATCCACACTGGACTCTCTGATGTTGGTACCTTTCTTTGGGACTCATTCTCCCATCCACACTGGATTCTCTGATGTTGGTAGCTTTCTTTGGGACTCTTTCTCCCATCCACACTGGATTCTCTGATGTTGGTAGCTTTCTTTGGGACTCATTCTCCCATCCACACTGGATTCTCTGATGTTGGTAGCTTTCTTTGGGACTCATTCTCCCATCCACACTGGATTCTCTGATGTTGGTAGCTTTCTTTGGGACTCATTCTCCCATCCACACTGGATTACCTGATGTTGGTAGCTTTCTTTGGGACTCATTCTCCCATCCACACTGGATTCTCTGATGTTGGCAGCTTTCTTTGGGACTCTTTCTCTCCAGACTCCCAACATGGATTCACCTTTTTCAAATATGTTTAAAAAACCTTTATACCACACCTATATTAATTCATATATCTCGTTATATTCCTCCATTAATAAATATATATAGCAACTACTAATTTCTCATGGCTAAGAGAATCAATGAGAGGACGCTACAATAAAACAAAGCTTTATAATACAATATAATGCGGCTATGCTTATAAAAGACGTTTAACAAGTTTTACCGCAAATGTTTCTTTTTACAGAACGAAAAATCGTAATTTTAATTATTTAATGAGAAATAACGACTATTCCTATCCTTAGGGATGAAGTATGAAAGTATGAAAGGATGAATTGTGAAGGGTAATGATGAACGGAAAAATAAAGTGTCCAGGGATGGGAATTACTTTTCACAATTCATCCTTTCATACTTCATCCCTAAGGATAGGAATAGTCGTTATTTCTCCTTAAATAATTTTAATTACGATTTTTCGTTTTGTAAAAAGAAACATTTGCGGTAAAACTTCTTAAACCTCGTTCAATATAAACCTTAAATATGATTACTTACAGATTTTTTTCTGCAAACTAGGAGAATTCCATGACCTGAGAACCCACTGTTTTTACCAATACTATGGGATATCTCTGAATAGATACGACTCTGTCAATTGCTCTATCAGAGTTTCGTTTGATAATCAAACGGGATAACTTACACTTACTGGTGGGGTTGGAATTTTGCAAGAATGGGGGCTATTGTGAATCAATTTTTTCTTCAGAAAAAAAAATTGCCTAATACGGGATTCGATTACGGAGCGTGAATGTCAAAAATCGAGGGTTTATCAATACGGGTAGTGAATCTTCAAAATTTTAAATATATTTTTATAATTTTTAAATCTAAATGCAAGATTAAAAAGTGTTAGCGTAGTTCATGAGATTTTTAAAAATTACAATAATAGATCTACTTCAATTTTAGTATCTTTTGGTATATTGAAATGCTATAGGCGTTTGATAGATTTGTTGGTTCAAACAAAACAGTTCCCAATCAAAACCGACGTTTTGGAAACCCGCATGGAATAGGTTTGAATAATTCTCAACACGTAATCATTGTAAAACGGTATTTTAAGTGAGAGAAACAGGCGTGGGGGGTTAAAAAGGGAGTATATACATTGTAAGGTAAAGATTCTCTTGTACAAACACATGAACAAGTAGGTACAAGTAAGCCGAGGTTAGGCCTTGCGTGAGACAGTCGGCGTGTCAAGCTCCAATTGGTTGACCTGCCACCCGTCTGTGGATCAACGCCCAGGTCACTTCGACAGTTCCTTCAATCGGCTGACTTTTCATCTAAAACTACAAGTGGAGTTTGGAAATCAACCTAAAACTGCAAGTGGAGCTTGGAAATCAGCCTAAAACTGCAAGTGGAGCTTGTAATTCAACCTAAAACCGAGAGCAGAGATTATAAATCAACCTAAAACTGCAAGTGGAGCTTGGAAATCAGCCTAAAACTGCAAGTGGAGCTTGGAAATCAGCCTTAAACTGCAAGTAAAGCTTGGAAATCAACCTAAAACTGCAAGTGGAACTTGGAAATCAACTTAACACTGCAAGTGGAGCTTGGAAATCAACCTAAAACTGCAAGTGAGGCTTGGAAATCAACCTAAAACTGCAAATGTAACTTGAAAATCAGCTTAAAACTGCAAGTGGAGCTTGGAAATCAACCTAAAACTGCAAGTGGAGCTTGGAAATCAACCTAAAACTGCAAGTGGAGCTTGGAAATCAACCTAAAACTGCAAGTGGGGCTTGGAAATCAATCTAAAACTGCAAATGCAACTTGAAAATCAGACTAAAACTGCAAGTGGAGCTTGGAAATCAACCTAAAACTGCAAGTGGGGCTTGGAAATCAATCTAAAACTGCAAGTGGGGCTTGGAAATCAACCTAAAACTGCAAGTGGGGCTTGGAAATCAACCTAAAACTGCAAGTGGAGCTTGGAAATCAACCTAAAACTGCAAGTGGGGCTTGGAAATCAATCTAAAACTGCAAATGCAACTTGAAAATCAGACTAAAACTGCAAGTGGAGCTTGGAAATCAACCTAAAACTGCAAGTGGGGCTTGGAAATCAACCTAAGACCACGCCAATGTAACACATCAAGTGATATATGTGTTGATTGTGCAAATAGAGAACTTTTCCTGTTTAAAAATCTATCAAGAAAACGTATCTTGGGTATCACTTCTGTGCAGAATGTACAAGTTGATATGAAAGAATGAAAGAGGCCGCTTCTGTAGTAATGTGAGCCATAGCACGATGGGATTCCGATTAGCCATTTGTCTGAATTTGGAAAAAACTAGTGTCAATGCTAGACATTGTTTTGATGCTTTTTTAAATGGGAGTAAGGCCGTTTTGGCATATGGGTATCGTTAATATGCAAAATTTCATGTTGTAACATTATTTGTATTTATTTATGTAAAATAGTTATTTTTTGATTTTCTTCATAGTTAGGCAGTCGGCAGGCAACACTGTACTTTCTTTCTCTAAATTTTGCATAAGTTTTGTTTATATATAATGGTTAACCTTGTTGTAATTAAATATTAAAACACAAAGTATTGTGGCTATCCCTTATTTCAAAATAGGAAACGTTACATATGTAAATACGTGTTAATATGAAATAGGATTACAAGAGATACATTGTACTGATATAGAAAACGTTACAGTTGGTATTGTAGTGAAGTATTTATTATTTTACACTCTAGTATTAACAGAGTATTATTTTTTATGTTTATATTTTACTACTCTGTAAACTTCCGATATTCCTTATCTTTTGTTTAAAATACAATATAACGCGGCTGATGATTGTAAAACGAAAATTGCAATTATACCGCGAATGTTTCTTTTAAACAAAAATCGAAATTTATTTTAAAGAGAAATAACGACTATTTCTAACTTTAAGGATGAAGTATGAAAGGGTGAAAATATGAAGAGTAATGGCGAACGGAAAAATAAAAGTGTCCAGGGGCGGGATATGTCCAGGGTAGCCTAGTGGACATGGCATCTGCCCGGTAAGCGGAAGGTCGTGGGTTCGATTCCCGCCCCTGGACACTTTTATTTTTCCGTTCGCCATTACTCTTCATATTTTCACCCTTCATACTTCATCCTTAAAGTTAGAAATAGTCGTTATTTCTCTTTAAAATAAATTTCGAATTTTGTTTAAAAGAAACATTCGCGGTATAATTGCAATTTTCGTTTTATCTTTTGTTTATCACTCATAGTTTGTTCTTGCCTTGAATAAATTGTTGTCTCATCCTGAAGTTTGTCTTCCCTAATTTTCCACGTGGCAATATTATTGGGTTGGTATTCAGGTCCAGGCGGCAATATGAGATACAGATGTGAAAGAGAAATGTTTTACCAATACTATAATGGTATTAAACAGAAACTAAGCAACGCCCAGGTTTCCCATAGAGTAAATTTGTAGGATTGGCGGTCATTACTTAGGTCCCAACACCACATATCTGCACACGTGTTCGTTAACATAAATGACCAGATGACGTCATTTGCCAGGTGTCCTCTGGAACGTCAGAGAGATGTAAGTTAAGTTTAAACCGAGATTAAAATGGCGAAACTGCTGTGAGGGTTCACCACTGATGAGCTAGGCCCCTCCCCAATATTTGCCATCGCAGGAATTACAGTAGGAAGTTGTTTTATTTGAAAAAAAAAATACGCTCTGTTGTTTCTTTCCTTATTCTATACAGATATAGGCTATGTACTGGGTTATTGGTATACAGAGCAATTACCGTGCAGTTGTACATACGTATAGCACACAAGAGCTGCTTTGTATTGTAACAAAGTATTTATTATTTTATTAGTAGAGTATTATTTTTTATGTTTATATTTTGCTATACTTTGTACCTTTCCCTTTTTTGCTTATCTTTTGTTTATCACTCATAGTTTGTTCTTGCCGGAAATAAATTGTTGTCTCTTCCCGAAGTTGTCTTCCCTAATTTTCCACATGGCATTTTGTTGGAGATGCTGGGTAAATTAGGGAAGACAAACTGAAGATCGCCTAAAAGATCTAGAGGCCATGGGTGCTGTGATTTACATTTTCGGAGACTGGCTCCAGGATTCCACCGACGTGTCAACGCCAAGACTTCACTCCAAGATGACGATGTCCCTATAGATGATACGACGACAAAGCCGCTCTTCACGCCGCAAGAAAAAGAATTCAAAGGTACTAGGGACAAAGTTCCAAGACTTCGATGGAATCCTTGGCAGAAGCACATCAGATCCATGTCAGTAACTACAACAATTGCTAGCTGTGGGTCACAGTTCCCTTAGGAAAGGAGCTATGTAACAAAGTATTCATTAATTTTATTAGCTTAGTATAATTTTTAATGTTTATATTTTGCTATACTCTGTACACTTCCCTTTTTTGCCTTTCTTTTGTTTACCATTCATAGTTTGTTCTTGCCTGAAATAAATTGTTGTCTCATCCTAAGTTGGTCTTCCCTAATTTTCCACGTGGCAATATTATATATCATGTATTTTATATTATATGTATTTTATAATTCACTTGAATTATGTTGCATTCAGGATTTACATTTGTTCTATATAAATTTCACCTTAATATTTGTATATATAATTTTCTTCACATAATTTTATTCTTATTGGTTCAAATTTGTGGAAATAAATAACGATGGTCATCTATAGATAATAAAACATTCGGGAAATTAAATTTAGTCTTCTTCTTTCTTATCTCCACTCAATCATATTAAGGTATCAAGCTTGTAAAGCTTGTTAATGGTGTCTGCCGGGGGATGAGTAGAGCTCATCAATGGATGAGTCTATACAGTCAATAATGTGTAATTTAGTAATTTTAAACACCAAAAGATGACACGTTCTTCGTTTCTATCCCATATAATCCAAAATATAGCGATCACTAGCAGTCTTACACATCTGAAAGGATTGTAGACCTGACCACTACAGGTGATCTACAGGTCCCGAGATATCAGATAAGATAAGGACATCAACCTTCCGTGTAGACATTCCTACCAACTAGGAGGGAAATAACACCATTTTTTAAAAAAACTAGAACGATAAACTCTTTATGGTTTTACTCTCATTTTTTCATATCTCAAGGTTATATCCTTGAACTTGAGAATGATTGATAGAGTCCAGAGAGATGATACCATACATATCTTGATGGAAGATGGTTCTACAAATTATTATCTAGAGACCATTTCTCTGTCGTCACACATTTATAAGTTGTGAGAATTCTAAACTATTATAGACGCGTATGATTCTTTTAAAAATTAAACAATTTTATACTGTTAGGAATAAATTAACACAAAGCAATAACGCGCCATCTATGCATATAAAATAAAAGTATTTAAAAGCGCGAATGTTTCTTTTATACATAAAACGAACTTCTACTGTCCTTACTGTACTTTTATACAGTCATTACTGCAATCAAAAATTAATGGGAGGGCCTGGCTCATCAGTGGTGAATCCTCCCAGCGGTTTCGCCAGTTTAATCTACCAAGTTTCTAAGTTAATTTGTGCTTAGAAAAACATGAAATTTTAGGGCAAAAACCATTGTAAATGTCAGGCTAATAAATTAGTTTTAAACAATGGGGATTATTAATGTGAGGAATAAAATAATTCGTATATATTTTTTTATGTGAAAAAATAGTACAAATATTAAATATTACTGAAATAAGGTGAATAAATTAAGAAAAAGGCATCTCCTTATCGTGCAACTGAAATAAATATCAACTATTCGTTGATTTTTAATTATTCCAGAATTGACCAAATACCCATTTTTGATTAATCAAGAAAAGCTAACCACGGACGCGTTTCGGGCTGTTGGCCCTCGTCACTCAATTACCCGTTTCATGATTTTTCAGGATGCCTGAATGACCTGTTTTTTTTTTTTTTTTTGCTCGTTGAGGTACAGCTTGCACTACGCTGACGAGGGCCAACAGCCCCAAAACGCGTGGTTATCTTTTCTTGATTAATCAAGAATGGGTATTTTTGGCCAATTCAGGAATAATTTTAAAAAATGAACGATTATTTCATATTTATTCCGATAGATGGTGCAAGCCATCATCAACTTTTAGTTGCATATTCAGGAGATGTATTTCTCTTAATTTATCAACTTGATCTCCCGGTACAGTTTCACTTTTTTTCTATTTTTACACATTCTTATACTCGGTTCGTGAAATTCTTATAGATCCTGTGGTAGAATCCATTAAATCTACACTTTACATTGGCTCTTCATTGGACACGACAACAATTTACATTTTACTATTAATACTACTAATAATAATACAGATTGTGAAACACTGATTGGTTAGTATGACACTCACAAAGTTTTTCCCCTTAAAATTTCATGTTATTTTTTTGCTTATCCCTAGTACACGTGGTACAGGCCATGATAATCATGGTGGATAGAAGAAGACGACTGCTTTTACTGTAAGTGCACCACATATCTACACATGCGAAAAGCAGTTCGACTTTGTACTTACAAATGTGCCAGAGCCCCGTTTGGTTACTTGACTCGCTGGTGGGGTTGAACTTTTACAAGAATCGGGGGCCATTGGAGCATTTTTTAATCAGAAAAAAGTGTCCAATGCGGGAATCGAACCCGGGTCGTAGCGGTCGAAAACCAACGGTTTAGACCATCCTTCCACCGACCCCCAAAGCATGAATTAACTTAAAGATGTGTGACTGGTAAACGACAGAGAAATGGTCTTTAGATTTTTTCTATCACCTTCCTCTACCATTATACGAGTACAGTACTGTAATGACTGGTCCGTCTATATAATTCTTGTTAATATTTATCCAATTAAATTTTGTTTCATGTTGACAGCTAGCTGGTAGACTGAAAAAAGTTCGAGTGACCCTAAGAATATTATGTTGACAAGACCTATTTCCATTGTTGTTATTTTCAGATGTGGCGCCAGTTCGCACATACAGGAAAAGGCTAAACTAATTTGCATAGTTCCAGATGGAAGGGTTGTACATAATACATGCAGACCGAGAATCCATTCTGATGATAAAAACAGATATTGTCCGTGCTGTTATAATCGGGGGCAAGATATATGGTGCTTATTTACCGGTAAGAACAGGTTTCCTTAAGTATGGGTATGCAAATGTGTGCAGCCAGCTGTGCAAATAAGTTTTAAAACGCAGCGAGTGCCGTCAGAAATACTTCCTCAGCATACTGATGGTAGGTGGGCAATGACGTCATCTTACATTTAACCAATCAGGAGGTATTGTGATGGGCTGTGTTGCCAAATTACTCCGATTCTTTTGATGTTCCACGGAGATCTATGGACCACAAATGACTCTTCTCTTTCTCTCCAGTAAGAGCTTTAGGGGAGAAATCTCGTCTTCTGCGATTGGCTGCTACGGTAATGAGAATGTGTGTGATTGGACAATACAGAACTACTCTCTGTAAGGTATAACTTGGACAATTACGTCCCTCCTTCTTCTTTTTTTCTTTTTCAAAGGTGCTCTAATAGAAGAAAATACAATTTTGAATTATAGCGCTTCATTTATAATTTGAATTTTTATATATCATAAAGAAATAAAAATTTCCAATGACCCTCTAAATTCTTGCAAAAGTCCAACCACACCAGTGAGTGCAAGTCACCAAATGGGTACTGTCACATTTGTAGACATTTACTTACAGTAAAAAGCAGTCGCCTACTTCTACTCACCATGATTATCAGGGCCTGTACCACGTATAATAGGGATAAGCAAAAAAAAAAAAAATCTCAAGGAATTGTTGGCCACGCACACATTATATTGGTATCTAATCAAATTTAATTGTTTTTCGCTCTATAATTCTTGTTAAAAAAACTTTTTATTTGAAAAACTACTCTAAATGTGTTTCTCCCCACAACTATGTATGTCTTTGTTATGTTAAAACAAGGCTTGTAACGTTTATCTTTGTTATAGGTATCGGTGGTCGAATGGTATAAACTGTCTATTAATGACAGCAATGACCTGGGATCGAATCCCGCATTGGGCTCATTTTTTATGAATAAAAAAATGTTTTCAAACGGGGCTCCTGATTCTTACTAAAGTCCAACTACCAGCAGGGAGTGCATGTAACCAAAAGGGGCTCTGCCACAACGGTAAGTGCAAAAGGCGAACTGCTTTCCACATGTGTAGACATGTAGAACACCTACAGTAAAAAAAGTTGCCAACATCTACCCCCCGTGGTGCACCCGCTAATCAAGGATATTTCCACCACAGAGCCAGTGGTGCACCCGCTAATCAAGGATGTTTCCACCACAGAGCCAGTGGTGCACCCGCTAATCAAGGATGTTTCCACCACAGAGCCAGCGGTGCATCCGCCACTCAAGGATGTTTCCATCACAGAGCCAGTGGTACACCCGCTAAGGATGTTTCCACCACAGAGCCAGTGGTCCACCCGCTAATCAAGGATGTTTCCACCACAGAGCCAGTGGTACACCCGCTAATCAAGGATGTTTCCAACACAGAGCCAGTGGTGCACCCGCTATTCAAGGATGTTTCCACCACAGAGCCAGTTGTACACCCGCTAATCAAGGATGTTTCCACCACAGAGCCAGCGGTGCACCCGCTAATCAAGGATGTTTCCACCACAGAGCCAGCGGTGCACCCGCTAATCAAGGATGTTTCCACCACAGAGCCAGCGGTGCACCCGCTATTCAAGGATGTTTCCACCACAGAGCCGGCGGTACACCCGCTAATCAAGGATGTTTCCACCACAGAGCCACTGGTACACCCGCTAATCAAGGATGTTTCCACCACAGAGCCGGCGGTACACCCGCTAATCAAGGATGTTTCCACCACAGACAGTGGTGCACCCGCTAATCAAGGATGTTTCCACCACAGAGCCAGTGGTGCATCCGCTAATCAAGGATGTTTCCACCACAGAGCCAGTGGTACACCCGCTAATCAAAGATGTTTCCACCACAGAGCCAGTGGTACACCCACAAATCAAGGATGTTTCCACCACAGAGCCAGCGGTGCACCCACAAATCAAAGATTTTTCCATCACAGAGCCTGTGGTGAACCCACGACTCAAGGATGTTTCCACCACCAATATCTCCACCTGCCCAAGTATGTCGGACCACCACTAGGACTCCAAGGTTAACGATGTAAAGACGCAGGTGTGATGGACTTCAAGTCCTTGGTTCCCATACATTATAATCCTCTTTTCACACACAAACGTCCCATATTTCATTCAGTCCAGTGAGTCATTAGTCTAATCAGCGTTTAAAAAAACGTTTCTCAAAATAATAAAAAATAATCGTTCCCAGGCGATTCCTTTCGTCCAGGCTTCAATTTTAAAATTTAGATAAAATTAAGAATTCTCACATTTACTGTGTGAGTTTCATGCTTTGTAAAGTTTTGTTGAATAAATCATTCGCAAGAATTTTTCCACAAATTTTACCGGTTCAATGGTCAAAAGAGAAAAAAAAAACTAGAAACGCCGCTGTATTTTATCCTCAAAAAAGTATCCTATTTTATTATCCCTAGTACACGTGGTACAGGCCATGATCATCATGGTGGGTAGTTAGCGACTGCTCTTTCTGTAAGTGTACCACATGAGAAAAACAGTTCGACTTTGCACTTACAAATGTGCCATAGCCCAGTTGGGTTACTTGCACTCGCTGGTGGGTTTGGACTTTTGCAAGATTCGGGACTCACATTGGAGCATTTTTCTAATTAGAAAAAAAGTGCCCAATACGGGAAGCGATCCCGGGTCGTAGCAGTCGAAAACCAATGGTTTAGACCATCCTTCCACCGACCCCCTACTTTGAAGAGGGTAAAAGGAAGGATGTTTGATCTTAGAGGAAGGTCATACACATTCTATAGGACCAACTTTACTTCTCAAAGAATCATTAGGAAGGGTTAAACCATCGTATGACAGGAATGCCTCGGCAGGATGGCCCCAATTGTCAGAAGAAAGTTGCTCCATTACGAGATCCAGAGGTTAATTAACAGCAGATCCTCTATATCGGCCAATGGGAACTCTGACCTCACCCCCACCCGCCTAATGACTGACCACTACCAGTAAAAAATCAAATTGGATTTGTTTCATTTGATGTCAGCACTGCTAGGTGCGCTGTCGTAGAATCCCTTCTTCCATACTGTGGATTAATGGCAGTCCTGTTATATTGGATTGTTTTCGTTTTATTGTTGGGATGTAGAGGGATATTTGGGATGTAGAGGGATGTTTGGGATGTAGAGACCCTACTCGACTGTGGATTAAAGGTAACTCAGTGATCAAAATTAGAATGTTGGGATGTAGAGGGATATTTGGGATGTTGAGATATACTCTACTGTGGAGTAAATATAACACGTAAGAGGGATGTTTGAGATGTAAAGACCCCCTCGATTGTGGATTAAAAACCCAGTGATCAAATAGGATTTTTGGGATGTAGAGGGATATTTGGGATGTGTAGCGGTATGTTTGGAATGTAGAGACCCACTCGAATGTGGAGTAAAGGTAACCCAGTGATCAAAATTAGTTTGTTGGGATGTAGAGGGATGTTTGGAATGTAGAGACCCACTCGAATGTGGAGTAAAGGTAACCCAGTGATCAAAATTAGTTTGTTGGGATGTAGCGGTATGTTTGGAATGTAGAGACCCACTCGAATGTGGAGTAAAGGTAACCCAGTGATCAAAATTAGTTTGTTGGGATGTAGAGGGATGTTTGGAATGTATAGGAATGCTTGGGATATGTAGAGGGATGTTTGGTGTGTGTAGAGATATACTCGAATGTGAAGTAAAGATGACCCAGTGATCAAAATTTGATTGTTGGGACATATAGGGATGTTTGGGATATAGAGACCTACTTGACTGTAGAGTAAATGTAACCCAGTGATCAAATTTTGATTGTTGGGACATATAGGGATGTTTGGGATATAGAGACCTACTTGACTGTAGAGTAAATGCAACCCAGTGATCAAATTTTGATTGTTGGGACATATAGGGATGTTTGGGATATAGAGACCTACTTGACTGTAGAGTAAATGTAACCCAGTGATCAAATTTTGATTGTTGGGACATATAGGGATGTTTGGGATATATAGACCTACTTGACTGTAGAGTAAATGTAACCCAGTGATCAAATTTTGATTGTTGGGACATATAGGGATGTTTTTGGATGTGTGGAGACATACTCGGCTGTGGAGCGAAGATGACCCAGTGTGCAAAATTTGACTTTTGGATGTAGAGACCCAACTTTAGTTGGTCTACAAATGTAGTACAAAACGTCCTCTTTGATCTAGTACCTTCATAAGTTTCTAGATTTCCACAATTTCGATAAATTAATTCCCATCAAGAACTCCCTTAAGATGTCTACCATAGAATAATAGCAGTCTAGTAGACAATACTGCCGAAACCGCTGGCACAGACTTCGTCAAAAATGTTCCTTAAAAAAAACTCAAATATAAAAATTGAACTCTTACAATGTATTGTCGACATATGACATATGTATCTACAGCCCTAACATACTGTGGTATTCCATAGGTGAACCCAACTGGTGCCGTGCTACACACAGTCCGCGTTGTCAACCATAGCGTCCATCTACAAGTTCTTCTTGAGTCTTGAAGTGAGAGGAGAGAACGTAGATTCCCTGATGTCTGGAGACGGACTCTTCGGCGCTGAGGAAGCCTCTTCAACTGTATATACACAATAGATGGCGTCTGGTTTTAGACATCTATTTTGACGGGAGAGGCGACCCTTGTTTCTTTAGATCAATTTCCTCCCGGCAAAATTTCCATTTATATATACACTTATAGACAAAACTTGAGAAAGTGGAAAGTCTCTGATATTGCCGGTTGTCTTATTATTATTATTTTTTTTTTTGAGACAGAGGCAATTTTGTTCACACTTAATTATCTCGTGTGTCTTCAATAAAGGTCACTGTAATATCTTTCGCAGTTATTGTCTGAATCTATATATACATACTAAAAGGTAAAATTGAAAACCATTTCTAAGATTCCATCCTTCAGTGTAGCATATAAAAGCAGAATGATCCAATACAGTATTAGAGCTCTGAGAAGCGGTCTGGTGGATTAAATTGGCGAAACCGCTGGGAGGGTTCACCACTGATGAGCCAAGCCCTCCCAATATATTTTTTCATCGCAGTAAGGACAGTAGAAATTTGAATTATGTTTAAAAGAAACATTCGCGCTTTTAAGTCCTTTTATTTTATATGTATAGATGGCGCGTTATTGCTTTGTGTAAATACTAAAAGGTATAACATCCTTAAAAATAAATGTTCCCTGATTTATAATATTATAAAACAAATAAAGCTTCCAGGGTTAAGTTTCTTGAGTAAACTTTTTATTCTCAAGCTTTCGGATACTCCTGTTGAAGGACTGACAAGTCCGAAAACTTGAAAATAAAAAGTTGCACAAGAAACTTAGCCCTGAAAGCTTTATTTATTTTATAATAACTTCCTTAAGTATTGTCTATGAGTATATTTGTAGTTTTGAAGACTAAGATCAACACGAGATCTATGAATTAAAGATTATCAGTTTCTTTAATAGAACAACACAGGTTTCGATCATAAATCATCTTCTATAATATAATGGTAGAAAACCTTTTGACTTATCCCAAGTACATATGAAATAGACCATGATAATCATAATGTGAAAAAATAGTACAAATATGATATTGTACTGGGATAAGGTGCATAAATTAAGAAAAAGGCATCTCCTCTTATCGTGCAACTGAAAGTTGTTGATGGCTTGCGCCATCTATCGGAATAAATATCAACTATTCTCATTGATTTTTAATTATTCCAGAATTGACCAAATACCCATTCTTAATTAATCAAGAATGGGTATTTGGTCAATTCTGGAATAATTGAAAATCAACGAGAATAGTTGATATTTATTCCGATAGATGGCGCAAGCCATCAACAACTTTCAGTTGCACGATAAGAGGAGATGCCTTTTTCTTAATGATAATCATAGCTGTTATTTACCGACAGTTTTTACTGTAAATGCACTACATATCTACACATATGTAGAAGTAGTTCGACTTTTATACTTACAAGTGTGCCAGAGCCCCGTTTGGTTACTCGCACTTCCTGATGGAATTTTAATTTGGCAAGAATGTAAGCCTATTGAAACAATTTTTTTCATGATCAATTACTTTCATTACTTTTGTCTGAAGATGGTAACAACACTGTGACTGAAACGTCACACACAATATATTTATTTATTTAGATTTGGTCTTATTAACTTATGTTTACATAGTATCTTTATTACTACACACATAGACAAAACTTAAGGAAGTGGAAATTTTTTGATGTCGTCGTTCGTCTTTTTTTTTTTTCAAGGGCAATTGTTCACACTTGGTTTCTCGTGTGTTTTCAATAAAGATCACTATGTATCAAATATCTTTCAAAGTTATTGTCTGAATCCCGATATACATGTTAAATGGTACAACTTCCTTAAGTTTTGTCCATGACTGTATCTTTCAGAGTCATTGAGTGTAATTTATCCCTTTTACTGTATCTCTTAGATTCGTTGTGTATTTCCCACCAGTGACGAACACCACAAAGTACTCTATCGGAAGCTGGGTCAATACCAAGGTGGCCTGGTCTTCAGTAGGCTCAACCCCATTTTGAAGGGGGCGCTCAAGGAGAATAGAAAATTTGCGGTAATATTTCACAGAGGCCGGTCGTTGGGAGGAGACTGGGGTGAACAGTAGGTCAGTAGAGTTATGGTATAATTAATATTGTTCAGCCAGGGTTCATTCCTTCCCTCTGTGAAGATACTCCACATCAATGAAACACACCCTATCACCTACACATTCCTGGACAATATACAAACTACGAAGAACACAAGTCAGGAAGAAAAACATCTTTATATATAGAATCTCTTCTCTCCAAATTGTGTTTATTCTATAACGAATAGGGAATATTACCGTTGTCTTAAAGAACAAACTCTATAAATTATAATACAATATAATGCGGCTACTTATGCTCAGTGTGAACAATTGTCCTTGAAAAAAAAAAAAAAAGACGACCGACGACATCAAAGACTTCCACTCCCTTAAGTTTTGTCTATGTGCGTAGTAATAAAGAAACTATGTAAACACAAGGTAATAAGACAAAATCTAAATAAATAAATTGTGTGTGACGTTTCAGTCACAGTGTTGTTACCATCTTCAGACAAAAGTACTGAAAGTAATTGATCATGAAAAAAATTGTTTCAATAGGCTTACATTCTTGCCAAATTGAAATTCCATCAGTGAGTGCGAGTAACCAAACGGGGCTCTAGCAAACTTGTAAGTGTAAAAGTCGAATTGATTTCTACATATATGTAGATATGTAGTGCATTACAGTAAAAATAAGTATATTGCTACGGCGTTTTATGGTTTCCACAAGTCCATATCTCAGAAGAAGGCCAAGTGACACTCATTCCTCACTTTCTTACTGCTACTCTTTTTGTGTTGTTTTTCTTGCTTCCCTCTTTCTCTTTCTTGTTTTTTGTTTCTTTTTCTTCTGTCTATATCGTTATTTCCTTTGTCTCACTGCTTTGTTCTTATGCATACCTCTGGTGAATCCTGTATAGGGTCAGTGACCCTGAATAAAGGCTTTTTGTTGTTGTATATAATGCGGCAAGTAATTATAAAACGACATTTGAAAACCATCCCGCAAGTGTTTCTTTTCAACGAAAAATCAAAACTTATTTTTAAGGAGAAATAACGATTATTTCTTACCTTAGAGATGAGGTATGAAAGGATGAATTGTGAAAAGTAATGATAAACGGAAAAATAAAAGTGAAACACATGCGGGATGGTTTTCAAATGTCGTTTTACAATCACAAGCCGCATTATATCGTATTATATATTACTTCATGTATTATTTACGAACGGAAAATTATGTCCAGGGTAGCCTAGTGGACATGGCATCTGCCCGGTAAGTGGAACAATGTGGATTCGATTCCCATCCCTGGACACTTTTATTTTTCCGTTTATCATTACTCTTTACAATTCATCCTTTCATACCTCATCTCTAAGGTAAGAAATAATCGTTATTTCTCCTTAAAAAATGTCGTTCTATAAATTATACTCTCCATTACAAATAATCTCCTTGGAGATTTGAAACGTTCTTAAAACATCCTTCGTTACAGAGGATTCTCACACTCTACACTCATAGACAAAACTTAAATAAGTTGTACCTTTTAGCATTTTCTTTTAAGGAGACAGATGCAATTTTGTTCATACTTTGTTATCTCGTGTGTCTACAATAAAGGTCATTGTATATCAAATATCTTTCAGAGATATACATGCTATAAGGTACAACTTCCATAAGTCTATGAGTGTATTTTCTCAACAATACATCTAATATGGCAAAGGTTTTCATACAACGGAGGTGTGGTGTGTAAGAATTGTGTCAAGCTTAGGACCAACACGTGTGACAACACCTAACTTCAGATTACAACATCGGGAAATAAAATATATAATAAAGGAGTCATAGACGGTGACGTAATTATTTCAAAACATCTTCTAATCGGGTGATTAAACAATGCTTGCGCCATCTATCGGAAGAAAATACCCACTAAACATTGATTTATTACATAATATTACCCAACCTACAGTCAACTTTTTCAATTTGACACCCCATGGGATCAATATTTGCGACTGAGTCGGTGTTCAATTATAGAAGGTTAAATTAAAGTGGTGTTGAATTATAGAAGGTTAAATTAAAGAAAACAGCCTGATTGGTATTCGAAAAAACGCTTAGATTAAAGTAATAAAATCAAAAAAGGCATATCGTCACCAGGAGTACATGAGATTTTTAGATTACAGAGCACCATCTAGTGGAAAAGTAATCAACTAAACGTTGATTTAGTCCGTTCCCTGATATTTGGCCAATCCATTTTCTTGATAAATCAAGAAAAGCCAACCACGAACGCGTTTCGGGCTGTTGGCCCTCGTCAGCTGCTAGTGGTACATCGAATACAGAACATGCTTTACTCATGGACAAAACTTAAGGAAGTTGTACCTTTTAGCATATATTCGGAATTCAGGACAATAACTCTGAAAGATATTACAGAGACCTTTATTGAAGGCATACAAGATAACCAAGTGTGAACAAAATTGCTTGTGTCTCCTCAAAAAAAAAAAAAAGACGACCGTCGACATTAAATACTTTCCACCTACTTAAGTTTTGTCTAAGTGTGTAGATAATAGCCTGCAACTATAATGTGTCAATAAAATATATTTTGAAGGTAATTCAATATTTGGTGTTTCTTAGTAAAGGGCGTTGTTTCATCTTCTCCATAGAACTTGTAGTGTCCGTCAGCCTACAACGAGATACATACCTGGTAGGTACACTCACTCTCTGTGGATAATCATCCCAGGGGAGTGCTGACTGCCCTGGTCGATTTCCTATCATTAGAATCAGAGATTCAAACTTGCTTTTAACACTTTTTCTTTCAATACTTTAATAACCCTTGCGTGAATTCCATCCTGCCACTGAGTACTACTGATCACCCAGAGTGACCTTGGTACCTTCTAAGTACAAAGTCGAACACAGTTTTCTACATTAGTATAAATGTGGTATACATAGATGTACACTCATGGACAAAACTTAAGTTGAAAGTCTTTGATGCCGCCAGTCATCTTTTTTTTTTTTTTTTTTGAGGAGACAGAGGCAATTTTGTTCACACTTGTTAATCTCGTGTGTCTTTAATAAAGGTCACTGTGTATCAAATATCTGTCGGGGTTATTGCCTGAATCCCGATATACTCGTACAAGCTGAAAGATACAACTTCCTTAAGTTTTGTCCATGAGGGTGAATCACTGCACATTTTAAGTGTTGGTAAAACTGGCGCATCATCACACCAATAAATTCGACATGACCTTTGTTCTTTTATCAAATTAGGGGGAAGGTGAATCTGTATGGTAACACGGTTTTGGCTTTTAGAAGTGTACACCTGGTACAGGTTGTCATGATGGGTTATCTGCTTTTCACATGCGTAGACATGTGGTGCACTTACAGTAAAAGCAGTCGCCTACTTCTACCCACCATGGTTATCATGGCCTGTACAAGGTATACCAGGGATAATAATAGAAAATATGGGTTCTTAAGAATGACTGACTGGCTTTAACTCTAAGTGTATGTATGTGAAGTTGTTGTGTCCAATGAAGAGCCTCAGATGTCTCCATACATCTCTATCACAGCAGTCGCAATGTCCACTATCTTGGGTGTGTAAAGCTGCTGCTCTGGGTCCATGTCAATTTATTGTTGTTGTCGTGTCCAATGAAGAGCCTCAGAGGTCCCCGTACATCTCTATCACAGCAGCAGCAATGTCCACTATCTTGGGTGTGTAAAGCTGCTGCTCTGGGTCCATGTCAATTTATTGTTGTTGTCGTGTCCAATGAAGAGCCTCAGAGGTCCCCGTACATCTCTATCACAGCAGCAGCAATGTCCACCATCTTGGGTGTGTAAAGCTGCTGCTCTGGGTCCATGTCAATTTATTGTTGTTGTCGTGTCCAATGAAAAGCCTCAGAGGTCCCCGTACATCTCTATCACAGCAGCAGCAATGTCCACTATCTTGGGTGTGTAAAGTTGCTGCTCTGGGTCCATGTCAATTTATTGTTGTTGTCGTGTTCAATGAAGAGCCTCAGATGTCTCCATACATCTCTATCACAGCAGCAGCAATGTCCACTATCTTGGGTGTGTAAAGCTGCTGCTCTGGGTCCATGTCAATTTATTGTTGTTGTCGTGTTCAATGAAGAGCCTCAGATGTTTCCATGCATCTCTATCACAGCTGTTACAATGTCCACTATCTTGGGTGTGTAATGCTGCTTCTCTGGGTCCATGTCAATTCATTGTTGTTGTTGTGTCCAATAAAGAGCCTCAGATGTCTCCATGCATCTCTATCACAGCAGTCGCAATGTCCACTATTTTGGGTTTTTCAAGCTGCTGCTCTGGGTCCATATCAATTTTCTGCGGCCATTGCTGGACAATGAGAATATGTGGGTAGGTGTTAGTTTCACACCAGGTTCCACTATGTAAAGTCCTTATATGAAATGACATTCACTCTAAGAACATACCATGATTACCTGTAGCATGTATTTGGTAAAGCATCCACCTATTTCCATATTTCCAACCATTTCGGACAAACTCACCTGCTCTCAGTAAGACTCAGTATCCTTCCCAATGCTGATAAAGGCCAATGCTATGTTGGAATACAAATTTACTTTTTAGATAGTAAAGTAAACGTCTAAGGATGAGTATTTTTCATTAAACGTTTTTCGAGCTTTCGGGATAATACCCTTCTACAAGAAAAAATTATACAAAAATTTGTATCAATTTTTCCTGTAGAAGGGTGTCATCCCGAAAGCTCGAAAAACGTTTAATGAAAGATAGTCATTCTTGTACATTTACTTTATTATCTAAAAATTGCTAGCAAAATACAAATTTGCTTTTTCGTCTAATTACCAAGAGTAAGTATCATGGCCAATTCATTGAGTGATAAAAGGCGAATTCTACAAAGATCTAAAAAGCGCAGGGTGACTTGCTTTCTCTTTAATACCTACACATCAAATGATCTTTGTTTACAACATGAGTAGCTCAGAATCCAAAGCGGTTAAAGTAGATAAAACAAAATATAATAATTTCTAATAATTTTAGTTTTTTAATTTGGGGTTTATTAATATTATTAGAAAGTGTATATAGTCTTTATTCGAAGTAAAGAGGGTAAAACCTTAATACTGTATATACACCAATATTCCAGTTGGCTGAACGCCAACCTTTTTCAAGGCATTACAACATATTTATATCAACAATATGTTAAAAACCCCAGTATTGGTTTCAGACCTTTTCATAAATAGGTGCAAGTATATTTAGTTACACTTATGTTGATATTTGACAACCACTAAGTTAGAATCCCATTTGAATTTGTAACATAGATTTTGGTTTATCAAAGTTGTTCACATTAAAATCACAAATCCCTACAATGTACAGTGAACCTCCTTTTTTATATTATCTCTAGTACACGTGGTACAGGCCATGATAATCATGGTAGGTAGTTAGCGATTGCTTTTACTGTAAGTGCATCTCATGTCTATACATGTGAAAAGCAGTTCGACTTTTGCACTTACAAATGTGCCAGACCCCCGTTTGGTTACTTGCACTCGCTGGTGGAGTTGGACTTTTGCAAGAATCGGGGGGCATTGGAACATTCTTTTAATTAGAAAAAAAGTACCCAAATGTGGGATTAGATTCTAGGTCGTAACGGTCGAATGGTTTAGATCACCCATCCACCGACCTCCCTTGAGAGTCCTTTTAAAATCAAGGTCTCACTAGGAGGTAGTCACTCATGGGAGGTATTACTGTATCTATTTCTGGAAAGAAACCAAATAAAATTAGTACTAATTAAACACAACGTTGACACATTGAAGAAATTTGGTTGCTTCAGCTCGTCCTTATATAGATCCAATATATATATATGGCAAAAACACAACACACACATTCATTTTTAAAATACACTCCAAACATATATATTTGTTTTACAATAAGTAATATAGAAAAAAAATCTTCCAAAGTGTTGTAAACACACAGTAAGAATTACCAAAAATATTTACATACTTTATTCAATATGAGATTTTACAATGTTTAGAAGCTTGCTTTTAAACTTCATAAAAACACAAAAAACACATATAACTTATAGAGAGTGGACAAATTTACACACACAAATCTTTAAATGCACCATGCGAGAAACTTTTGAAGAGAAATAAATGTTTTTTTCACTTGCGTACACTAGAGAAATACAATTGATCCTAAATTTAACAGATATAGGATTCGATTTAAAACGTTTGGTTTTTTTTTTTAATTATGTAATATAGCGTGTGTTTTATAAATATTTTGTTTTCTCACACAAAACATATAAGACACAATAAACATCATATTATAAATGTATTTTGACTAATTTATAAAATAGATTTAGAGTACCCATATATATATATTTATATAAATTCTTATAAAGTTTCAAAAACCCCAACACTTCGAATATGGCAAAGAATTCTTGACAAACATTTATTTATGGTGGTGGCAAGCTTTTAAATTTCACCTCCATTTCACCTTTACAAATCTATATACATTTATGTACAGAAAGAAGAGTTAAGGAATTGGAAATTGTGTTTTCTTTTTTAAAATTCCCTCCTTTTATATTTGCCTGATAATTAAAGTTAAAAATAAAATATATATAGTGACTAAGTTAATTAGGTTTTAAATATAAATATTTTTAAAATTATATATAACAAGTTGTAAATATTTTTTTTTTTTTGCAAATAAATATATGAATAATTTAGAGATTAAATATATCAAAAGATTTTATGTTTTATATCAATATATTTTTGTTTATATAATTAACAAATTCCAAATAAAATCTAAAAATAATAATTTAATAATGAAAATATTGTTTTAAATTGATATATAAATAGTTAAAGAGAATAAAATAATAAATAAAACTTTTTTTAAACGAAAATAATATTTATTTGTATACCAAAAGAAGCTAAATAAATAGAAGGGAATTATGGGATTGAATTTTAGCGGCCCCACCCGAAGTGAAAAGAAACAAAGGCAGCAGCAGATAATGAGAGAGTTATTTTTTACTACCTTTCTGTTCTCCCGAGGAATGGACAGCTTGGGAAGTGCCCACGGCTGCAGCGGCCGAAGCCGCAGCCTTCTGCTTCAGCATGGTCCAGTCGAAGACGTAATCGAACTGATGGTTGAGAGTTCGAAAGAGCACTCGGAAAAGTTGCCGAAGATAGATGTAATCCGGGGATTCCTCGAAGCGCAGGCCACGGCAATAGTTGAGGTAAAGGGCAAACTCACTTGGGAAGCCTTTGGTGAGAACTTCAACAGCTGTTGACATTTTCTTCTCGCTAATCTTCTCGTACTTCTGTTTCTTCGTGGCAGCTTTCAGCCCTTGCCAAGGCAGGCTGCCTCTGTTAAAATACATCAGGACATAGCCCAAGGACTCCATGTCGTCCCGGCGACTTTGTTCGATTCCAAGGTGGGCATTGATACTGGCATATCTTGCTGTTCCGGTCAAATTTTTCCCCTCGCGATATGGAATATGGGCCTTCGTTCGGCTATCTCGGTATTTCTTGGCTAAGCCAAAGTCAATCAGGTAGAGCTTGTTGCAATGGCGGCCAATTCCCATCAAAAAATTATCAGGTTTAATATCTCTGTGAATAAAATTCTTGTTGTGAACAAATTCTATTCGGCCAATCATTTGATCTGCAAGCATCAGGACCGTCTTCATGGTAAAATGACGTGAACAAAAATTAAATAAATCTTCCAGACTAGGTCCCAAAAGGTCCATCACTAGAACATTGTAATCTTTTTCTTGGCCAAACCATCTGATATGAGGAATTCCGATTCCACCTTGCAATTGCTTGTACAATTTACTTTCGTATAGAAGCTGTGGATGCCTTGCTTTAGTTGATTCAAGTTTCACGGCAACTTCTTCGCCGCTTGCTATATTTATTCCTAAATAAATATCGCCAAAAGATCCGCTACCAACTTTACGTACAAGGCGATATCGTTGTCCAACAACAAAGTCTCTTGAACTACTAGCACTTGCCATTTTTACAATGAATTTAAAATTCAAAAATTTGACTTACTGTTTGTAAGAAGAATTGCAGAAAGTAGGGCTTGTGGTCGAATTTAAATTGCAGGCGCCATGCATCGTACTGACGTAACTGCCTACTGATTCGAATGATATTTCAAAATTTTTTAAGATAAATTTTAAATGATGATTTATCTAGATGATCTAAAAATCGTTGTTCAAACCGATCATTAGTGAAATATGAATAGAGTGCAGAGGAGAAAGGGCGCGTTACTGTAGAAACCGCGCGATCGATAATCAGGCCGAAAATTAAGCATCGATGATGATAAAGATGGCCAGAATATTCGGGTCTGGAATGGAAGGATAAATAACATCCAAACTTACGTTTTGGAGGTCAAATTTTCACAAAAATATGAGAACAGAAATAAATTTTCTGCAGGCAGAGAAGTTTGTATCGATCCAAGCGACGGCTTTGTCAATATTACGAGTAGATGGCGCTGCAACGCTTTTTCATTTTAATTTAAAAATAAATCGTAAAAATCGAATAATTATTAATCATTGATTTATATAAAGCATTTAACCTTTAAATATATTATTTAAAACAAAAAGTATCACGTTATTCTATGTTTTTAAATTATTTTCGAATATAGAGGGCGTCGAATAAGCTTTAATGACGCTCAAAGTAAAAATAGAACATTTTGTCGCAGCTATAAAATATATATTTGTTATTTTAATTACGATTATTTAGTTTTGTGATATATTATAATTGAGAAATTTATATGTATTTATTTTTAGTCATAAAAATGCATTATATAAAAATAATAATAAAAATGAATTGATAAAACTATATATATTAGATATGATATTTTCACACTAAAAATATCGTTTATATATAGTTTCTAAATATAAATAATTATTATTAAGAGCACATATGTATTAAAAGAAGAACTGAATATTAACTTATATAAATTTAAATATGCTTATAGAGGATAATATTTTTATAAATATTTATTAAAAATAAAAACTTTAATGACCGTTAAAATAAAACAATCACACACAAGAAATTAGTTGATTTTGATATTATCATAGCTTTAATAAATTTCAGAATATTTCCTAATATTTTAAAATATATATTTTTTAAATTCTATTCCAACAAGTGTTCTTTTAAAAATTGTATATGTGTGTTCATTTAAACATACCTATTTGAAAAATATTATATTAATATAATAAACGTAATAAAAGTGTATGTTTTACACTTTTAAGATTATATTTTATACTTTAAAATGACAGCATTTTATAATTCATTTTAATTAAAATTTTCCAATTTTATTTGAATTTTTTTTACTCTTTATATATTTTTAATTTAATAAACGCTTTTATTTTAATTGAAATTTGTTTATTTTATACCTTTTAATACATATTAATCAATATAATGAAATATTTAAAATTTTCTCAAGTTAATCGTTGTTTTAAATGGTGTTAGATTTTTTTTACCATATTCAGGCTACAAGTTGTCTATATAAGCTTAAACCAAACCATTTTTTCCTAACTGTTTTTAAATATATTTTATAGGTTGAATGAAAATACTACACAAAAAATAGCATTTCGTTTTTAGATATCCTTGAGCTTATTCGTTACACGTACAATAAGCTAATATTCTAGGCTTCAATTATTATTCAGGAGATACGAACTAACATTGCATTTCTAAAACTTAAAAAAAAAAAAACAATTTTGGATAATATGTCAAATTAAAGAGTGTAAAATGTTATTAATAAATGACGAACTGCTTGTGTGTATGTTCTAGTTACTGACATTATAATGTAATTTTAAAAAATTGAATATATTTATTAGCTTTTGACTGGTAATATTAGTTCCTATTCCTGAAAGAATATTGAAGCACCCGAGATAAACGCTAACCCACGTGATGTTTACTTACGTGAACCTATAAAATATATTTTTTAAAAAACATAGGTATGAAAATGGCTATAGGTTAATCTGGTAAAAATCTTGTAGTGGGAATATAGTAGAATTTTTTAACTCCTCATATTAAACAGTGATTAACTTTATTTTTAGAGATATTTCAAATGAAATAAATTGCATTGATTAAAACGATTATAAAATATTCAAATTGGAGAAATTTCAATTAAAACAAGAGTATTTCTATTAAATTAAACATTAGCGCGCGCGCTATAGCAAAATTGTAAAGATTTCAAATAAATATTAATATGAAAATAGGAAAATATCGCTTGAAAATTAAAATGTTATTAAAGAGTAAAATATGTTGTCTTAAAATAGCACAAAAACCTATATCTAAATGAGTAACATATAGGTTACCCAGGATCCTGGAGTGAATTTCTAAATAAATGATTAATTTACTGGCCCATAAAATAGCAATGGGGCCAATTAATATTCCAGGGTCAAATATTATATTTTTATATATTAAATATTCAAAGACAATATTAAATAAAAGTTAGGTCTTTCTAAACGTTAAGATATTCTATTAGAATTGGTTTATAACAGCCATGTGCGTATAGTTCTTTGCATTTCAAAATAGCACAGAGTAAAATATAGCCGCTAGGGGTAGCAGACGATCAGGTTGGAACATCGACCTCAGAAGACATTCCTGACCCTTCCTTCCCCCTTATTAACCCCCGGCGTTATTGGTTCCAACCTTAGCGGAAATAGGATGGGGCCCTTTGGTCTACTTTTGCTAATTTTTATATGTTACTGACCTAACTCTCAAAACACACCAGAATTATTACTTCTTAAAAAAAAAACTTTTTTTGCACACTTTGATGGAATATTCAACTATCTTCAAAGTTTGTCCCTCGTTAAAAGTTTTCCCTTTACGCAAATTATTTCCCTTTGAGAACCCAAAACAAAAGCAATTTCTTAAAAGTATTAAACATTTTTAAATATTGTAGTAGATGTGTAAGCGCTTTGATTTTAATATACAGTTAAACCTGTCTATAGCGCCCCCTCTAAATAGCACCTTCCTCTCTATAGCGCCCGATTTTAAATACGTAGAACGATGCGATTTATATTAAAAGTGACCTGTCTATAACACCCCCTCTCTATAACACCCTATTTTAGTGAGTCCAAAGAGGGGGCGCTATAAACAGGTTTAACTGTCTATAAAAAATCTTATATTTAGAATTAACCCTTTATAGGTATACTAATGAAGTCCATTTGAGAGATCTAAAATTTACATTTTTGTTGCTATGGTAACTAGCTTATGGATTTTATTTGAGATGAAAGAATCTTTGTGGTTGCTATGGTAGCTCTCTAATGTGATTACAATTGTTGGTGAATAGTTACTAGTTAGTTAGCGTGTGTGGTATTGTGTGTTTGAAGTTTTCACTAGAATTTATAACACAAAAGTACACTTTCAATATATACTTAATAATATTATTATAATATGTAAAACGACATGTGAAATACTATCCCGCATGTGTTTCTTTTCAAGGAAAAATCAAAATTTATTTCGTAGAGAAATAACGATTATTTCTAACCCTTTGGATAAGGTATGAAAGGGTGAATTGTGAAGAGTAATGATAAACGGAAAATAAAAGTGTCCAGTTTCGTTGAAAAGAAACACATGCGGGATAGTATTTCAAATGTCGTTTTACAATCATAAGCCGCATTATATTATACTGTATTATAATATGTAATACATATTTTATCTTGCGCTTGTGCAATAAAAGAATCTATCGTTTGTAATGTTGTTTTTAGTTTGTTTAAAACAATCATTACTTACACAAACGATTTACTTTGGAAGATCAACCATTATTTATTTTTATATTCGGCTGCAGGTTGCATCTAACATAAACAAACTAACTTGAACTATATATTTACGAAAAAAATATATATAGATAACACATATTATTATTATTTTGAAGAACATTTTATGGAAAAAAAAACTATGGAAAAAATATATTATTCAAAATTCAACAATTATATAAAATCCGAAAACTTTTTTAAAAATGCAAATTAAACAAAATTGACAATTTAATATATTTACAAATTATATGTCCGTTACAGTACTATTCTCTTTCTTTGTTAGATATAACTTAAGTTTTACATTCAAAATTTTCTTTGCCTCATAGCATTCATGGTTAAATCATGGTTTGGATTTCAAACAGTTCGATTTCTTTTCAGAGCACATATCTGATTTCGCCGTTATGAATGATATTCCTATTTCTATGATTAATTATTTTTTTAATATTCGCGATAGTGTTTTATACTCTTTCTCAATAGTATAATTATTGATATGCAAACATTGAAAAAAGATAAAGAAACAGATTCCTATTTGAATTCCTGTTTTAAATATTATTTTAAATAGAATAAATTTTAGCATCTCATGCATTTTTTGTTTGTTTTGCTTTACGCAATTTTTACAATATGTTTTGATTTTAATTGACTGTTGTAGTCGGAATTAATCTATGAATTATTAACTCAAATAATCTGTGAAGTAGTTTTACTGAATATTTAATTTTAAAGAATACTTTTATATATTTATTTTATGTAATATAATTTTATTAAATATATTAAAAACATTTTTAAAAATATTTTGAATGACCTATTTTGAGTAAGAACACTGAATGAGTATAAAGGTACTTCACGGTAGGGATTGTATGGTCAACATCCAGGAAACGTGGCTACAAACTGAACAAAATGGCTGCTTTTTTTGTGTGTGTGAGCATTGGGAGGGGTGCACTCTATGGGCGACCAGCTGTTAGTCCTAACAGCAGCTGGCGTTGCATTGTCTGCTATTTTTGGCGGGAATCCTTGGGATATATGTCAATAGGCTAGATGCAGGCGTGGCTTTATTGCTAACATCGTCAAAATCTTGCTCGTGTTTTTGTTTTTTATGTTTCGGCAATTTTTGTTTTGTTTTTGTGAAATGGAAAGAGAGGTCTGCGGTTTAATCTTCTTACGTTAAATCCTCTTAAAGTTTGATGGCCTCGATACTTGAGGTCTTCAATTCTTCACCAAAGTTTTACAATAGAGGGTGCGTTCAAAGAAAGTTGTTTAAATTTCAATAAAATCTTCTTCTCTTCTTCTTTCTTATCTCCAAACTGGGTGAAGTAGAATGCGTCTGCCTTTGTCATTAAGACTGAGAGCACTACTCAGGGCAGGCCGACTTAGCTCCAAAAGAAATGGCCGCCTCTGACATGAGGAACAGACGTCATGTGCAGCCGCTCCTAACTTGGAGTACAAACGCTGCTCATCTCAATAAAACAATCTCTTATATCAATATTAAGGTAAAATATCAGGCTTCCAGGGAAAATTTGCTTTTTACCTTAAAGTTTTAAATAATTCTTATAAATAATAAATATTTTTAAATATAAAAATCGGCTCTTTTATATTATTCTTAAGTGCTTCAACTCCTGCTGGAAATTCTCAAATGATTCCTAATAAATATTGCTAAGGAAGTCTATAATAAAAATGATTTTTATAAGCATCTTGTTGAAATATGGTGATCATATGCAAAGTTTAGTTTATGTATACACCGATAGATAGCATTGCATGTACGAAAATTCAATATGTATTTAAGTAAGAATTTTTATATTAATTAGAGGGATTTTTAAAATAAAAATTGAACAAGTTCCATCAACATTTTTTTATCCCAATGTTTGGAAGACTCACGGTCACGCTATTCAAGAAAAGTATTTTTTAAAGCAAATATATATTCTTTGAAAGAATATACAGAATTAGAGTATATAAAATATGACTTGGAGTTTTTAAAAACCTGTAGGGCATTTCTAGTATTCCATATTGGTATCATTCATTTTTGTGTTCTCTAAACACCGCTCTGTGAGCGGTTCGGTGTCTCCTGTAGCTATTTCCTGATGTCAATCTGGGGCAAACAGGATATTAAGCAGGGGCCTAGTGTACAAACGGTAACAATTCTTATTGCATTAGAATATGTGATCTTAGATGGAATCCTGTTTTAATACTGGCTCTAATTACCTCGCCCTGATTTTAAAGAAAGCTTATGCAATAAAACGTATCAGTTATCTACCCCAACCTGTGAGAATACAGACAACCCGACCTGCCCTTAACGACCACAAATATGAAATTCTGTCAGTTATCTACCCCAAACTGTGAGTCGATACAGACAACCTGACCTGTCCTTAGCAGCCAATTCTGACATTCCACTGTCAGTTATCATCCCAACCTGTCAGTCAATACAGACAACCTGACCTGCCCTTAGCAACCAAATCTGACATTCCACTGTCAGTTATCATCCCAACCTGTCAGTCAATACAGACAACCTGACCTGCCCTTAGCAACCAAATCTGACATTCCACTGTCAGTTATCTACCCCAACCTGTGAGAATACAGACCACCCGACCTGCTCTTAGCAACCAAATCTGACATTCCACTGTCAGTTATCTATCCCAACCTGTCAGTCAATACAGACAACCTGACCTGCCCTTAGCAACCAAATCTGAAATTCCACTGTCAGTTATCATCCCAACCTGTCAGTCAATACAGACAACCCGACCTGCCCTTAGCAACCAAATCTGACATTCCACTGTCAGTTATCTACACCAACCTGTGAGAATACAAACAATCCGACCTGCTCTTAGCAACCAATTCTGACATTCCACTGTCAGTTATCTACCCCAACCTGTGAGAATACAGACAACCCGACCTGCCCTAAGCAACCAATTCTGACATTCCACTGTCAGTTATCTACCCCAACCTGTGAGAATACAAACAATCCGACCTGCTCTTAGCAACCAATTTTGACATTCCACTGTCAGTTATCATCCCAATCTGTGAGAATACAGACAACCCGACCTGCTCTTAGCTACCAAATCTGACATTCCACTGTCAGTTATCATCCCAACCTGTGAGAATACAGACAACCTGACCTGCCCTTAGCAACCAATTCTGACATTCCACTGTCAGTTATCTACCCCAACCTGTAAGAATGCAGACAACCCGACCTGCCCTTAGCAACCAAATCTGACATTCCACTGTCAGTTATCTACCCCAACCTGTGAGAATACAGACAACCCGACCTGCCCTTAGCAACTAATTCTGACATTCCACTGTCAGTTACCTATCCCAAACTGTCAGTAAATACAGACAACCCGACCTGCCCTTTGCAACCAATTCTGACATTCCACTGTCAGTTATCTACCCCAACCTGTGAGAATACAGACAACCTGGCCTGCTCTTAGCTATCAAATCTGACATTCCACTGTCAGTTATCTACCCCAATCTGTGAGAATACAGACAACCCGACCTGACCTTAGCGACCCCAAATCTGAAATTCTGTCAGTTATCTACCCCAAACTGTGAGTCGATACAGACAACCTGACCTGTCCTTAGCAGCCAATTCTGACATTCCACTGTGTTATCTACCCCAATCTGTGAGAATACAAACAATCCGACCTGCTCTTAGCAACCAATTCTGACATTCCACTGTCAGTTATCATCCCAATCTGTGAGAATACAGACAACCCGACCTGCTCTTAGCTACCAAATCTGACATTCCACTGTCAGTTATCATCCCAACCTGTGAGAATACAGACAACCTGACCTGCCCTTAGCAACCAATTCTGACATTCCACTGTCAGTTATCTACCCCAACCTGTAAGAATGCAGACAACCCGACCTGCCCTTAGCAACCAAATCTGACATTCCACTGTCAGTTATCTACCCCAACCTGTGAGAATACAGACAACCCGACCTGCCCTTAGCAACTAATTCTGACATTCCACTGTCAGTTACCTATCCCAAACTGTCAGTAAATACAGACAACCCGACCTGCCCTTTGCAACCAATTCTGACATTCCACTGTCAGTTATCTACCCCAACCTGTGAGAATACAGACAACCTGGCCTGCTCTTAGCTATCAAATCTGACATTCCACTGTCAGTTATCTACCCCAATCTGTGAGAATACAGACAACCCGACCTGACCTTAGCGACCCCAAATCTGAAATTCTGTCAGTTATCTACCCCAAACTGTGAGTCGATACAGACAACCTGACCTGTCCTTAGCAGCCAATTCTGACATTCCACTGTGTTATCTACCCCAAACTGTGAGAATACAGACCACCCGACCTGCCCTTAGCAACCAAATCTGACATTCCACTGTCAGTTATCATCCCAACCTGTGAGAATACAGACAACCCGACCTGCCCTTAGCAACCAATTCTGACATTCCACTGTCAGTTATCTACCCCAAACTGTGAGAATACAGACCACCCGACCTGCCCTTAGCAATCAAATCTGACATTCCACTGTCAGTTATCATCCCAACCTGTGAGAATACAGACAACCCGACCTGCCCTTAGCAACCAATTCTGACATTCCACTGTCAGTTATCATCCCAACCTGTGAGAATACAGACAACCTGACCTGCCCTTAGCAACCAATTCTGACATTCCACTGTCAGTTATCATCCCAACCTGTGAGAATACAGACAACCCGACCTGCCCTTAGCAACCAATTCTGACATTCCACTGTCAGTTATCATCCCAACCTGTGAGAATACAGACAACCCGACCTGCCCTTAGCAACCAATTCTGACATTCCACTGTCAGTTATCATCCCAACCTGTGAGAATACAGACAACCTGACCTGCCCTTAGTGACTAATTCTGACATTCCACTGTCAGTTTTCTACCCCAACCTGTCAGTCGATACAGATAACCTGACCTGCCCTTAGCAACCAATTCTGACATTCCACTGTCAGTTATCTACCCCAACCTGTCAGTCGATACAGACAACCTGACCTGCCATTAGCTACCAATTCTGAAACTTCACTGTCAGTTATCTACCCCAACCTGCCCTTAGCGACCAATTCTGACATTCCACTGTCAGTTATCTACCCCAACCTGTCAGTCTATACAAACCAGGTGTACAGTAGATATCACCCGCTATAACGGTAGTTAACTAGGAATGCTCAGCCAGGATGATTCTCCAAGCGTGTCTTGTTTCACCATCTGACACCACGTAAGTGGAGCTATCAGGATATAAACACGCTGTCGCAATCCACACGTTGTAAAAGCACAAGAGCTTAGATCTCTAATATTATATTGGACCATTCTGCTTATAAACGCTGTAATGATGTTCCAAACATAAGTATTGTGTCTTTGCATATTTGCTCTTTGTTCTTCTTTAATTTACATAGTTTATGTGAACGTATTTGTGCTATAAATAGTACGTAAGAATAAAGTTAGTCAGTCCAGCCTTAGGAAAATAATAGTCTTGTTGTCTTCTTTCGTGGCCCGGAGCGACACGACAATAAGAATGGAAAGATGTATCAATGTATAAACCAGGTTCGTATCGTGTATCCATTGTTACCAACCACAGACAAAAATCGTCATGGGAAGAAATAAATTTATAAATAGCGATAAGAGAACAAAACTCGAACCTCTCAGTAAAAAAAAAATCATCCGAGACAAAGGCTTTGTTCTTAAGATCGTCTGGGATGACGTAATTGACTCCGGTTCATCATCGGCTGCTAAAAATATTGTCGCGATGTTGTTGTTTACGGAAGTATTTCACGTCCTGGTTGTCGCGCTACTGTAAGTTTTGTTGAAGAAATAATTTGATGTATCAATATAGGAACTTCTTTCTGATGAGAGATTTGGCACACTACAAGTTCTAGACAATTTAGACAATTAAAATAATTTTATTGACATTTTGTCAATACATTCAAAGTACACAGTCTGCACTATTAAAAAAAAGATAATATGTATTATATACACTATGTACAATGAATATGGCGCCTCTGCCACCGCTGCAGAGTTTGGTGGAGAATCACCAGCGGGTCTCCAGCGACACCACGTATTTCGTGATCTACGAAGAATACGTAGATTGCGTACTTCCCCACTGAGGAGATGGTGATGGCGTGGTCCTCGAGACCAACTGGAAAGTTTTAGAGTTGAGAAGAAAGCTGACAATATCGTGAACATATGACTATATTATATTAAATCCTTTTATTTTATATGTATAGATGGCGCGTTATTGCTTTGTGTTAATTTATTCTTAACTGGCCTTGTCTTTATAGTTTGCTGAAGAGCATTGCTCGAAGCAAATATTTGAATGTAATTCTACTGTCCTATAAGCTTATGACCATAGTTTACTTGAAAACCATTTCTAAGATTCCATCCTTCAGTGTAGCATATAAAAGCAGAATGATCCAATACAGTATTAGAGCTCTGAGAAGCGGTCTGGTGGATTAAATTGGCGAAACCGCTGGGAGGGTTCACCACTGATGAGCCAAGCCCTCCCAATATATTTCTTCATCGCAGTAAGGACAGTAGAAGTTCGTTTTATGTATAAAAGAAACATTCGCGCTTTTAAATCCTTTTATTTTATATGTATGACTATATGTTGTTTACGGAAGTATTTCACGTCCTGGTTGTCACGCCACTGTAAGTTTTGTTGAAGAAATGAATTGATATATCAATACAGGAACTTCTTTATGATTAAAGCTTTGGCTACTTACACTACAAGTTCTAGAGTTGAGCAGAAAGCTGAGAATATTGTGAACATATGACTATATGTTGTTGACGAAAAGTATTCTTTGTTCTGGTTGACACGCCACTTTAAGTTTTGTTCAAGAAATCATTTTATATATTCCGTGTTTTGTGATTGTATGCCTGTGAAATTTGATTTTCTGTCAATCTAAACAGGATTTTGAACAATGATTTATTGTTTGATACATTTTAGGGTAAAAATAGTTTTGAGTTATTAGTTTTCTTGTTGCACGCGAATTCCTGGATTAGACAAATTATGAAGAGAATTAAAAATTTGGTGTCGGAAATTTTCAGGCATGAAAGATCTGGGATTCACAGTACAAAGATGATGGATGAAAGAATGTTTATTCGTAAACAACCACTGATTTGTCTGCCATCATAAGGATGGACATTCCTTCAGTTATGGACAGGTGATTGCGAGAATACATACACATAGATCACGGCGGAAAGAACCCAAGCTGCTTGTTTCTCAACCAACATGACTTGCTATCCACTGTTGCATATTCATAGTGTACAGCTCTCCTTTTCATCCTTGCGTACAAGATACTGCGTGTAGCATGTGTCGAACACCAACTGTTAGGTGTTTTTATTATTATTATTATTGTTATTATTGTATTTTATTAATTAATTATAATTCATATTCATAGAATTTTATTGTTACTTATCATCATTTTTTTGTTTTTTTTTTCTTCTTCTTTTTTTTTTTGTGTTATAAATACAACTAAATCGCATTAAATCGTAATGTAATTCTCTTTTGTTGTGTGAAATAAATCGAATTGAATCGAATTGAGTCAACTCGTTCTTTCTAGAAGAAACTTCAAAGAAAACGTGCTAACACCAACTGTATACATCACAGAATGGAGGCGTTTAACCACGCATATTGATTTTAAATATAAAACAAACATCTACTGTCCTTACTGCGATGAAAAAATAATGGGAGAGCATGGATCATGATGGTAAACCTTCCTAGCACTTTCACCCTCCCAATGTTTTTTTATCACAGTAAGGAGAGTAGAAGTTTGTTTTATATTTAAAAGAAACATTCTTGCTTAAACATATCCATTTATTATATAAAGATGGCAGGTTATTGCCTTATAATTAACTGTAGACATAACGGAATGATGTGATTTCAGCAGAGATTCTCGGTAGAAGTGCTTGTCCGAAAGCTTCCTTTAACCAAGTAAATAAAAATAGTTGGGGAGTCTGTTGTAAATATATTAATTAATTGTTCCACAGAGTGTGTGTAAGCCCACAGGTAAATAGGCGCTAACCGAAACAGAAAAAAGTTCATTTGTTTCAATATTAGTTTCCCTTTTATATTTTGTTCTCTCTCTTGTAAATCAATAAATATAATGTTTGATTAATAATTATTAGAATCAGTTTCATTAAAAATTCTAAGCAAAGTCAACAGAGTCTTATGCTTTTTTTGTAATCTCTGTAAATATTAAATATCTTCGGCTTATGGAATGATGTATGAACGATTTTAACAGGCTCAATAGATTCAAATTTACATGGAACTTAATGAAGACAAATTTGCAAGGTTAAAATAAAATGGCTTAAATACAACATTAAAAATAAGAAAGAAGGTATCTTACTGGTCGTGCTACAAAAATTTACTGATGGCTTGCGTCATCTATCGGAATCAACTAGTCGTTGAATATTTAATTATTCCAGAATTGGCCAAATACTCTTTCTTGATTAATCAAGAAAAGCTAACTACGTACGCATTTTGGGCTGTTAGCCCTCATCAACGGGTTGTATGCAAGCTATACCTCAACAACCTAAAAAGCTAGTCTTTGGGGCACCCTGAAAAATTTTAAAACAGGTATTTAGGCCGGAAGAGCGTGCGAACGCCAAACTATGTGAAAAAAAGTACAAAAGTCATCAACGATTAGTAGATGTTTATTTCCGACAGATGGCACAAGCCATCAGCAAATTTTAGTTGTACGATCAGAAGATGACTTTTTTCTTAATTTATCCACCTGAGAGATCCCAGTAAAATTTCACTTTTGGACTATTTTTCAGAACAGTAAAAGTTTCAAATAAAACCACAAGAGCTGTCAGATGTCATCACGAGATGTAAGAATTCGATCGACAACCAAAAGTGTCAACTGAATAAGGTCAGCTCGACAGGATGCATGTGACCCATAGAAAATTGGTTTCCACAATATGGAATGGTGTCTAGATGGCTATAGAATGGAGTCTCCTTGGTCGTGTTCGTTCACCATAGTACCATTCAGATGATCTCTTCTTTACCCTAAAAAAGAGGTTAAATCTCAAAATGATCAAATCATCATTATCGAACAATTTTATTGTTTGAAATATGGTACAAATTTATATACAGTATGTTCTTTATAATACAATATATTGCGGCTTATGATTGTAAAACGACATTTGAAAATTATCCCGCATTTGTTTCTTTTGAACGAAAAATCGAAATTTATTTTAAGGAGAAATAACGATTATTTCTAACCTTAGGGATGAAGTATGAAAGGATGAATTGTGAAGAGTAATGATAAACGGAAAAATAAAAGTGTCCAAGGATGGGAATCGAACCTACAGTGTTCCGCTTACCGGGCAGATGACATGTCCAACTAGGCTACCCGTTTTCCGTTTATCATTACTCTTCACAATTCATTCTTTCATACTTCATCCCTAAGGTTAGAAATAATCGTTATTTCTCCTTTAAATAAATTTCAATTTTTCGTTCAAAAGAAACACATGCGGGATAATTTTCAAATGTCGTTCTACAGTATGTTCTTTTTGGTGTTTAGGGAATCTTGAGAACTTCTTTCACTTAGAAGTTACTTTCCTTTTGCGACGGATTCTTGTAAGGTCAATTTATTGAACTTGTGCTATAATGGTACGATCGTTTGGAATACTGAAAGTTCGAGATTAAATGAGGATGAAGTATGTTGTTGATTAGAAGTTGAACAAAAACTATATTGATTAAACATACAATCATGAACAAAACTTATGGAAGAACTGTTACTGACGAGAATAAAATATTTTTGTGTCGAAACGTCGAAATAATAAAAAATTATCTGGCCGAAGTGTCTATTATACTATGTAGTTATCTAAATGGTGTATTTTTATAATTGAAACTATTCAATTTTTACAACTACGCCCTACTGCATTAAGCAAAATATTGGAAGGTTGATCAGTTGTGAACCCTCTCAGTGGTTTTATATAAGATAATTTAAGATTTTTCACAATTTTACCTCAAGTCAAACATATGTCTATCTACATCAGCGTTTCTCAACTTTTTTTTTGTCCCTCAGAGACCGCTGAAATTTGTGGAAAAGTTTTTGCAGACGATGTTTTCAAACAATAAAACTTTAAGTAATATAAAACGCATACACCTATCCCCCGATTTACACGGTACTTGTTTTACACGTTTTCGCTTTTACACGGTTTTCCAAAAAGTTTTTTTTTGTTTTTATCGCACTATACTAAAATGCGATATTCTACTCTATACTACCTATGTTGAAAAGAATATTGGGAGGCTCTGATTCATGAGGGGGCGAACACCTATTCAGATTTGACAGTTTAATATACACCTATCCCTCGATTTACACGTTTTTCTCAGGAACGTATCTACCGTGTAAATCGGGGGATAGGTGTATTTTGTATTAAATAAAATAATTTAATAATAAAACAACGGCTTCAAAATATAAGTTTCATGCTTTATTTATATATAATAAATGCAATTTATTTATAGTAAATAAAAATAGTTTTAAAATTACAAAATATTTCCTCACAATGAGTTTATTTTTTATTTCAAAACGCTAGCTTTCAAGTGATAATCGCTCTTCAACGGTCTTAATAAAACATCGACTATATCTAACAAGAAATATTTACAAATACAAACGAGCGCAGCGTGGATATTTACAACAGAAATTTTAATATATATGATATGATATTTGTAAATATTTCTTGTAAGATATAGTCGATGTTTATCAATAAGCTTGTTGAAGAACAATTATCGCTTTAAAGCTAACGTTTTAAAATAAAAAGAAACTCATTGTGAGAAAATATTTTGTAATTTTTAAACGCTTTTCACAATTTCATCATGAATAAAAAAATATTTAAAAAAAGAAACTTTTCCCTGAAGGCCTAGTGTTTTTATTTTAATATTGATTCAAGGGGTTATTTTATCGATTACTAGACGAATGGCCCGGGCAACGCCCGGGTTTTACACGAGTGCGAATATATTTTAAAAACGTTGTCTTGGGTGGTCTGTATAGACAGGTGTATGTATCACACAGCTGATAACAGGGTTGTCTAGAGTGGCCGCTATAGACAGGGTGGTCTTTATAGACAGGTGTATGTATCACACTGCTGATAACAGGGTTGCCTAAAGTGACCGCTATAGACAGGGTGGTCTGTATAGACAGGTGAATGTAACACACTGATGATAACAGGGTTGCCTAAAGTGACCGCTATAGACAGGGTGGACTGTATAGACAGGTGGATGTATCACACAGCTGATAACAGGGTTGTCTAGAGTGGCCGCTATAGACAGGTGTATGTATCACACAGCTGATAACAGGGTTATCTAGAATGGCCGCTATATACAGGGTGGTCTGTATAGACAGGTGGATGTATCACACAGCTGATAACAGGGTTGTCTAGAGTGGTCGCTATAGGCAGGGTGGTCAGTGGTCGCTATAGACAGGGTGGTCTGTATAGACAGGTGGATGTAACACACTGCTGATAACAGGGTTGTCTAGAATGGCCGCTATAGACAGGTGTATGTATCACACAGCTGATAACAGGGTTGTCTAGAGGGGGGCAGGGAGGACACGTGTTCGCCGGCAGCCAATGGGCGTGCATTCTATCCGTGAGCTTCAGACAGAATAAGGCAATTATATATATATAGATTCTCACAAACTTTCGGGAATAATAAATCCTTCTATAGGAGTATATAACAGGTTCATAAAACCTGAAAGCTTGAGGGAATATATAAATATAATATATATTTTTTAAAATTAAAAAGGCATATTTTGGATCAAAAAATCATTTATTTTACCAATATTTCAGTTGGCTGAACGCCAACCTTTATCAAATATATACCATCAAATATTGGTAAAATAAATGATTTTTTGATCCAAAATATGCCTTTTTAATTAAAGATTTATCTATGGATTGCTCTATTTTCAAAACAATATAATATAATGCGGCTTATGATTATAAAACGACATTTGAAATACTATCCCGCATGTGTTTCTTTTCAACGAAAAATCAAAATTTATTTCAAGGAGAAATAACGATTATTTCTAACCTTTTGGATGAGGTATGAACGGGTGAATTGTGAAGAGTAATGATAATATAAATAAAGCAAGCAAACATAATTGTATATCATTGCAGACGATAGATATGGAATTGTTTTCAATTGAAACTAATTAGTTCACGTTTTAATTACTTCCTATTGAACCAAAGTTGCTTGTTGTAATAATAATGACTCAGGAGAGCTTAATAAGTTCAATGACCTTGAACCGAGCTGCATATGTAAATATGGTATGCAATTTCTAGAATGATATTGTAGTGAAATATTTAATATTTTAGGTATATAGATTATTAATTTGGATATTTATATCTTGCTCTCTGTAAGCTTCCCTTATTGTTTCTCTTGAATTTTATAAATTTTAGTTTGTGTTTTAAATAAATTGCTGTGTCATCCTGAAGTTTGACTTTCCAAATTTTTCATTTAGAAGTTGCAGTAACACATGAAAACTCCGAGGGTAAGTTTCTTTATTTCATAAATGATATTTCGAGCTTTCGGGTATCGTAAACCCTTCGACAGGAGCGTATAAGTCGTCTTATGACGAGTTTTCATGTGTTACTGCAACTTATACATCAGAGGATTCTATCTTACGGTTTTTCATTTAGAAGTTCATTTAAGGCTAAATGCTATCTAAAATGTTAGTTCGAATCTTAAAAGTTGGTTATTAGAAAGTATTGTGTTGCCAAAACAAGATTCTAATTAAGAAAAATGCATCTCCTTATCGTAAAACTGAAAGTTTATGATGGCTTGCGCCATCTATCGGAATAAATATTAACTATTCTCTTTGACTTCTAATTATTCCAGAATTAGCCAAATACCCATTCTTGATTAATCAAGAAAAGCTAACCACGGACGCGTTTCGGGCTGTTGGCTCTTATCAGCGTGGTGCAAGTTGTACCTCAACGACCAAAAAACTGGTCATTCAGGCATCCTAAAAAAATCATGAAACGGGTAGTTAAGGCCAGAATTGCGTGAGACCGCGACACAATGTGAAAAAAATAGTACAAATGTGATATTGTACTGGGATAAGGTGCATACATTAAGAAAAAGGCATCTCCTTATCGTGCAACTGAAAGTTGTTAGAATCAATGTTAAACTCGTCTATGAATTCTACGAATTTTCCATGAAGTGATTCTATGAAAATGAATCCAGGGGGAACAGATTAAACGTTGCTCTGGCACTCTGTGATATATTCCGGATGGCCAACCAGCAACAGACCTACATCACAGATGAAATAATAAAAAAATGAGGCGGCGGTATGTAATCAAGGAAGTGTGGCCCCTAATTAATTCTTTTTGTCAGTCATCGTCTGCCCCAATTACACCGGTGGCTTCATACTGGAAAAGCTCTAATTGAAATGCACGGTCAATGGTCAAAAGATTAATTATCATTGATTTTTTTGTTGTGTTCTCACTTTTGCCAAACGAAAGATTTCCATTTTAAGAGCAACCGTTTGCGTTTTCTACTTGAAAATGCTCATTCTTTTGGAATCTAATTCTTCTAGCTGTTCTCAAATTTATTTTCATTCTTTTTGGCATATATCAAACGATTTATAATGGTACCAAAGTATGAAATAATTGTATGGGCACTACATGTCTACATATGTAGAACCAGTTCGAATTTGAAACACCTAATGTGATAGATATTTATTATTTGAAATTTTATAGTAGAATTGAAATTCCAAAAGAACCGCGTGGGTGAGCTTTTAGACCACCAAACGTGTCTTATTACTATAATATACAAATAAGGGATATTAACTTCAATTTGCATAACCCGGAAATTTGTCAAAATGTATTTAGTAAGGACGTCTAAACAATGGGGAAACAAAAACCGACAACCCGGGTGGGATTTCTCACGGTGAATGTAGAATTTCTTAAATTTGCATATCCTCAGATCTTCCTCTCCAGACCTGTTGTTATATATGGAAATATGTGGCCGATGTCTTCAAATGATAATAACCTGTCCACCCCGCGGGCTATATAAATACACTTACTGCAATTTCACAAAACTGCCCGTGCAAGTTACTACATTTAAAAATTAATTAAAGAAGCAATAAAGATATAAACACAAGGTAATAAGACCAAATCCAAATAAATAAATAGTGTGTGACGTTTCGGTAACAGCGTTTTTACCATCTTCAGACAAAGGTACTGAATGCACTTTTGTACAGTACTTTTGTCTGAAAATGGCAACAACGCTGTTACCAAAACGTCACACACTATTTATTTATTTGGTCTTATTACCTTGTGTTTATGATCTATAATCCAAATTGTGCCCTATCAATAATATAGTATTTATTCTACATATAAACTTGTATAAAAACATCGATGGTCAATAGATAGCGTCTAGTTTTGACGCTCAATTTGACGGAAGAAGCGCCCTATGCTTTTTAGATCAATTTCCTCCCGGCAAAATTTCCATCTATATTTTAGCCATAGATTTTGCCCAGCCACTTTGCCAGATAAACATCTCTTTGGTAGATTGTAAAGATTTCATTGGATCATGTGTAGATCTCAATCGAATCCTGACAGTCATGAACCGGGATTGAATCCCGCGTTAAAAATTGTTTAATATGTGAATAACCTTCACATATTATTCATTGTTTCAATTATCATGAACTAGGTTGCTCTTGCTGAGCGGTACCTATTTATGTGAATTTGAACCAGATGGAATAAAGTCCGCCCTAGGCTGACGAGGACCATTATCAGGAAACCATGGTCTCTAGATGGACACTTCTCAGTTTGCCAAAGCTGGTGTTGTGACTTTGTCACCGACCTCAGTTCTCTAGTTTGCTGAGACGGTCAATAGATGGCATATAGTTTTGATGTTTATTTCGACGGGACCTTTATAGACAATTATCCTATACCGCCAAAATTTCTCTCTCTATCTATATATTTTTTTAAAAAGGCATATCTTGACCAGGAGCATATACGCTTTACGGAAGACAAAGCGCCATCTGGTGGAACAGAAATCAACTAATCATTGATTTAGCCTGTTCCCTGATATTTGGCTAACCCATATATATATTATATAATCTAAAATACAAATATTTTATTTTTTTTTAACATATATTTTATTTTTTCATTCATTGACTGTTCTGCATTTTTGACCATATATTCAAAACATACCATTTTTTAAAATTATTATTATTGTTGTAAATATGTATTCTACAGGTAAACTCCGTATAAATTAGTATAAAAGTATAACAAATCTAAAGTTTTGCGGAGGAGCCTCTTTTATTATACATTATAGTATAATAAAAGAGGCTCCTCCGCAAAACTTTAGATTTGTTATACTTTTATAGTAAATATGTATATTTAACCCTACCTATCTTTTATTCACGATTATAGAATTCATTATATAAATTCTATATTCCTGTGATATAAATAATTTTATGTATATTTTTACTTCAAGAGATTCAAAATAAAAATCTGCTTGAAAATCTGCTTTTCCACGACTGCACCTCTTTTCAACAATCAAACACACAAAAAATTTCTAATCTATAATATATATATACAGTTAAACCTGTCTATAGCGCCTTATCTTGGGACTCACCAAAATAGGATGCTATAGACAGGTCACTTTTAATGTAAATCACATTGTACTACGTATTTAAAATCGGGCGCTATAGAGAGGAAGGCGCTATTTAGAGGGGACGCTATAGACAGGTTTAACAGTATATATAAATATTGTAACAAAGTATTTATTAATTTTATTATTTTTTTATTGACATAGTGGTCATTTTTATGTTTATAGTTTGCTACTCTGTAAATTTCCCTCATTTTGCTTATCTTTTGTTTATCATTCATAGTTTGTTCTTACCTTAAATAAATTGCTGTGTCATCCTGAAGTTGGTCTTCCCTAATTTTCCACGTGGCAATATAAAATACTAAACCATCACGAATATTTTATGTTGCTAATATTTTTTATTATGAAAAAGAATCTTAAAATACCATTAATTTGATATATAAATATTAAAAAAAAAAGATTTTACGTTAATTTTTATTTTTAAAAATCAAAATAGCGCACAATATTATCAAAATAAACCATTTGAAAAAAATTGTTATAATCGTTTGATTTATTTAAAAACTAATATTTCTCGCAGAATTAAAATTGATATTGTCACAAAAACACTGTATAAAATTTACATAGTTTTAATTTTATAAAAATCTAATTTCCAATTTGTTATGTAAATTTCTTTTAATAATCTTGTATGAAAACTTTTAGGCGTGAAAGGTCAATAAAGTTTATAGAGAAAACAGCACCTCGACTAATTGTTTTGGTTAGCGCTAATCCAAATACCCGTTTACACAAGAAATCTCTGTGACAATATCTTCAAGGTAGCAATATTTAATTGGTTTCATAATATTTAATATACACTAGCTTCAGTGATAATAGTCAATAAAAATCAACAAGAAGGCAAAAAGCAGCAGACACAATGTTATCCCTGACAGAAGAACAATACGTGGAACAATGAAAGCTATAAAACATTAGATTATCAGCAAGTTCTTCAATTGTATACCCAAGTTATAAAAATTTATTATGGCGATAAAAAAAAGTATTAATGGACTTATTAAAAATACACTCCGCTTCAGTTATTCCAACATGAAATTTTGTTTTTTTCAGCTCCATTATTTGCATGAATAATAACCAATTATTATATTTTTGTGCCATTGAAAAGACTTTAGATTGTGTATCCTTGCTTTTTCATTGTTGTTGTGTTTAGGGGCTTTTTTCCAGTTTTTATTCATTTTAATTATAGAAGGTTTCGTTTTTGGGTGACTGAAGGTCTAGACGGAAATACAGGTGACATACGACATATACAGGTGGATGAAGATTTAATATACATGCACCAATGAAGACAAATATTGCCAAACATGTATTAATGTGGGAAAATGTGGAAAATACAGGTACTAATATGGATAAATATGAAATATACAGGTACTTTTGTTGATAAATATGAAATATACAGGTACTTTTGTTGATACATATGAAATATACAGGTACTTTTGTTGATAAATATTGAAAATACGGGTGGTGGTGTCTTGTCCATGGAGCTGATCAGATCGGTCCATGCACCCTGATCACAATACCGGCCAACTGAGGTGCCGTATGGATGTCTTCTTCTGGATTGATGTCTGCCATATAAAGGGCTGCAAGGATGACCGGGCAACTGTATATATGGTCTGGAATGAGTTGGGTGTTGTGACAGTTATTGCAGTTCCTGTAGGATCTAGTCATGTCTGTGTTTATCTTCATTCCTTTAAAAAGTCCTGTTCTGATTCTTGAAATTGTTATTGTTAATTCTCTGTTAATGTTGAGGTTGCATATGGGATGGGTTATTTTGGTTTTTGTAATGAGTTTTGATTTTGCTATGATGAAAATTTAAGTACGAATGTGGATAAATATGGAATATACAGGCAACAATGAGGAAACATATGGAAAATATCGCTATATGGATAAAAAACTTATCAAAGATAAAAGACTTAAGAGGATAGCCAAAAATAATGATTTGCATCTATAAAGATGCAGTCGGTTTTCATCAATCAATAAACACGCATGGGTATCACGGGAAATGGTGAAAAGATCAATAAATATATTCAAAGATATTCCGCAATAGTGTACAATTCGTTTTTAAATTTAAAAAGTAGTTTAAAATGGTGGTTATAAATTGTACATAATAGAAATAGATTTATTTATACTATTGTGAAATCTTTGTAAATATTATTAGTATTTTTATATTTATTTTGGTTTTATAATTTCTCATTATATATATTTATTTAAATATATTTCAAAGATCATAGTATTTTGTGAATTAAATATTTGTTTTTTGACTCGTGTTTTAGATGTTGTACAAATTTGAAATACCGCGTGAGAACGCCCTTGCAGCTTTAGAATAATTTTTAACGCTTTGCCAAATGTTTTAATTTTTGTTTGCTCCTGACAAGGACAAAAAAAAATTGTCGAAACGTCAAGATAATAAAAAATATTTACTGACCGAAGTGTCTATAATTTGAAGAAATAAACACACAGTCCTCTAACAACCTACAAATGTATCAGGGTATTAATATATTCTAGCTAACCATGTCATTGTTTTAGGATTCCTGTGATCATTTCATACTAGCTTACTCACGCCTTCTATGCTAACTGCGCATGCGCGTGGTGGTATCCCAAAAGGAGGTAAACTAGATGCAAATTAGAGATCGGGTCAGATTCCCAGCGTTGTCAGGGTCAATTATCGAGGTGGCATCCGGTCACAGATCCCTCGAGGCTAGGTGTTGACACGCCCTGTTTCAAGTAACTTACAGTACTGTATGTGTACTACACTACTTACAACGTACTCTTCTTCATAACCTCCACTTCCTATAGTTACTATCTCAATAGGTATACGGGTAGTTAAGGCCAGAATTGCGTGAGACCTTGTTTGATTATCAAGTTAAAAATATAAGGCTTCCAGAGATTAAAAAAAGTTTCTTTAAAAACATTTTAATTTATAAATCTCAAGCTTTCGGGCAAGAAAGCTCTTCTACAGAAGAAAACTGGTCACAGCATCTATTTTTAATATATGTTCTTACAGTAGAAAACATTTTACATTCAAACGCTAATTGGACTAAAGTTAAGATCAAATCAAATGGGTGTTTACAGTTATATAAATGTGAAAAAAAAACAATAGAAAAAAAAAAAAGTCAGGTGTTGATATTAAAAATAAAAAGGCATATCCTGACCAGGAACACATGTGCTTTTCAGAAGGCAGAGCGCCATCTTGATTTATCAAGAAATTGGGTGGGTCAAATATCAGGGAACAGGCTAAATCAATGTTTAATTGATTTCTGTTCCACCAGATGACGTTCTGCCTTCTGAAAAGCATATGTGCTCCTAGTCAGGATATACCTTTTTTATGTTTAGTTATATAAATGGAGATTTAACGCACTTCGCACACTTCACTACGCACATTTATCGAATTTTTCTATATTTAAAAAAATACTTATCCGCTGAAATCTGGTATTGCGGAAACATATCCCAGAAAATTGTTAGATTACATATAAATTTTGAATTTCAGTTGTAAATATAAAACTATAATAAAACTCCGCCTTTGCCGGTCCCAAGCCGGATGAAAAAGGAGGAGGGGGAGCAGTAACAAGCTCGATAAAAAACCTGGGTTTAGCTGGCCCGGCTGATAGTACCCTGTAAGGGCTCCTGATTCAGGGATACAAGATGAGCAGTGTTTATACTCCATGTTAGGAGCAGCTGCACATGGCGTCTGTTCCTCATGCCAGAGGCGGCCATTTTTTTGAAGCTAATTCGGCCTGCCACTGAGTAGTGCTCCCAGTCTTAATGACAAAGGCAGACGCATTCTACTTCACCCAGTCATGATGGTTGTCAAACAGAAACCATCACAACTTGATACCCTAATATGATTGAGTGGAGATAAGAAAGAAGAAGAAGTTGTAAATATCCACGCTGAGCGCGTATGTATTTGTAAATATTTATTGTAATATATAGTCAGATTAGCTTGTTGATAAGCGATTATCACTTGAAATCTTGCATTTTAAAATAAAAAAGAAACTCATTATGGTCAAATATTTTTGTATTTCTTTAATTAGTTTTTCAAATTGAACACAAATTCTTGTTTTGATATATACAACCCAAATAATAACATACAAGCTGAACAATTAAACAAATATTAAACACAAAATTTTCAGTAAAACTGTTAAAGACATTGGCTTTCAAATTATTATAAAACTTTGACCTTTTGGTGGTGTAACTACGGGAAACCGGCCAGACCAACGCAACCAACAAGCTGACGAAGGTCACCGGTTCGTAGCTTGCCTCAAGCAATATTTTTTTTCCTGCAGGCGGTGTCCATCTCACAAGTTTTTATAGCCTACTTAGAGACTTGTAGAACAAGAGGATACGTAGAAAAATAACAGGAACAAGTTCAAGCCCTATATCACATTAAGATCTTGTTTTTTTAAATCTTAACTCTTGGCTTACACGTGATTGAAAGTTGTTTCCTTCAAATCTCCTAAGTAGTTATTTTATTTTAGCGATTAGTTTCACAAATTCAATCTCTTCTTTTATTTCGTTCCATAGTAAAAGATATTGTAGTCGGAATATATACCTCTATATATGCAATTAAATTATTTACATATCAGTGTTTATTTAAAAAGGCATATATTGGATCAAAATACACCTATCCCCCGATTTACACGGTAGATACGTTCCTGTGAAAAACGTGTAAATCGAAAATTATTATTATTTTTTTTAAATTAGAAATACAGACACAGTATGCGTGTGCAGCAAGTCAGCACATAAGCTCGGGATTTCTCGTGAGATGTGTACACAGCGCATGTGTTCAATCACAGTAGCATTTAGTATAGTGCTATAAAAAAACTTATTTGGAAAACCGTGTAAAAGCGAAAACGTGTAAAACAAGTACCGTGTAAATCGGGGGATATTGCCACGTGGAAAATTAGGGAAAACCAACTTCGGGATGAGACAACAATTTATTTCAGGCAAGAACAAACTATGAATGGTAAACGAAAGATAAGCAAAAGTGGGAAGTGTACAGAGTATAGCAAAATATAAACATAAAAAATAATACTTTGCTAATAAAATAATAAATACACTTTGTTACAATATAATTTATTTTACCAATATTTCAGTTGTCTGAACGCCAACCTTTCTCAAGGTATTATAACATATTAATATGTTATAATACCTTGAAAAAGGTTGGCGTTAAGCCAACTGAAATATTGATAAAATATATTTTGATCCAATATATGCTTTTTTAATTAAAGATCTATTTATGGATTGCTCTATTTTCAAAACGTTATCCGTGTTTATTTATGTTAGTGCATCCTTACAACGATAAAAATTATATTTGACTATATACAGTGAATATTGGTACTGGAAGTAATATTTACATATCCCAGTGTTTATTTACGTTAGTGCATCTCTATTCTTACAAGGACAACAATTATAATTTCACTATATACACTGGTATTGGTACTGGAAGTAATATTTACATATCCCAGTGTTTATTTACGTTAGTGCATCTCTATTCTTACAAGGACAACAATTATAGTTTCACTATACACAGTGAATATTGGTACTGTAAGTAATATTTACATATCCCAGTGTTTATTTACGTTAGTGCATCTCCCTCCTTACAAGGACAACAATTATAGTTTCACTATACTCAGTGAATATTGGTATCGAGGTGACTTGTCAATAAAAATAACTGCCAAGGTAGCTGTTGGCAATAAAATTAACTGTTGAATTGAAGGCTTGAAATAAAATTACTGTTAAAACTAGCTGTTGGAGCTGAAAGCTACTGTCAAGGTAGCTGTTGGCAATAAAATAAACTGTCGAAATGAAGGCTGGAAATAAAATTACTGTTAAAAACTAGCTGTTGGAGCTAAAAGCTACTGTCGAGGTAGCTGTTGGCAATAAAATTACTGTTAAAAACTAGCTGTTGGAGCTAAAAGCTACTGTCAAGGTAGCTGTTGACAATAAAATTAACTGTTGAATTGAAGGCTGGAAATAAAATTACTGTAAAAAAACTAGCTGTTGGAGCTAAAAGCTACTGTCAAGGTAGCTGTTGACAATAAAATTAACTGTTGAATTGAAGGCTGGAAATAAAATTACTGTAAAAAAACTAGCTGTTGGAGCTAAAAGCTACTGTCAAGGTAGCTGTTGACAATAAAATTAACTGTTGAATTGAAGGCTGGAAATAAAATTACTGTTAAAAACTAGCTGTTGGAGCTAAAAGCTACTGTCATGGTAGCTGTTGGCAATAAAATTAACTGTCGAAGTGAAGGCTGGAAATAAAATTACTGTAAAAAAACTAGCTGTTGGAGCTAAAAGCTACTGTCAAGGTAGCTGTTGACAATAAAATTAACTGTTGAATTGAAGGCTGGAAATAAAATTACTGTAAAAAAACTAGCTGTTGGAGCTAAAAGCTACTGTCAAGGTAGCTGTTGACAATAAAATTAACTGTTGATTTGAAGGCTGGAAATAAAATTACTGTTAAAAACTAGGTGTTGGAGCTAAAAGCTACGGTCAAGGTAGCTGTTGGCAATAAAATTAACTGTTGAATTGAAGGCTGGAAATAAAATTACTGTAAAAAACTAACTGTTGGAGCTAAAATCTACTGTCAAGGTAGCTGTTGGCAATAAAATTAACTGTTGAATTGAAGGCTGGAAATAAAATTACTGTAAAAAACTAACTGTTGGAGCTAAAATCTACTGTCAAGGTAGCTGTTAGCAATAAAATTAACTGTTGAATTGAAGGCTGGAAATAAAATTACTGTTAAAAACTAACTGTTGGAGCTAAAATCTACTGTCAAGGTAGCTGTTGGCAATAAAATTAACTGTTGAATTGAAGGCTGGAAATAAAATTACTATTAAAAACTAGCTGTTCGAGCTAAAAGCTACTGTCGAGGTAGCTGTTGGCAATAAAATTAACTGTTGAATTGAAGGCTGGAAATAAAATTACTGTTAAAAACTAGCTGTTGGAGTTAAAAGCTACTGTCAAGGTAGCTATTGGAAATAAAATTAACTGTCGAATTGAAGGCTGGAAATAAAATTACTGTTAAAAACTAGCTGTTGGAGTTAAAAGCTACTGTCAAGGTAGCTGTTGGCAATAAAATTAACTGCCGAAGTGAAGGCTGGAAATAAAATTACTGTAAAAAAAAAACTAGCTGTTGGAGCTAAAAGCTACTGTCGAGGTAGCTGTTGGCAATAAAATTAACTGTTGAATTGAAGGCTGGAAATAAAATTA
>CP092872.1:15289000-15361752 GCA_030710605.1 Cordylochernes scorpioides | reverse complement strand
ATAAAAGAAAAAAATAAATGAATAAAATATAGACGTTTGGAATATAACTATGGAAGCAAGGATTGGCTATATTAAGCCTTAATTATCAAGAGATCATTTTTATCTATATTTTTATTTTTGTTTATAGATTTTTTTTTTCGTTATAAATAGTTTGGTTATAGAGAGCGTATTGGGTTATTTATATATAGTTTTTTCTAAAGGCGAGAGACGGTGTGTAGAATTTATATTTTTAACACAATGGCAAATGCGAATTTCTACCATTGTTGTAGAAGATGAAAAAAGCGAAGGAAGGCAAAAGTTTGACCCGCCGCGACAATAGCAAGGAAAGTTTGGTGAACAGACGACTGACACGTCGCCGCCATATTGTCCCGGAGGTCATTTAAAGAAATGGCTGCAAATTGAATTGTTTCTTGGGTGTTAATTCTTGATTTTATCGAAAAAAATAACGAGAAAGAGAGTAAGGTACAAACATCATTTTATAAAAGAGAATAGATAGAGCTTATTTGTATTTTAATCCAAATACACTTGTTTGAATAGCCATTTGAAGAATTTCATTGTTTATAAGGTTGTCCGAAAAGTTCGTGTTTTTCTTAAAACGTTGTTTTACTTATTACTTGGCAAATAATATTATTATGGTGAATACATAATAATACATAATGCAATTACTTTATACATAATGCAAAGACATTAATATATACAGTTATCAGCGTCATAATCAAGCAACAATTCTTAGTCAATTCTGTCACCGTTTGCTTTTGTGATTGGAATAAATACCCAAATATGGCCATTTCTCATAACCATCGGTGGTGCAGTGGTAGAATGCTCGCCTGCCACGCGGGCCGGTCCGGGTTCGATTCCCGGCCGATGCATTTTTTTTTTACAATTTTTAAAACTCATTTATATATTATACAAGAATGACATTCACGGCGCCAATTTATAATTGTAACGAATAGTATTTGAATAAAAGCATTTAATTGGGTAAAACCCGGGCGTTGCCCGGGTTATTCGGCTAGTTATACATAACGGCGAATAATATTGGTATTTCAATTTTTTGTAAATGTTTATGAACTTTTGGGACAACCTTGTATTAATGTCCATTCTGCTCTCGGTAAGTAGATAGGAGGAAGTGTGAAGGTATTTCTGGAACATCAGATTTTCTATCTCCGTTTTACTTTAAATGATAATCGCCTTGACGTAATCTCCTAGGTTTTGGTTGTTTTTTGTTTCAATCAATTTGGAAGCTCTAAGAAAGAATCGGCAACTTGATGGTTTCAAGAAATGCTGTGTAGAAACATAGGTGATGGCTTGTGTATATATACTCCGATAAGTTTTTATATGTGTATTATTGACTGTTGGAATGGCGTAAATGGGATGGTCAGACGGTCTGACGATAGAAACAACTGTTTGTAGGTGAAAGTTAAGACAGGTATTTGAGAACATATTTGAATTAAGAAAATTAGGCATCGTGGTATCCGTTTCGCAAACAAAAATAGGTAAGTGGTAAACACGCTCCCTCTACAGACAAGAATAGATATTCCGCAAAACACGCTCCCTCTACAGACAAGAATAGATATTCCGCAAAACACGCTCCCTCTACAGACAAGAATATATATTCCGCAAAACAAGCTCCCTCTACAGACAAGAATAGATATTCCGCAAAACACGCTCCCTCTACAGACAAGAATAGATATTCCGCAAAACACGCTCCCTCTACAGACAAGAATATATATTCCGCAAAACACGCTACCTCTACAGACAAGAATAGATATTCCGCAAAACACGCTCCCTCTACAGACAAAAATAGATATTCCGCAAAACACGCTCCCTCTACAGACAAGAATAGATATTCCGCAAAACACGCTCCCTCTACAGACAAGAATAGATATTCCGCAAAACACGCTCCCTCTACAGACAAGAATAGATATTCCGCAAAACACGCTCCCTCTACAGACAAAAATAGATATTCCGCAAAACACGCTCCCTCTACAGACAAAAATAGATATTCCGCAAAACACGCTCCCTCTACAGACAAGAATAGATATTCCGCAAAACACGCTCCCTCTACAGACAAGAATAGAGAAGGAACTCTAATTAAGAACTTGTAAAGGAAACAATCGACAGAATAGACAAAAAGAGCTGGGGCAAACAAGCTGCCATGAAGGGGGAAGAGAGAAGTCAAGAATTATTCCGATAATACAGAGATCAGATTAGCGAAATGTTCGACTGTGGTGCCGTCAGAGAGGTGGAGGAAGTTCAGGAGAGAGACAACTGCCAGGAGCTGGACTGTGGTGCCGACAGGAGAGAGACAACTGCTAGAAGCTGGACTGTGGTGCCGACAGGAGAGAGACAACTGCCAGGAGCTGAACTGTGGTGCCGACAGGAGAGAGACAACTGCCAGGAGCTGGACCGTGGTGCCGACAGGAGAGAGACAACTGCCAGGATCTGGACTGTGGTGCCGACAGGAGAGAGACAACTGTTAGAAGCTGGACTGTGGTGCCGACAGGAGAGAGACAACTGCCAGGAGCTGGACTGTGGTGCCGACAGGAGAGAGACAACTTCCAGGAGCTGGACCGTGGTGCCGACAGGAGAGAGACAGCTGCCAGGAGCTGGACTGTGGTGCCGACAGGAGAGAGACAGCTGCCAGGAGCTGGACTCTGGTGCCGACAGGAGAGAGACAACTGCCAGGAGCTGGACTGTGGTGCCGACAGGAGAGAGACAACTTCCAGGAGCTGGGACTGTGGTGTCGACAGGAGAGAGACAACTGCCAGGAGCTGGACTGTGGTGCCGACAGGAGAGAGACAACTGCCAGGAGCTGGACTGTGGTGTCGACAGGAGAGAGACAACTGCCAGGAGCTGGACTGTGGTGCCGACAGGAGAGAGACAACTTCCAGGAGCTGGACTGTGCTGCCGACAGGAGAGAGACAACTGCCAGGAGCTGGACTGTGGTGCCTACAGAGAGACGGAGGAAGTTCAGGAGAGAGACAACTGCCAAGGGCATGACTGTGGAGAGAGGTGAAGTGGAGGAACAGGAAGACTGTGAAGTTATGCAAATCCCCAGTCATAATCCCTACCGTGGAGGAAATGCCAGCCTTTCTCCTGAGGTCGTTGAGACCAGTGAACCTCGACCGATTGGTCGGTGTTGTCGTGCGGTGGTCCCGCTCGCTGTGTCTGACGGCCGAGTGTCTGTTGGTGTTTGTGATGCTTGCTGCAGCTGTGAATTATATCTCGACCAGTAACGATTCATACCACACCCCCCTAAGACATATTCAAATTTTTAAATAGTTGTCTCTCTCATTCAATATATATATATACAATTATATCTTCTTATTTATAAAAAAGGTTTGTTGTTTTATTATCTATGATACAATGTATTTTAAACCTATAGGTAAAGCCATACATTATTGTTTTTAAGAAAAAAAAAGCATCTCCTTATCGTGCAACTGAAATTTGGAATATCAACTATTCTCGTTGATTTTTAATTATTCCAGAATTAGCCAAATACCCATTCTTGATTAATTAAGAAAAGCTAATGATATGATAGATGGCGCAAGCCATCAGTAACTTTCAGTTGCACGATAAGGAGATGCTTTTTTTTCTTAATATATGCACATATCACATTTGTACTATTTTTTTCACATTATTACTTTTATATAGTAGTCTACCATGAAATACCGTAGCATATAAACAATGCAGGTTTCTTCTGAAGGTGGTCTCTCATCTTAAACTCTGTTTCTGTTGAAAGACTTTTCATGACTTGGCTTTAAATGAGAGAGTTGATATAAAGACAACCTCCAGGAGAAACCGGGTTTTTAAGTTGTGGTCTCTCATTGGAGACTCTACTGTAGCATTATAAAGTGCCGACCTTCCAAGTTGGGATTGTCTGGCACCAGGCGGTAGAGCAACATTCCCGGTGTGGAGACCATGATCTACTACAACAGTCACAGCTCTCAGGTTCTGAAAGAGGACAAGAAACAGGAATCATCTAAAATGGAGACAAACGAGATTCGTGCTGTACTGTAGCATTATAAAGTAGATATCTGAATCTTTCGACACATAGGTTCGGATTTCCAAAAGGAAGGTTACCATTTGGATGGAGTAAAAGAGGTTAGTAGAAACGTAACTCTATGTGGCGAGATGTGTGTTAAACTGTGTGAATACGAGGGAGGGAGGTGTCAAACCCGAGGTGTTGGACACGTGAGGACAACAATCGACTGAAGGCGACATCATGGCAAGGGAGAGGAAGAAGGAAAAACAATCCACAACGTTTATGGAATTATTTCAGGTTCGTTTGATCCAAATTGCTTCCCACGACCATCGTCTGGTTGTTCCGGTTGAATCTTTTCGTCCAACTTGGCGACATCTTGTCATCTTGTCTCCTGTGGAATGTTGTCACATAGCGGCATTCTAAATATACTTTTATATTTGATGTTAATTCTCTCTTAAATCCCATTGCTACAAAAAATGCAGGAAGGGATAATGTCATGATAGGTAGATGCAAGTCTATCGTTGATTCGTCGAATGTGAAGCACGTTCTGTGGCTGTCCGACTTAGCTGTTCAGATGAGGTCGATCTTAACAATGAAAATGACACCTTAGATACTGTAACTGACTTAGATTCAAACAGGGCTACTGGTTGGTAGCATTTGCTTTAAAGACAGAACATAACATTACCATTCATCTAGTATTAGCATTGAGTTTTGTGGATTTTTTTATAAGGCTAAAGTCTAACTCCAGGCTAGCCCACTCACCATACTCTGTTGATAACTAGAGCTGTTGGTTCAGGAGTGTTAATTCAATATTGTCACCTATATCTGATAACTACTGTCATCTAGGGACCCGTCTGGTAGATTCAGTTCTACCCGAAGGTATGTATCAAGATAGATATGTTTAAGGGACCGAATCTGCACTGAAGGTAGAAATGATGTGTCCTTACAGTCAAGGCAAGTCTATCCATTAGGATGTAAAAACGGGACCTTAATGTCAAGCGTAGAGGTGGGTCTACCGCTAGTAACTCTTTTGTGACACAATTAAGGAATATCGGATTTATATATTTGGTTTATGAGGGTATGATATCATTTAACGCCATCTCCCAGAGTGTCTTCGGGGGTGTATGTCTCTTCACAGAGTGACTGCGGGGTGCATGTCTCTCCACAGATTGACTGCGGGGGTGCGTGTTCCTGGGTGCCAAGAGCTTTGTATTCAAATGTGTGACCTGGCGACCTATGACCTTTTCCGCGCTCTTCACGCGACAAACCCAGCGAGTAATTGCATCACCTTCCAACCTCCGGTGAGTTTCCACAGACGCTATTTTCTCCAAGTAAACCAGAAGATTAGCATGTCCTAAATATACAGCTTCTTACCTGAGATACAAGTTTACCAGGGGCATGTGGAATGGCGAATGTAGGTTTCCTATCAAAATACTTCCTTTTTCACCTATAATCAAAATTATCCATCTCTTGAGAACGACAAAAAATGGATTATGAGTTTTTTAAAATGTCTTTTATATAACGTGTGGATACCTAGTAGCTATTTACATAAGTATATATTTACATATGCGTCAATTCGATTACGTTAAATTTGACAATTGCCATGTAAGGCCAATATAGAACAGAATATAATGCTTTGCCTTCGCCAGAGGATGATGCTCACCGGCGCCTATACTTTGAAGGAATTCTACTCAGTGGATTTCTTGGTAAAATTATCACTTCTATCCAAAATATTTTATTAGGAAGTGATATAGACCTTTTGTCGTCCTATACTGATCGGGTATTATAAACAATGAAAACCTTTTTATTAAAGATTTTCTACTTTCATATTGCTGAAAACAATTGGAAGAGTGACAGTGGGGAATGTTATAAAATGACAAAGAGCATGTGTTAAGGAATCTAGACACAACTCAACGATAGAGTGGCCAAGTTGGCCTTCCTCTAGCCATCTAGGTGTTGATATCGAATCTTTCTCTGGAGAATTCCGAGAAGACTACGGTTTTCTGTTAACAAAACCCGACTTCCGGTACTTTCACTTCATTCAGTTTTTTTTTTCCTTTGGTGTCTAAACCTGAGTCGTGTTCTTGTGACTACGGTCTCTTTACCTCAATGGATAGGCCAAATTACTAAGCCATGACCCCTAGAACGACAAATGGACGAACCATTAGGTCCTAATTCGTAGGTCCCAGTCGCAAGTCTACAGTTCCTATACCCCACTAGGCCCCAGTTTCTATGCCCTAATCCTCATGTCTTAACCTCTAGTCCCCATTTCCTATGTCTCAACCTTTAGTCCCCAGTTTCTTTGCCCCAATCCTTATGCCACAACCTCTAGTCCCCAGTTCCTATGTCTCAACCTTTAGTTACCAGTTTTTATGCCTCAATTCCTATGCTTCAACCTCTAGTCCCCAGTTTCTTTGCCCCAATCCCTATGCCACAACCTATAATCCCTATTTTTTATGCCACAATCCCTATTATCAGCCTCTAGTCCTCAGTTCCTTTGAATCCTTAGGACTTGGTCTTTATGCGCAATCCATTAGGCCCCAGTTCCTCAACCAACAATTCCAACTTCCAAAATCCCAAGTCCCTATACCTCAAACATCATGCGAGCGGCTACTAGGTTAGCCAACCGCTGGGTAAGTGTGAAGTCAGAGAAACTAGCTAGCTGAGAGGTGACCCCGCCAGATGGAGTCTCCTCCTCCAAACCTGCTCCTCACAAACAAGCTGAGGCACTTGTACACAGCCCAGGGGCAACAGAATTTCTTCCTTGTATCAAATTTGATGAGAAAATTACGGAATGATTTTAATTAGGGCAATTACCTTTTCAACCTTAATAAACCTGGGAATTTGGCCAAGTCCATTTGGGTGTGGGATTTATATATTGTAATAATTGTGATGGATGTTTAAAACTCAAACTTCCATAAAGCACAACAAATCCATTTATTTAAAGAACATTTTGAACGTCTATTTAAGGGGTTGGGAAAATTATTTAATCTTTGAGACCTGAGTGGATTTTGAAAACTAAAATGAAGGTCGATGCTATAGTGAATTTGCACCGAGTAGGTCCTGAGAAATTTGATGGGTTCTGAAGAGGACAAATTAAGTTGCATTCTATCTTGTTGAATATAACATACTTTTTGTATGTGTTGTGAGTGTGTGTGTTGTATGCGTATGTGTTTTGTGCATGTGTGTATGTACTGTGTGCGTGCTGTACGTGTGTGTTATGAGTGCGTTTGTTCGCGTGTGCGTATGTGTGTAGGCGTGTATAGAGTATATGTACGCGTGTATTGTTTATGTGCGTTTGTATTGTTTGCACGCGCGTGTATGTGGGCGTGCTTTAAAATCGACAACTAAAAAATAAAACACCTAGAATGATGTTCAAACTTGAGGCCTTTACTCAATTTTCCTTTGCCAAAGCCAAAATAATAATATAAATATTTGACCGAGAAGCTGGTCGAAAATTAGGAACCGCTGTCTGTGAGAATGAAACTAACTGCGCATGCGCCAGTCAGCAGACGGAACTGAGAGGCATGAAGAACCAATAAGACATAAGCATCACCACACATAGCAACCTATTACAAAGCGTTGAGTGCTACGTCATGTTTGATGCGCATATTTTAATTTTCCAAGTGTTTTAAAGTATTAATTTTGAACATTGTAATGTGTAGTTGTAAAATATTTTAAATTATTATTTTTTTTCATAGAATATATTTTTATATTCGGTAGCTCTGTCACTACGTCAGTCACTTGGAAGGTTGGCACGAGAGTAGGACCACTTTTGGCGTAGTACTGAACGAGGAGAAAACCTCTGCACAAATTTACCTTTGAAGAAATATATTTACACTCATGGACAAAACATAAGGAAGTTGTACCTTTTAGCATGTTTATCGGGATTCAGACAATAACTCTGAAAGATATTCAGTGACCTTTATTAAAGAAACACGAGATAACCAAATGTGAATACACTCATAGACAAAACTTAAGGAAGTTGTACCTTTTAGCATGTATATCGGGATTCAGACAATAACTCTGAAAGATATTTGATACACAGTGATCTTCATTGAATAAACACGAGATAAACAAGTGTGAACAAAATTGTCTCTGTCTCCTTTAAAAAAAAAAAATAGACACGACCGTCGACACATCAAAATAAGAAACTTCCTTTAAGTTTTGTCCATGAGTGTAGATTAACTAAAAGGGAAGTGTTTCATTATTATTGTTGTTATCTTTATTTTTATTACTGCAAATTGACTGCTCGGTAAGGCTACCTTTAATAAGAGTGAGGAAATAAGCAAGAGTGACGAAACCGTTCAGCAAGTGTACCAATATCGTGATGTATATACGGAATATTAAACACACCTCAGCGAACTATAAGGAATATAAAACATTGAAATATGCTAGGAAATTGTAAATATTATAACAATCGTATTGTTTTATGCCATTTTTCGATATCATGAAAGAACTCCTATAGGGCCGTTTTAAATCCAAATACGGAACCTTCCAATTGCTTCTATATGCTACAATTAATGGAATAAACAATGCTGCAGATAAAGTTTCCCAGTTCGTCACTCTAATCCTTGGTACATACACACATACAGCTGTATTAAGACCAACGGTCTTATACAAATTTACCACAGGAAGGAAGTATAGATGGATCTCCTATACTTTAGGTAGCACAGAACCCAACAGCCTCCAGGCACACATGTCCAGTGGCCACTGAATCCACCGTGCATAGGTTAGCATATCACTGAAAAGGCGAGTGTGGAATCAGCCGCGTTTTATTCTTCGTTTTCCTCATCCAAATGGATCATGACATTCAGCGATTCTATTCATATCCTTCGAACGGTGACTGCGGCCTTGTATAATTTATATAAACCAAAGAGAAGATCTTGATCAAACATAATTGTATTCATCCAGACTATGACTATCGGATTAGACAAGGATCCTTGATAACAGTTTGTAGGTATTCCCTAAATGGCTGGTAATTATACTGTAAGTGTACATATAGCCACAGTTGCACATAAAATGTGACATATTGGGATATACAAGATGATGTTTTACTAGACAAGTTTTTTTCTGTAGAAAAAAAAAAAAAACCCGGAGAAACTATTGTGAGAAAATCAAATTCTTCAACTTTCCAAATATTTCGAAGGCAAGTGCTGAAGTCGGATTTGGAAGCAGAGAAGGAAACTGAGTAAAAGAAGGGATGGGCACAGAGGAGGGAGCTGTGGGCAGAGAAAGTGGGGCTGACGAAGGCGTGAGTTTATTTACAAGGGGTTGGTCCTGCCCACGCATGCACCTCGTGACGCACTCATTTTGTAACGGTCCCGGACCATCTGGCGACCTTGCGGGGCCCCTTTATTCTTGCCCAACCTCCTCCCATCCACACTGGACTCTCTGATGTTGGCATCTTTCTTTGGGACTCTTTCTCCCATCAACACTGGACTCTCTGATGTTGGCGCCTTTCTTTGGGACTCTTTCTCCCATCAACACTGGATTCTCTGATGTTGGCACCCTTCTTTGATACTCATTCTCTCCAGACTCCCAACATGGATTCACCTTTTTCAAATATGTTTTAAAACCTCTCTATATCACAATTATATTGATTAATATATTTCTTCCTATTCCTCCATTAATAAATATAGCAAATACTCCTTTCTCTTGGCTAAGAGAATCAATGAGAGGACGCTACAATAAAACAAACCTTTATAATACAATATAATGCGGCTATTCTTATAAAAGACGTTTAACAAGTTTTACCACAAATGTTTCTTTTTACAGAACGAAAAATCGTAATTTTAATTTTTTAAGGAGAAATAACGACTATTCCTAACCTTAGGGATGAAGTATGAACGGATGAATTGTGAAGAGTAATGATGAACGGAAAAATAAAGTGTCCAGGGATGCGAATTACTTTTCACAATTCATCCTTTCATACTTCATCCCTAAGGATAGGAATATTCGTTATTCCTCTTAAAATAATTAAAATTACGATTTTTCGTTTTGTAAAAAGAAACATTTGCGGTAAAACTTCTTAAACCTCGTTCAATATAAACCTTAAATATGATTACTTACAGAATTTTTTCTGCAAACTGGGAGAATTCGATGACCTGAGAACGGACTGTTTTCACCAATACTATGGGATTTCTCTGAATAAACACCACGTTGTCAATTTCTATATCAGAGTTTCGTTTGATAATCAACTGGGATAACTTACACTTACTGGTGGGGTTGGAATTTTGCAAAAATGAGGGCTATTGTGAATCAATTATTTTTTCAGGAAAAAAAAAAAAAGCCAATACGGGATTCAATCCCGGTGTGTGACTGTCAAAAATCGAGGGTTTATCAATACGGGTAGAGATTCTTCAAAATTCTAAATATTTTTTTATAATTTTTAAATCTAAATGCAAGATTAAAAAGTGTTAGCGTAGTTCATGAGATTTTTAAAAATTACAATAAGAGGTCTACTTCAATTTTAGTGTCTTTTGGTATATTGAAATGTTATAGACGTTTGATATATTTGTTGGTTCAAACAAAACAGTTCCCAATCAAAACCAACGTCTTGGAAACCCGCATGGAATAGGTTTGAATAATTCTCAACACGTAATCATTGTAAAACGGTATTTTTAGTGAGAGAAACAGGCGTGGGGGGTTAAAAAGGGAGTATATACATTGTAAGGTAAAGATTCTCTTGTACAAACACATGAACAAGTAGGTACAAGTAAGCCGAGGTTAGGCCTTGCGTGAGACAGTCGGCGTGTCAAGCTCCAATTGGTTGACCTGCCACCCGTCTGTGGATCAACGCCCAGGTCACTTCGACAGTTCCTTCAATCGGCTGACTTTTCATCTAAAACTACAAGTGGAGTTTGGAAATCAACCTAAAACTGCAAGTGGAGCTTGGAAATCATCCTAAAACTGCAAGTGGAGCTTGGAAATCAACCTAAAACTGCAAGTGGAGTTTGGAAATCAACCTAAAACTGCAAGTGGAGCTTGGAAATCAGCCTAAAACTGCGAATAGAGCTTGGAAATCATCCTAAAACTGCAAGTAGAGCTTGGAAATCAGCCTAAAACTGCGAGTAGAGCTTGGAAATCAGCCTAAAACTGCGAATATAGCTTGGAAATGAACCTGAAACTGCAAGTGGAGTTTGGAAATCAACCTAAAACTGTAAGTTGAGTTTGGAAATCAGCCTAAAACTGCAAGTGGGGCTTGTAAATCAACCTAAAACTGCAATAGGAACTTGGAAATCAGCCTAAAACTGCAAGTGAAGCTTGGAAATCAGCCTAAAACTGCAAGTCGTGTTTGGAAATCAATCAAAAACTGCAATTGGAGCTTGGAAATTAACTTAAAACTGCAAGTGGAACTTGGAAATCAACCTAAAACTGCAGGTAGAGCTTGGAAATCAACATAAAACTGCAAGTGAAGCTTGTAAATCAACTTAAAACTGCAGATGGAACTTGGAAATCAACCTAAAACTGCAGGTAGAGCTTGGAAATCAACATAAAACTGCAAGTGAAACTTGGAAATCAACTTAAAACTGCAAGTAGAGTTTGGAAATCAACCTAAAACTGCAAGTGGAGTTTGGAAATCAACCTAAAACTGTAAGTTGAGTTTGGAAATCAGCCTAAAACTGCAAGTGGTGCTTGGAAATCAACATAAAACTGCGAGTAGAGCTTGGAAATCAACCTAAAACTGCAAGTGAAACTTGGAAATCAACTTAAAACTGCAAGTAGAGCTTGGAAATCAACCTAAAACTGCGAGTGGAGCTTGGAAATCAACCTAAAACTGCAAGTGAAACTTGGAAATCAACTTAAAACTGGAAATGTAACTTGAAAATCAGACTAAAACTGCAAGTGGAGCTAGGGAATCAGCCGAAAACGGCAAGTGGAGCTTGGAAATCCACCTAAAACTGCAAATGTAACTTGAAAATCAGACTAAAACTGCAAGTGGAGCTTGGGAATCAGCTTAAAACTGCAAGTGGAGCTTGGGAATCAACCTAAGACAGCGCCAATGTAACACATCAAGTGATATATGTGTTGATTGTGCAAATAGAAAACTTTTCCTGTTTAAAAATCTATCAAGAAAATGTATCTTGGGTATCACTTCTGTGCAGATTGTACAAGTTGATATGAAAGAATGAAAGAGGCCGCTTCTGTAGTAATGTGAGCCATAGCACGATGGGATTCCGATTAGCCATTTGTCTGAATTTGGAAAAAAACTAGTGTCAATGCTGGACATTGTTTTGATGCTTCTTTAAATGGAAGTAAGGCCGTTTTGGCATATGGGTATCGTTAATATGCAAAATTTCATGTTGTAACATTCTTTGTATTTATTTATTTATGTAAAATAATTATTCTTTGATTTTTCTTCATAGTTAGGCAGTCGGCAACACTGTACTTTCTTTCTTTTTGTAATTTTGCATAAGTTATGTTTATATATTAAGGTTAACCTTGTTGTAAATAAATTAAATATTAAAACACAAAGTATTATGACTATCCCTTATTTCTAAATAGGAAACGTTACATATGTAAATACGTGTTAATGTGAAATAAGATTACAAGAGATACATTTTACTAATATAGAAAACGTTACAGTTGGTATTGTATAGCGAAGTATTTATTATTTTACACTAGAATTAACAGAGTATCATTTTTTTATGTTTATATTTTACTATTCTGTAAACTTCCGATATTCCTTATCTTTTGTTTATCATTCATAGTTTGTTCTTGCCTTAAATAAATTGTTGTCTCATCCTGAAGTTTGTCTTCCCTAATTTTCCACGTGGCATAATTATTGGGTTAGTATTCAGGTCAAGGCGGCAATATGAGATACAGATGTGAAAGAGAAATGTTTTACCAATACTGTAATGGTATTAAACAGAAACTAAGCAACACCCAGGTTTCCCATAGAGTAAATTTGTAGAATTGACGGTCATTACTTTAGGTACCAACACCACATGTCTGCACACGTGTTCGTTGACATAAATGACCAGATGACGTCATTTGCCAGGTGTCCTCTGGAACGTCAGAGAGGTGTAAGTTAGGTTTTAAACTGAGATTAAAATGGCGAAACCGCTGTGAGGGTTCACCACTGATGAGCTAGGCCCCTCCCTAATATTTGACATCGCAGAAAGGACAGTAGGAAGTTGTTTATTTGAAAAACAACCGCGCTATGTTGTTTCTTTCCTTATATTCTATACAGATATAGGCTATGTATTGGGTTATTGGTATACAGAGCAATTACCGTGCAGTTGTACATACGTATAGCACACAAGAGCTGCTTTGTATTGTAACAAAGTATTTATTATTTTATTAGCAGAGTATTATTTTTTATGTTTATATTTTGATATACTCTGTAAACTTCCCTTTTTTGCTTATCTTTTGTTTATCATTCATAGTTTGTTCTTGCCTGAAATAAATTGTTGTCTCATCCCGAAGTTGTCTTCCCTAATTTTCCACGTGACATTTTGGTGGAGATGCTGGGTAAATTAGGGAAGACAAACTGAAGATCGCCGAAAAGATCTAGAGGCCATGGGTGCTGTGATCTACATTTTCGGAGACTGGCTCCAGGATTCCACCGACGTGTCAACGCCAAGACTTCCCTCCAAGATGACGATGTCCCTATAGACGATACGACAACAAAGCCGCTCTTCACGCCGCAAGAAAAATAATGCAAAGGTACTAGGGACAAAGTTCCAAGACTTCGATGGAATCCTTGGCAGAAGCACATCAGATCCATGTCAGTAACTACAACAATTGCTAGCTGTGGGTCACGGTTCCCTTAGGAAAGGAGCTATGTAACAAAGTATTCATTAATTTTATTAGCTTAGTATAATTTTTAATGTTTATATTTTGCTATACTCTGTACCCTTCCCTTTTTTGCTTATCTTTTGTTTATCATTCATAGTTTGTGCTTGCAATAAATAAATTGCTGTCTCATCCCGAAGTTGGTCTTCCCTAATTTTCCACGTGGCAATACAAGTCAAACTTGGATAATTCGAACCCCAAGGGACCATAAAAAAATTCGAATTATCCAAAAATTCGAATTAAAAACGGAAATTATAATTATAGGAAATTCTAGAGACCAAGATAAATATTCGAATTAAAGAGGTTTTCGAATTAAAGAAGTTCGAATTATCCAAGTTCTACTGTATTATATATCATGTATTTTATATTATATGTATTTTATAATTCACTTGAATTATGTTGCATTTTCAGGAATTACATTTGTTCTATATAAATTTCACCTTAATATTTGTTTATATAATTTTCTTCACATAATTTTATTCTTATTGGTTCAAATTTGTGGAAATAAATAACGATGGTCATCTATAAAGAATAAAACACTCGGGAAAATTAAATTTAGTCTTCTTCTTTCTTATCTCCATTCAATCACACTAAGGTATCAAGCTTGTAAAGCCTGTTGATGGTGTCTGCCGGGGAAGAGTAGAGCTCATCAATGGATGAGTCTATACAGTCAATAATGTGTAATTTAGTAATTTTAAACACTTCAAGATAACACGTTCTTCGTTTCTCTCCCATATAATCCAAAATATAACGATCACAGCAGAGTTTTACATCTCTGAAGGGATTGTAGACCTGACCACTACCTTCTACAGGTGATCTACAGGTCCCGAGATATCAGATAAGATAAGGACATCAACCTTCCGTGTAGACATTCCTACCAACTAGGAGGGGAAATAACACCATTTTTAAAAAAACTAGAACGATAAACTTTTTATAGTTTTACTCTCATTTTTTCATATCTCAAGGTTATATCCTTGAACTTGGGAATGATTGATAGAGTCCAGAGATATGATTCCATATATGTCTTGATGAAAGTTAGATGGAAAATTATTATCTAGAGACCATTTCTCTGTCGTTTACCAGTCACACATTTCTAAGTTATGAGAATTCGAAATTATTATAGACGCGTATGATTCTTTTAAAAATTAAACAATTATATACTGCCTTTACTGCAAGAAAAAATAATGGGAAGGCCTGGCTCATCAGTGGTGAATCCTCCCAGAGGTTTCGCCAGTTTAATATACCAAGTTTCAAAGTTAATTTGTGGTTAAATAAAAAAAAAAAAAAAAAAACGATAGCAATGCGTCTCTTTATACATAAAATTTTTAATATGCTAGCTTTCGGATCTTATCGATCCTTAAACAGGCCAAGCTGTAAATTGAGAGAAAGAATATATATATAAATGTAAAATATTATTTATATACACCAACGAAGATACACCTGTTGAAGGATCGATAAGATCCGAAAGCTAGCATATTAAAAATTTTATGTATAAAGAGACGCATTGCTATCGTTTGTTTTTATTTAATAATTTATAGCAATTCTTTTGTCTATTTACAATTTGTGGTTAGCAAAATATGAAAATTTAAACCAAAGCTCGTCACTCAATTACCCGTTTCATGATTTTTCAGGATGGCTGAATGACCAGTTTTTTTACTCGTTGAGGTACAGCTTGCACCACGCTGATGAGGACCAACAGCCCGAAACGCGTACGTGGTTAGCTTTTCTTGATTAATCAAGAATGGGTATTTGGCCAATTCTGGAATAATTTTAAAAAATGAACGATTATTTCATATTTATTCCGACAGATGGTGCAAGCCATCATCAACTTTTAGTTGCACGATCAGATGTATTTCTCTTAATTTATCCACTTGATCCCAGTACAATTTCACTCTTTTTATACCATTTTTACACATTCTTATACTCGGTTGGTGAAATTCTTACAGATCCTGTGGTGGAATCCATTAAATCTACACTTTACATTATAAACAATACTTAAAGTTACACCGCATAAGTTTCTTTTCTATGAAAAATCAATATTTATTTCAAAGAGAAATATCTAATATTTCTAACTTTTTTTGAATGAAGTATGAGAGGGTGAAAATATGAAGAGTAATGGCGAACGGAAAAATAAAAGTGTCCAGGGGCGGGAATCGAACCCACACTTTACATTGGCTCTTCATTGGACACGACAACAATTCCTTAATTTACATTTTACTATTACTACTACAAATAATAATACAGATTGTTAAAAACTGATTGGTTAGTATGACACTCACAAAGTTTTTCCCCTTAAAATTTCATGTTATTTTTTATCCCTAGTACACGTGGTACAAGCCATGATAATCATGGTGGGTAGAAGTAGGCGACTGCTTTTCCTGTAAGTACACCACATGTCTACACATGCTAAAAGCAGTTCGACTTTGCACTTACAAATGTGCCAGAGCCCCGTTTGGTTACTTGCACTCGCTGGTGGGGTTGGACTTTTGCAAGAATCGGGGGCCATTGGAGCATTTTTTAATTAGAAAAATGTGTCCAATGCGGGAATCGAACCCGGGTCGTAGCAGTCGAAATTCAACGGTTTAGACCATCCTTCCACCGACCCCCAAAGCATGAATTAACTTGGAGATGTGTGGCTGGTAAACGACAGAGAAATGGTCTTTAAATTTTTTCTATCACATTCTTCCACCATTATACAGTAACGACTGGTCCGTCTTTATAATTCTTGTGTTAACATTTATCCAATTAAATTTTGTTTCATGTTGACAGCTAGCTGGTAGACTGAAAAAAGTTCGAGTGACCCTAAGAATATTATGTTGACAAGACCTATTTCCATTGTTGTTATTTTCAGATGTGGCGCCAGTTCGCACATACAGGAAAAGGCTAAACTAATTTACATAGTTCCAGATGGAAGGGTTGTACATAAGACATGCAGGCCGAGAATCCATTCTGATGATAAAAACGGATATTGTCCGTGGTGTTATAATCGGGGGCAAGATATATGGTGCTTATTTACCGGTAAGAACAGGTTTCCTTAAGTATGGGTATGCAAATTTGTGCAGCCAGCTGTGCAAATAAGTTTTAAAACGCAGCGAGTGCCGTCAGAAATACTTCCTCAGCATACTAATGGTAGGTGGGCTGTGACGTCATCTTACATTTAACCAATCAGGAGGTATTGTGATGGGCTGTGTTGCCAAATTACTCCGATTCTTTTGATGTTCCACGGAGATCTATGGACCACAAATGACTGTTCTCTTTCTCTAGTAAGAGCTTTAGGGGAGTAATCTCGTCTTCTGTGATTGGCTGCTACGGTAATGAGAAGGTGTGTGATTGGACAATACAGACTTACTCTCTGTAAGGTATAACTTGAACAATTACGTCTCTTCTTCTTTTTTTCCTTTTTCAAAGGTGCTATAAAAAAAGGTAAAAAAAATTTGAATTAAATTTTAGTCCTTTATTTATCATTTTAATTTTTAAATATCGTAAGGAATTTTTTTTTTCCAATGAGCCCCTCGATTCTTGTAAAAGTCCAACCACACCAGTGAGTGCAAGTAACCAAACGGGTACTGTCACATTTGTAAGTGTAAAGTAGAACTGCTTTTCACATGTGTAGACATGAGGTGCACTTACAGTAAAAGAAGTCGCCTACATATACCCACCGTGATTATCATGGCCTGTACCACGAATACTAGGGATAAGCAAAAAAAAAATATCGCAAGGAATTGTTGGCCACGCACACATTATATTGGTATCTTATAAAATTTATTTGTTTTTCGCTCTACAATTCTTGTTAAAAAAAACTTTTTATTTGAAAAACTACTCTAAATGTGTTCCTACCCACAACTATGTATTTCTTTATGTTAAAACAAGGCTTGTAACGTTTAGCTTTGTTATAGGTATCGGTGGCCGAGTGGTGTAAACCGTCTATTAACGACAGCAATGACCTGGGATCGAATCCCGCATTGGACACTTTTTTTCTGAATAAAAAATTACTCCCAATAGGGCTCCTGATTCTTACTAAAGTCCAACTACCAGCAGGGAGTGCATGTAACCAAAAGGAGCTCTGCCACAACGGTAAGTGCAAAAGGCGAACTGGTTTCCACATATGTAGATATGTAGAACACTTACATTAAAACAGTTGCCTAAATCTACCCCCCGTGGTACACCCGCTAATCAAGGATGTTTCCACTACAGAGCCAGTGGTGCACCCGCTAATCAAGGATGTTTCCACCACAGAGCCACTGGTACACCCGCTAATCAAGGATGTTTCCACCACAGAGCCACTGGTACACCCGCTAATCAAAGATGTTTCCACCATAGAGCCATTGGTGCACCCGCTAATCAAGGATGTTTCCACCACAGAGCCAGTGGTACACCCGCTAATCAAGGATGTTTCCATCACGGAGCTAGTGGTGCACCCGCTAATCAAGGATGTTTCCACCACAGAGCCACTGGTACACCCGCTAATCAAGGATGTTTCCACCACAGAGCCAGCGGTGCACCCGCTAATCAAAGATGTTTCCACCACAGAGCCAGCGGTGCACCCGCTAATCAAGGATGTTTCCACCACAGAGCCAGTGATGCACCCGCTAATCAAGGATGTTTCCACCACAGAGCCAGCGGTGCACCCGCTAATCAAGGATGTTTCCACCACAGAGCCAGTGGTATACCCGCTAATCAAGGATGTTTCCACCACAGAGCCAGTGATGCACCCGCTAATCAAGGATGTTTCCACCACAGAGCCAGTGGTGCACCCGCTAATCAAGGATGTTTCCACCACAGAGCCAGTGATGCACCCGCTAATCAAGGATGTTTCCACCACAGAGCCAGTGATGCACCCGCTAATCAAGGATGTTTCCACCACAGAGCCAGTAGTACACCCGCTAATCAAGGACGTTTCCACCACAGAGCCAGTGGTATACCCGCTAATCAAGGATGTTTCAGCCACAGAGCCAGTGGTGCACCCGCTAATCAAGGATGTTTCCAACAAAGAGCCAGTGGTGCACCCGCTAATCAAGGATGTTTCCACCACAGAGCCAGTGGTGCACCCGCTAATCAAGGATGTTTCCAACACAGAGCCAGCGGTGCACCCACCACTCAAGGATGTTTCCAACACAGAGTCAGCGGTGCACCCGCTAATCAAGGATGTTTCCACCACAGAGCCAGTGGTACACCCGCTATTCAAGGATGTTTCCAATATCTCCACCTGCCCAAATATGTCGGACCACCACTCGGACTCCAAGGTTAACGACGTAAAGACGCAGGTGTGATGGACTTCAAGTCCTTGGTTCCCATACATTATAATCCTCTTTTCACACACAAACGTCCCATATTTCACTCAGTCCAGTGAGTCATTAGTCTAGGCAGCGTTTAAAAAATGTATTCAAATTAATAAAAATAATCGTTCCCAGGCGACACTTTTCGTCCAGGCTTCAATTTTAAGATTTAGATAAAATTAAGAATTTTCACTTTTACTGTGTGAGTTTCATACTTTGTAAAGTTTTGTTGAATAAATCATTCGCAAGAATTTTTCCACAATTTTTCCCGGTCCAATGGTAAAAAAAAAAAAAAAAAAAAAAAACGAGAAACGCCGCTGAATTTTATCCTCAAAAAAGTATCCTATTTTATTATTCCTAGTACACGTGGTAAAGGCCATGATAATCATGGTGGGTAGAAGTAGGCGACTGCTTTTACTGTAAATGCACCACATAGCTACATATTGTGAAAAGCAGTTCGACTTTGCACTTACAAATGTGCCATAGCCCCGTTTGTTTACTTGCACTCGTTGGTGGTTTTGGACTTTTGCAAGATTCGGGAACTACATTGGAGCATTTTTCTAATTAGAAAAAAAGTGCCCAATACAGGAAGCGATCCCGGGTCGTAGCAGTCGAAAACCAATGGTTTAGACCATCCTTCCACCGACCCCCTACTTTGAAGAGGGTAAGAGGAAGGATGTTTGATCTTAGAGGAAGGTCATACACATTCTATAGAACCAACTTTATGTCTCAAAGAATCATTAGGAAGGGTTAAACCATCGTATGACAGGAATGCCTCGGCAGGATGGCCCCAATTGTCAGAAGAAAGTTGCTCCATTACGAGATCCAGAGGTTAATTAACGGCAGATCCTCTATATCGGCCAATGGGAACTCTGACCTCACCCCCACCCGCCTAATGACCGACCACTACCAGTAAAAAATCCAATTGGATTTGTTTCATTTGATGTCAGCACTGCTAGGTGCGCTGTCGTAGAATCTATTCTTCCCTACTGTGGTGTAATGGCAGTCCTGTTATATAGGGAAATGGATTGTTTTCGTTTTATTGTTGGGATGTAGAGGAATGTTTGGTATGGTGAGACCCCCTCGACTGTGGAGTAAATGTAACTCAGTGATCAAAATTTGATTGTTGGGACATAGAGGGATGTTTGGGATGTAGAGACCTACTTGACTGTAGAGTAAAGGTAACCCAGTGATCAAAATTGGATTGTTGGGATGTAGAGGGATGTTTGGGATATAGAGACCTACTTGACTGTAGAGTAAAGGTAACCCAGTGATCAAAATTTGATTGTTGGGACATAGAGGGATGTTTGGGATGTAGAGACCTACTTGACTGTAGAGTAAAGGTAACCCAGTGATCAAAATTGGATTGTTGGGATGTAGAGGGATATTTGGGATGTGTAGAGGGATGTTTGGGATGTAGAGACCCACTCGACTGTGTATTAAAGGTAACCCAGTGATCAAAATTGGATTGTTGGGATGTAGAGGGATATTTGGGATGTGTAGAGGGATGTTTGGAATGTAGAGACCCAATTGACTGTGGATTAAACGTAACCCAGTGATCAAAATTGGATTGTTGGGATTTAGAGGGATACTTGGGATGTTGAGATATACTCTACTGTGGAGTAAATGAAAACTCAGCAATCAAAATTAGAATGTTGGGATGTAGAAGGATGTTTGGGATGTAGAGACATACTCCGACTGTGGAGCAAAGATGACCCAGTGTGAAAAATTTGACTTTTGGATGTAGAGACCCAAATTTAGTTGGTCTACAAATGTAGTACAAAACGTCCTCTTTGATCTGGTACCTTCATAAGTTTCTAGATTTCCACAATTTCGATAAATTATTTTCCATCAAGAACTCCCTTAAGATGTCTACCATAGAATAATAGCAGTCTAGTAGACAATACTGCCGAAACCGCTGGCACAGACTTCGTCAAAAATGTTCCTTAAAAAAAGCTCAAATATAAAAATTGAACTCTTACATGTATTGTCGACATATGACATATGTATCTACATCCCCAACATACTGTGGTATTCCATAGGTGAACCCAACTGGCGCCGTGCTAGACACAGTCCGTGTTTTCAACCATGTTCTTCTTGAGTCTTGAAGTGAGAGGAGATAACGTAGATTCCCTGATGTCTGGAGACGGACTCTTCGGCGCTGAGGATGCCTCTTCAACTGTATATACACAATAGATGGCGTCTGGTTTTAGACGTCTATTTTGACGGGAGAGGCGACCCTTGTCTCTTTAGATCAATTTCCTCCCGGCAAATTTTCCATCTATATATACACTTATGGACACAACTTGAGAGAGTGGAAAGTCGTTGATATTGCCGGTTGTCTTTTTATTATTATTATTTTTTTTTTAAAGAGACAGAGGCAATTTTGTTCACACTTAATTATGTCGTGTGTCTTCAATAAAGGTCACTGTAATATCTTTCGCAGTTATTGTCTGAATCCAGATATACATGCTAAAAGGTAAAACTTCCTTAAAAATAAATGTTATTCCCTGATTTATAATATTATAAAACAAATAAAGCTTCCAGGGCTAAGTTTGTGTAAACTTTTTTATTTTCAAGTTTTCGGATAATCCTGTTGAAGGACTGACAAGTCCGAAAACTTGAAAATAAAAAGTTGCACAAGAAACTTAACCCTGGAAGCTTTATTCATTTTATAATAACTTCCTTAAGTATTGTCTATGAGTATATTTGTAGCTTTGATGACTAAGATCAACAAGATATATATGAATTAAAGAGGTGATTCTTTACTGCAATAACAGAGACTTCGATCATAAATCTTCTTCTATAATGGTAGAAAACCTTTTGACTTATCCCAAGTACATATGGTATAGACCATGATAATCCTAATGTGAAAAAATAGTACAAATATGATATTGTACTGGGATAAGGTGCATAAATTAAGAAAAAGGCATCTCCTTATCGTGCAACTGAAACTTACTGATGGCTTGCGCCATCTATCGGAATAAATTTTAACTATTCTCGTTGATTTTTAATTATTCCAGAATTGGCCAAATACCCATTCTTGATTAATCAAGAATATTGCTTTCATCACGCTGATGACGGCCAACAGCCCGAAACGCGTCCGTGGTTAGCTTTTCTTGATTAATCAAGAATGGGTATTTGGCCAATTCTGGAATAACTAGAAATCAACGAGAATAGCTGATATTTATTCCGATAGATGGCGCAAGCTATCAGCAACTTTCAGTTGCACGATAAGGAGATGCCTTTTTCTTAATGATAATCATAGCTGTTATTTACCGACTGTTTTTACTGTAAATGCACTACATATCTACATATATGTAGAAAGCAATTCGACTTTTACACTTACAAGTGTGCCAGAGCCCCGTTTGGTTACTCGCACTCCCTGATGGAATTTTAATTTGGCAAGAATGTGAGCCTATTGAAACAAAAATGTTTCATCATCAAATACTTTCATTACTTTTGTCTGAAGATGGTAACAACACTGTTACTGAAACGTCACACACAATATATTTATTTAGATTTGGTCTTATTACCTTGTGTTTACATAGTATCTTTATTACTACGCACATAGACAAAACTTAAGGAAGTGGAAAGTTTTTGATGCCGTCGTTCGTTTTTTTTTTTTCAAGGACTATTTTGTTCACACTTGGTTATCTCATGTCTTCAATAAAGGTCACTATGTATCAAATATCTTTCAGAGTTATTGTCTGAATACCGATATACATGCTAAAAAAAGGTACTACTTCCTTAAGTCTTGTCCCCATGAGTGTAATTTATCCTTTTTTTACTGTATCTCTTAGATTCGTTGTGTATTTCCCACCAGTGACGAACACCACAAGGTACTCTATCGGAAGCTGGGTCAATACCAAGGTGGCCTGGTCTTCAGTAGGCTCAACCCCATTTTGAAGGGGGCGCTCAAGGAGAATAGAAAATTTGCGGTAATATTTCACAGAGGCCGGTCGTTGGGAGGAGACTGGGGTGAACAGTAGGTCAGTAGAGTTATGGTATAATTAATATTGTTCAGCCAGGGTTCATTCCTTCCCTCTGTGAGGATACTCCATATCAATGAAACACACCCTATCACCTACACATTCCTGGACAATATACAAACTACGAAGAACAAACACAACTCAGGAAGAAAAACATCTTTATATGAAGAAGCTCTTCTCTCCAATTTGTGTTTCTTCTATAACGAATTTGGAAGATTACCGTTGTCTTAAAGAACAAACTCTATAAATTATAATACAATATAATGCGGCTACTTATGCTCAGTGTGAACAATTGTCCTTGAAAAAAAAAAAAAAGACGACCGACGACATCAAAGACTTCCACTCCCTTAAGTTTTGTCTATGTGCGTAGTAATAAAGAAACTATGTAAACACAAGGTAATAAGACAAAATCTAAATAAATAAATTGTGTGTGACGTTTCAGTCACAGTGTTGTTACCATCTTCAGACAAAAGTACTGAAAGTAATTGATCATGAAAAAAAATTGTTTCAATAGGTTTACATTCTTGTCAAATTAAAATTCCATCAGTGAGTGCGAGTAACCAAACGGGGCTCTAGCACACTTGTAAGTGTAAAAATCGTATTGATTTCTACATATGTGTAGATATGTAGTGCATTTACAGTAAAAATAAGTATATTGCTACGGCGTTTTATGGTTTCCACAAGTCCATATCTCAGAAGAAGGCCAAGTAACACTCACTCCTCACTTTCTTACTGCTACTCTTTTTGTGTTGTTTTTCTTGCTTCCCTCTTTCTCTTTCTTGTTTTTTTTTCTTTTTCTTCTGTCTATATCGTTATTTCCTTTGTCTCACTGCTTTGTTCTTATGCATACCTCTGGTGAATCCTGTATAGGGTCAGTGACCCTGAATAAAGACTTTTTGTTGTTGTATATAATGCGGCTAGTAATTGTAAAACGACATTTGAAAACCATCCCGCATATGTTTCTTTTCAACAAAAAATCAAAACTTATTTTTAAAGAGAAATAACGATTATTTCTAACCTTAGAGATGAGGTATGAAAGGATGAATTGTGAAAAGTAATGATAAACGGAAAAAAAAAAGTTAAACACATGCTGGATGGTTTTCAAATGTCGTTTTACAATCACAATCCGCATTATATTATATTGTATTATATATTACTTTATGTATTATTTACGAACAGAAAAATATGTCCATGGTAGCCTAGTGGACATGGCATCTGCCCGGTAAGTGGAACAATGTGGATTCGATTCCCATCCATAGACACTTTTATTTTTCCGTTTATCATTACTCTTCACTATTCATCCTTTCATACCTCATCTCTAAGGTAAGAAATAATCGTTATTTCTCCTTAAAAATAAGTTTTGATTTTTCATTGAAAAGAAACACATGCGGGATGGTTTTCAAATGTCGTTCTATAAATTATACTCTCCACACACACATTACAAATAATCTCCTTGGAGATTTGAAACTTTCTTAAAACATCCTTCGTTACAGGCTTCTCACACTCTACACTCATGGACAAAACTCAAGGAAGTTGTACCTTTTGGCATTTTTTTTTAAGGAGACAGATGCAATTTTGTTCATACTTTGTTATCTCGTGTGTCTACAATAAAGGTCACTGTATATCAAATATATTTCAGAGATATATATGCTATAAGGTACAACTTCCTTAAGTCTATGAGTGTATTTCCTTAACAATACATCTAATATGGCAAAGGGTTTCATACAACGGGGGAGTGAGATTTGGTGTGTAAGAATCGTGTCAAGCTCAGGACCAACACGTGTGACAACAGCTAACTTCAGATTACAACATCGGGAAATAAAAATATAATAAAGGAGTCATAGACGGTGACGTAATTATTTCAAAACATCTTCTAATCGCGTAATTAAACAATGCTTGCGCCATCTATCGGGAAAAAATCCACTAAACATTGATTTATTACATAATATTACCCAACCTACAGTCAACCTTTTCAATTTGACATCCCATGGGATCAATATTTTACGACTGAGACGCTGTTGAATTACAGAAGGTTAAATTAAAGTGGTGTTGAATAATAGAAGATTAAATTAAATAAAACAGCTTGATTGGAATTCTAAAAACGGTTAGATTAAAGTAATAAAATCAAAAAAGGCATATCGTCACCAGGAGTACATGAGATTTTTAGATTGCAGAGCACCATCTAGTGGAAAAGTGATCAATTAAACGTTGTTTAGTTTGTTCCTTGATATTTGGTCAATCCATTTTCTTGATAAATCAAGAAAAGTTAACCATGAACGCGTTTCGGGCTGTTGGCCCTCGTCAGCTGCTAGTGGTACATCGAATACAGAACATGCTTTACTCATGGACAATACTTAAGGAAGTTGTACCTTTTAGCATATATTCGGAATTCAGGACAATAACTCTGAAAGATATTACAGAGACCTTTATTGAAGACACATGAGATAACCAAGTGTGAACAAAATTGCTTCTGTCTCCTCAAAAAAAAAAAAAAAAAAAAAAAAAGACGACCGTCGACATCGAAGACTTTCCACTTACTTAAGTTTTGTCTATGTGTGTAGATAATAGTCTAAAGAGCTAGAATGTGTCAAATAAATATATTTTGAAGGTAATTCACTCTTTGGTGTTTCTTAGTAAAGGGCGTTGTTTCATCTTCTCCATAGAACTTGTATATGTCAGTCAACCTACAACGAGATACATACCTGGTAGGTACACTCACTCTCTGTGGATAATCATCCCAGGGGAGTGCTGACTGCTCTGGTCGATTTCCTATCATTAGAACCAGAGATCCAAACTTGCATTGAACACTTTTTCTTTCAATACTTCAATAATCCTTGCGTGATTCCCATCCTGCCACTGAGTACTACTGATCACCCATAGTGACCTTGGTACCTTCTAAGTAAAAAGTCGAACACAGTTTTCTACATTAGTATAAATGTGGTATACATACAAGTACACTCATGGACAAAACTTAAGTTGAAAGTCTTTGATGTCGCCAGTCATCTTTTTTTTTTTGAGTAGACAGAGGCAATTTTGTTCACACTTGTTTATCTCGTGTGTCTTTAATAAAGGTCACTGTGTATCAAATATCTGTCGGGGTTATTGTCTGAATCCCGATATACATGTTGAAAGATACAACTTCCTTAAGTTTTGTCCATTGAGGGTAAATCACTGCACCCCTTTTAAATGTTGGTAAAATTCGCGCATAATCACACCAATGATTTCGCCATGACACTTGTGCTTTTATCAAATTGGGGTGAAAGGCAAATTTGTATGGTAACACGGTTTTGGATTGTATCAGCGTACACCTGGTACAGGTTGTCATGATGGGTTCTCTGCTTTTCACATGCGTAGACATTTGGTGCACTTACAGTAAAAGCAGTCGCCTACTTCTACCCACCATGATTATCATGGCCTGTACAAGGTATACCAGGGATAATAATAGAAAATATGGGTTCTTAAGAATGACTGACTGGCTTTAACTCTAAGTGTATGTATGTGAAGTTGTTGTGTCCAATGAAGCGTCTCAGATGTCACCGTGCATCTCTACCACAGCAGTTACAATGTCCACTATCTTGGGTGTGTAAAGCTGCTTCTCTGGGTCCATGTCAATTTATTGTTGTTGTTGTTGTCATGTCCAATGAAGAGCCTCAGATGTTCCCGTACATCTCTATCACAGCAGTTAAACGTCCTCTATCTTGGGTGTGTAAAGTTTCTGTTCTGGGTCCATGTCAATTTATTGTTGTTGTTGTTGTTGTGTCCAATAAAGACCCTCAGATGTATCCATACATCTCTATCACAGCAGTCGCAATGTCCTCTATCTTGGGTGTGTAAAGCTGCTTTCTGGGTCCATGTCAATTTATTGTTGTTGTGTCCAATAAAGAGCCTCAGATGTCTCCATGCATCTCTATCACAGCAGTTACAATGTCCTCTATTTTGGGTGTGTAAAGCTGCTGCTCTGGGTCCATGTCAATTTATTGTTGTTGTTGTGTCCAATGAAGAGCCTCAGATGTCTCCATGCATCTCTATCACAGCAGTCACAATGTCCACTATCTTGGGTGTGTAAAGCTGCTGCTCTGGGTCCATGTCAATTTATTGTTGTTGTTGTGTCCAATAAAGAGCCTCAGATGTCTCCATGCATCTCTATCACAGCAGTCGCAATGTCCACTATTTTGGGTTTTTCAAGCTGCTGCTCTGGGTCCATATCAATTTTCTGCGGCCATTGCTGGACAATGAAAATATGTGGGTAGGTGTTAGTTTCACACCAAGTTCCACTATGTGAAGTCCTTACATGAAATGACATTCTCTCTAAGGACCCACCATGATGACCTGTAACAGGTATATTTGGTAAAGCATCCACCTATTTCCATATTTCCAACATTTTGGATAAACTCACCTGTTCTCAGTAAGACTCAATATCCTTCCTTATGCTGATAAAGGTCAATGCTATGTTGGAATGCAAATTTTCTTTTTAGATAATAAAGTAAATGTACAAGGATGACTATCTTTCATTTAACGTTTTCGAGCTTTCGGGATAATACCCTTCTACAAGAAAAAATTATACAAAAATTTGTATCAATTTTTCCTGTAGAAGGGTGTCATCCCGAAAGCTCGAAAAACGTTTAATGAAAGATAGTCATTCTTGTACATTTACTTTATTATCTAAAAATTGCTAGCAAAATACAAATTTGCTTTTTCGTCTAATTACCAAGAGTAAGTATCATGGCCAATTCATTGGGTGATAAAAGGCGAATTCTACAAAGATCTAAAAAGCGCGGTGTGACTTGCTTTCTCTTTAATACCTACACATCAAATGATCTTTGTTTACAACATGAGTAGCTCATAATCCAAAGCGGTTAAAGTACAAAAAACAAAAATCAATAATTTCTAATAATTTCAGTTTTTAAATTTGGGGTTTATTATTATCATTAGAAAGTATATAGTCTTTATTCGAAGTAAAGAGAGTAAAACCTTAATATATATACCAATATTTCAGTTGGCTGAACGCCAACCTTTTTCAAGGCATTACAACATATTTATGTTAACAATATGTTAAAAACCCCAGTATTGGTTTCAGACCTTTTCATAAATAGGTGCAAGTATATTTAGTTACACTTATGTTGATATTTCACAACCACTAAGTTAGAATCTCATTTGAATTTGTAACATAGATTTTGGTTTATCAAAGTTGTTCACATTAAAATCACAAATCCCTACAATGTACAGTAAACCTCCTTTTTTATATTATCTCTAGTACACGTGGTACAGGCCATGATAATCATGGTAGGTAGTTAGCGATTGCTTTTACTGTAAGTGCATCTCATGTCTATACATGTGAAAAGCAGTTCGACTTTTGCACTTACAAATGTGCCAGACCCCCGTTTGGTTACTTGCACTCGCTGGTGGGGTTGGACTTTTGCAAGAATCAGGGGGCATTGGAACATTCTTTTAATTAGAAAAAAAGTACCCAAATGTGGGATTAGATTCTAGGTCGTAACGGTCGAATGGTTTAGATCACCCATCTACCGACCTCCCTTGAGAGTCCTTTTAAAATTCAAGGTCTCACTAGGAGGTAGTCACTCATGGGAGGTATTACTGTATATATTTCTGGAAAGAAACCAAATAAAATTAGTACTAATTAAACACAACGTTGATACATAGAAGAAATATGGTTGCCTCAGTTAGTCCTATATAAGTCCAATATGGCAAAAACACAACACACACATTCATGTTTAAAATACACTCCAAACATGTATTTGTTTTACAATAAGTAATATAGAAAAAAAAATCTTCCAAAGTGTTGTAAACACACAGTAAGAATTACCAAAAATATTTACATACTTTATTCAATATGAGATTTTACAATGTTTAGAAGCTTGCTTTTAAACTTCATAAAAACACAAAAAACACATATAACTTATAGAGAGTGGACAAATTTACACACACAAATCTTTAAATGCACCATGCGAGAAACTTTTGAAGAGAAATAAATGTTTTTTTTTCATTTGCGTACACTAGAGAAATACAATTGATCCTAAATTTAACAGATATAGGATTCGATTTAAAACGTTTGGTTTTTTTTTTAATTATGTAATATAGCGTGTGTTTTATAAATATTTTGTTTTCTCACACAAAACATATAAGACACAATAAACATCATATTATAAATGTATTTTGACTAATTTATAAAATAGATTTAGAGTACCCATATATATATATTTATATAAATTCTTATAAAGTTTCAAAAACCCCAACACTTCGAATATGGCAAAGAATTCTTGACAAACATTTATTTATGGTGGTGGCAAGCTTTTGAATTTCACCTCCATTTCACCTTTACAAATCTATATACATTTATGTACAGAAAGAAGAATTAAGGAATTGGAAATTGTTTTCTTTTTTTAAATTGCAATTCCCTCCTTTTATATTTGCCTCAAAATTAAAGTTAAAAATAAAATATATATAGTGACTTTAAGTTAATTAAGTTTTAAATATAAATATTTTTAAAATTATATATAACAAGTTGTAAATATTTTTTTGCAAATAAATATATAAATAATTTAGAGATTAAATATATCAAAAGATTTTATGTTTTATATCAATATATTTTTGTTTATATAAATAACAAATTCCAAATAAAATCTAAAAATAATAATTTAATAATGAAAATATTGTTTTAAATTGATATATAAATAGTTAAAGAGAATAAAATAATAAATAAAACTTTTTTTAAACGAAAATAATATTTATTTGTATACCAAAAGAAGTTAAATAAATAGAAGGGAATTATGGGATTGAATTTTAGCGGCCCCACCCGAAGTGAAAAGAAACAAAGGCAGCAGCAGATAATGAGAGAGTTATTTTTTACTACCTTTCTGTTCTCCCGAGGAATGGACTGCTTGGGAAGTGCCCACGGCTGCAGCGGCCGAAGCCGCAGCCTTCTGCTTCAGCATGGTCCAGTCGAAGACGTAATCGAACTGATGGTTGAGAGTTCGAAAGAGCACTCGGAAAAGTTGCCGAAGATAGATGTAATCCGGGGATTCCTCGAAGCGCAGGCCACGGCAATAGTTGAGGTAAAGGGCAAACTCACTTGGGAAGCCTTTGGTGAGAACTTCAACAGCTGTTGACATTTTCTTCTCGCTAATCTTCTCGTACTTCTGTTTCTTCGTGGCAGCTTTCAGCCCTTGCCAAGGCAGGCTGCCTCTGTTAAAATACATCAGGACATAGCCCAAGGACTCCATGTCGTCCCGGCGACTTTGTTCGATTCCAAGGTGGGCATTGATACTGGCATATCTTGCTGTTCCGGTCAAATTTTTCCCCTCGCGATATGGAATATGGGCCTTCGTTCGGCTATCTCGGTATTTCTTGGCTAAGCCAAAGTCAATCAGGTAGAGCTTGTTGCAATGGCGGCCAATTCCCATCAAAAAATTATCAGGTTTAATATCTCTGTGAATAAAATTCTTGTTGTGAACAAATTCTATTCGGCCAATCATTTGATCTGCAAGCATCAGGACCGTCTTCATGGTAAAATGACGTGAACAAAAATTAAATAAATCTTCCAGACTAGGTCCCAAAAGGTCCATCACTAGAACATTGTAATCTTTTTCTTGGCCAAACCATCTGATATGAGGAATTCCGATTCCACCTTGCAATTGCTTGTACAATTTACTTTCGTATAGAAGCTGTGGATGCCTTGCTTTAGTTGATTCAAGTTTCACGGCAACTTCTTCGCCGCTTGCTATATTTATTCCTAAATAAATATCGCCAAAAGATCCGCTACCAACTTTACGTACAAGGCGATATCGTTGTCCAACAACAAAGTCTCTTGAACTACTAGCACTTGCCATTTTTACAATGAATTTAAAATGCAAAAATTTGACTTACTGTTTGTAAGAAGAATTGCAGAAAGTAGGGCTTGTGGTCGAATTTAAATTGCAGGCGCCATGCATCGTACTGACGTAACTGCCTACTGATTCGAATGATATTTCAAAATTTTTTAAGATAAATTTTAAATGATGATTTATCTAGATGATCTAAAAATCGTTGTTCAAACCGATCATTAGTGAAATATGAATAGAGTGCAGAGGAGAAAGGGCGCGTTACTGTAGAAACCGCGCGATCGATAATCAGGCCGAAAATTAAGCATCGATGATGATAAAGATGGCCAGAATATTCGGGTCTGGAATGGAAGGATAAATAACATCCAAACTTACGTTTTGGAGGTCAAATTTTCACAAAAATATGAGAACAGAAATAAATTTTCTGCAGGCAGAGAAGTTTGTATCGATCCAAGCGACGGCTTTGTCAATATTACGAGTAGATGGCGCTGCAACGCTTTTTCATTTTAATTTAAAAATAAATCGTAAAAATCGAATAATTATTAATCATTGATTTATATAAAGCATTTAACCTTTAAATATATTATTTAAAACAAAAAGTATCACGTTATTCTATGTTTTTAAATTATTTTCGAATATAGAGGGCGTCGAATAAGCTTTAATGACGCTCAAAGTAAAAATAGAACATTTTGTCGCAGCTATAAAATATATATTTGTTATTTTAATTACGATTATTTAGTTTTGTGATATATTATATTTGAGAAATTTATATGTATTTATTTTTAGTCATAAAAATGCATTATATAAAAATAATAATAAAAATGAATTGATAAAACTACATATATTAGATATGATATTTTCACACTAAAAATATCGTTTATATATAGTTTCTAAATATAAATAATTATTATTAAGAGCACATATGTATTAAAAGAAGAACTGAATATTAACTTATATAAATTTAAATATGCTCTTATAGAGGATACTATTTTTATAAATATTTATTAAAAATAAAAACTTTAATGACCGTTAAAATAAAACAATCACACACAAGAAATTAGTTGATTTTGATATTATCATAGCTTTAATAAATTTCAGAATATTTCCTAATATTTTAAAATATATATTTTTCAATTCTATTCCAACAAGTGTTCTTTTAAAATTGTATGTGTGTGTTCATTTAAACATACCTATTTGAAAAATATTATATTAATATAATAAACGTAATAAAAGTGTATGTTTTACACTTTTAAGATTATATTTTATACTTTAAAATGACAGCATTTTATAATTCATTTTAATTAAAATTTTCCAATTTTATTTGAATTTTTTTTACTCTTTATATATTTTTAATTTAATAAACGCTTTTATTTTAATTGAAATTTGTTTATTTTATACCTTTTAATACATATTAATCAATATAATGAAATATTTAAAATTTTCTCAAGTTAATCGTTGTTTTAAATGGTGTTAGATTTTTTTACCATATTCAGGCTACAAGTTGTCTATATAAGCTTAAACCAAACCATTTTTTCCTAACTGTTTTTAAATATATTTTATAGGTTGAATGAAAATACTACACAAAAAATAGCATTTCGTTTTTAGATATCCTTGAGTTTATTCGTTACACATACAATAAGCTAATATTCTAGGCTTCAATTATTATTCAGGAGATACGAACTAACATTGCATTTCTAAAACTTAAAAAAAAAAAAAACAATTTTGCATAATATGTCAAATTAAAGAGTGTAAAATGTTATTAATAAATGACGAACTGCTTGTGTGTATGTTCTAGTTACTGACATTATAATGTAATTTTAAAAAATTGAATATATTTATTAGCTTTTGACTGGTAATATTAGTTCCTATTCCTGAAAGAATATTGAAGCACCCGAGAGAAACGCTAACCCACGTGATGTTTACTTACGTGAACCTATAAAATATATTTAAAAAAAAACATAGGTATGAAAATGGCTATAGGTTAATCTGGTAAAAATCTTGTAGTGGGAATATAGTAGAATTTTTTAACTCCTCATATTAAACAGTGATTAACTTTATTTTTAGAGATATTTCAAATGCAATAAATTGCATTGATTAAAACGATTATAAAATATTCAAATTGGAGAAATTTCAATTAAAACAAAAGTATTTCTATTAAATTAAACATTAGCGCGCGCGCTATAGCAAAATTGTAAAGATTTCAAATAAATATTAATATGAAAATAGGAAAATATCGCTTGAAAATTAAAATGTTATTAAAGAGTAAAATATGTTGTCTTAAAATAGCACAAAAACCTATATCTAAATGAGTAACATATAGGTAACCCAGGATCCTGGAGTGAATTTCTAAATAAATGATTAATTTACTGGCCCATAAAATAGCAATGGTGCCAATTAATATTCCAGGGTCAAATATTATATTTTTATATATTAAATATTCAAAGACAATATTAAATAAAAGTTAGGTCTTTCTAAACGTTAAGATATTCTATTAGAATTGGTTTATAGCAGCCATGTGCGTATAGTTCTTTGCATTTCAAAATAGCACAGAGTAAAATATAGCCGCTAGGGGTAGCAGACGATCAGGTTGGAACATCGACCTCAGAAGACATTCCTGACCCTTCCTTCCCCCTTATTAACCCCCGGCGTTATTGGTTCCAACCTTAGCGGAAATAGGATGGGGCCCTTTGGTCTACTTTTGCTAATTTTTATATGTTACTGACCTAACTCTCAAAACACACCAGAATTATTACTTCTTAAAAAAAACTTTTTTTGCACACTTTGATGGAATATTCAACTATCTTCAAAGTTTGTCCCTCGTTAAAAGTTTTCCCTTTACGTAAATTTTTTCCCTTTGAGAACCCAAAACAAAAGCAATTTCTTAAAAGTAATAAACATTTTTAAATATTGTAGTAGATGTGTAAGCGCTTTGATTTTAATATACAGTTAAACCTGTCTATAGCGCCCCCTCTAAATAGCACCTTCCTCTCTATAGCGCCCGATTTTAAATACGTAGAACGATGCGATTTATATTAAAAGTGACCTGTCTATAACACCCCCTCTCTATAACACCCTATTTTAGTGAGTCCAAAGAGGGGGCGCTATAAACAGGTTTAACTGTCTATAAAAATCTTATATTTGGAATTAACCCTTTATAGGTATACTAATGAAGTCCATTTGAGAGATCTAAAATTTACATTTCTGTTGCTATGGTAACTAGCTTATGGATTTTATTTGAGATGAAAGAATCTTTGTGGTTGCTATGGTAGCTCTCTAATGTGATTACAATTGTTGGTGAATAGTTACTAGTTAGTTAGCGTGTGTGGTATTGTGTGTTTGAAGTTATCACTAGAATTTATAACAAAAGTACACTTTCTCAATATATACTTAATAATATTATTATAATATGTAAAACGACATGTGAAATATTATCCCGCATGTGTTTCTTTTCAAGGAAAAATCAAAATTTATTTCGTAGAGAAATAACGATTATTTCTAACCCTTTGGATGAGGTATGAAAGGGTGAATTGTGAAGAGTAATGATAAACGGAAAAAGTGTCCAGTTTCGTTGAAAAGAAACACATGCGGGATAGTATTTCAAATGTCGTTTTACAATCATAAGCCGCATTATATTATATTGTATTATAATATGTAATACATATTTTATCTTGCGCTTGTGCAATAAAATAATCTATCGTTTGTAATGTTGTTATTAATTTGTTTAAAACAATCAATAACTTACGCAAACGATTTACTTTGGAAGATCAACCATTATTTATTTTTATATTCGGCTGCAGGTTGCATCTAACATAAACAAACTAACTTGAACTATATATTTACAAAAATATATATATAGATGTTGGCGAGCTTTCAGGCGTTAGCCTATCTTCAGGCCGATTTTTTTTTTTTTTTTTTTTGCGAAATCGGCCTGAAGATAGGCTAACGCCTGAAAGCTCGCCAACATTTAGAATAAAGAAACTCTTTGCAATTTTTTCTTCCTTTCATTCCTTGAATATCTAATTGCAATTATTTATGATTTTATTGTATATATATAGATAACACATATTATTATTTCGAAGAACATTTTATGAAAAAACTTTGGAAAAAAATAATTATTCAAATTTCAACAATTAAATAAAATCCGAAATTTTTTAAAATACAAATTAAACAAAATTGACAATTTAATATATTTACAAATTATATGTCCGTTACAGTACTATTCTCTCTCTCTCTGTTAGATATAATTTAAGTATTACATTCATATTTTTCTTTGCCTCATAGCATTCATGGTTAAATCATGGTTTGGATTTCAAACTGTTAGATTTCTTTTCAGAACACATATCTGATTTCGCCGTTATGAATGATATTCCTATTTCAAAATCTCGGGTCAGGGAAGAAGCTCTGAAGACATCATTGTGGGAATTTATATCAAAAATAAACACATACTGGACAATGTTGAAGAGAAAACTAATTGGATTTCGGTTACTTAAAATGAACCCAAGCATAGATTCATTGCTGACTTGTATAACCTTCACGTATCTACCTCCTAACGAACTCCAACTAGAGAATATATATATCACCATTATATTCTTTATTATCCAACTTTATAGACAATAGTTCAGTAGCTCTAAATCTATATAACTTCCATAAAAATGCTGTAAAAAAGAAAGACTTAACCGAACATTCAAACTTACCAAAAATTTCTGTTTGATGAGAAAGACAGAACCAACATCCAATTATTTGTTTAGGCAGATACGATAAGTTAACAATGATAAAACGGTGTTTACCTTACAACCCTGAACACGAGGATTTCCTGGGAAATCTCTTAAAGATTTCTTAAAAAATACATGGCCCACCTGTGCTGTGTGAGAGCTTAAATGGTCTTGTTTCATATGTAAATACCTGTTTTCTTTCCTCTTTTCGCTCTCCACTTCTCCCATCCATATTTCCAAAATTTTTTTTTTTTTTTCTCTTTTTTTGATTTTTTTTTTATTCTTCTTATTTTTTATTCTTTCTTATAATCTGTATATATTTACCAAATGTATATAATCTTTCCCCATTTTTTATTTCCCACTTTCATAGGTTTCTCCGTTTTGTAACCCCAAGGAGAATCCTCTGTAAGACCTGTGTGTCTTAATAAAGGCTTTTGTGTGTGTGTGTGTGATATTCCTATTTCTATGATTAATTATTTTTTTTTAATATTCGCGATAGTGTTTTATACTCTTTCTCAATAGTATAATTATTGATATGCAAACATTGAAAAAAGATAAAGAAACAGATTCCTATTTGAATTCCTGTTTTAAATATTATTTTAAATAGAATAAATTTTAGCATCTCATGCATTTTTTGTTTGTTTTTCTTTACGCAATTTTTACAATATGTTTTGATTTTCATTGACTGTTGTAGTCGGAATTAATCTATGAATTATTAACTCAAATAATCTGTGAAGTAGTTTTACTGAATATTTAATTTTAAAGAATACTTTTATATATTTATTTTATGTAATATAATTTTATTAAATATATTAAAAACATTTTAAAAATATTTTGAATGACCTATTTTGAGCAAGAACACTGAATGAGTATAAAGGTACTTCACGGTAGGGATTGTATGGTCAACATCCAGGAAACGTGGCTACAAACTGAACAAAATGGCTGCTTTTTTTGTGTGTGTGTGAGCATTGGGAGGGGTGCACTCTATGGGCGACCAGCTGTTAGTCCTAACAGCAGCTGGCGTTGCATTGTCTGCTATTTTTGGCGGGAATCCTTGGGATATATGTCAATAGGCTAGATGCAGGCGTGGTTTTATTGCTAACATCGTCAAAATCTTGCTCATGTTTTTGTTTTTTATGTTTCGGCAATTTTTGTTTTGTTTTGTGAAATGGAAAGAGAGCTCTGCGGTTTAATCTTCTTACGTTAAATCCTCTTAAAGTTTGATGGCCTCGATACTTGAGGTCTTCAATTCTTCACCAAAGTTTTACAATAGAGGGTGCCTTCAAAGAAAGTTGTTCAAAATTGAATAAAATCTTCTTCTCTTCTTCTTTCTTATCTCCAAACTGGGTGAAGTAGAATGCGTCTGCCTTTGTCATTAAGACTGGGAGCACTACTCAGTGGCAGGCCGACTTAGCTCCAAAAGAAATGGCCGCCTCTGACATGAGGAACAGACGCCATGTGCAGCCTAACTTGTAGTACAAACGCCGCTCATCTCAATAAAATAATCTCTTGTATCAATATTAAGATAAAATATCAGGCTTCCAGGGAAAAGTTGCTTTTTACCTTAAAGTTTTTTAATAATTCTTATATATAAGTAATATATTTTTATATAAAAATCGGCTCCTTTGTATTATTTTTAAGTGTTTTAACTGCCGCTGCAAATGCTGAAATGATTGCTAATAAATATTGCTAAGGAAGTCTATAATAAAAATGATTTTTATAAGCATCTTGTTGAAATATGGTGATCATATGCAAAGTTTAGTTTATGTATACACCAATAGATAGCATTGCATGTACGAAAACTCAATATGTATTTAAGTAAGAATTTTTATATTAATTAGAAAGACATTTTAAAAATAAAAATTGAACAAATTACACTAATTTTATTTTTTTATTCCAATGTTTGGATGACTCACGGTCACTCTATTCAAGAAAATTATTCTTAAAAAAGCAAATATAATATATCTTCTTTGAGAGAATACAGAATTAGAGTATAGAAAATATGACTAGGAGTTTTTAAAACCTGTGGGGCATTTCTAGTATTCCATATTGGTATAATTCATTTTTGTGTTCTCTAAACATCGCTCTGTGAGCGGTTCGGTGTCTCCTGTAGCTATTTCCTGATGTCAATCTGGGGCAAACAGGATATGGAGCAGGGGCCTAGTGTACAAACGGTAACAATTCTGATTACATTAGAATATGTGATTTTAGATGGAATCCTGTATGAGCGCTGGTCCCAATCATCTAGCCCTAATTTTGAAAAGCTTATGCAGTAAAATGTATCAGTTATCTACCCTAACCTGTGAGAATACAGATAACCCAACCTGACCTTAGCGACCACAAATCTGAAATTCTGTCAGTTATCTACCCCAACCTGTCAGTCGATACAGACAACTCGACCTGCCCTTAGTGAACAAATCTGACATTCCACTGTCAGTTATCTATCTCAAACTCAGTCAATACAGACAACATGACCTGCCCTTAGTGAACAAATCTGACATTCCACTGTCAGTTATCTATCTCAAACTCAGTCAATACAGACAACATGACCTGCCCTTAGTGAACAAATCTGACATTCCACTGTCAGTTATCTACCCCAACCTGTGAGAATACAGACAACCCGACCTGCCCTTAGCAACCAATTCTGACATTCCACTGTCAGTTATCTACCCCAACCTGTGAGAATACAGACAACCCGACCTACCCTTAGCAACCAATTCTGACATTCCACTGTCAGTTATCATCCCAACCTGTGAGAATACAGACAACCCGACCTGCTCTTAGCTACCAAATCTGACATTCCACTGTCAGTTATCATCCCAACCTGTGAGAATACAGACAACCTGACCTGCCCTTAGCAACCAATTCTGACATTCCACTGTCAGTTATCTACCCCAACCTGTGAGAATACAGACAACCCGACCTGCCCTTAGCAACTAATTCTGACATTCCACTGTCAGTTATCTACCCCAACCTGTGAGAATACAGACAATCCGACCTGCCCTTAGCAACCAAATCTGACATTCCACTGTCAGTTATCTACCCCAACCTGTGAGAATACAGACAACCTGACCTGCCCTTAGTGAACAATTCTGACATTCCACTGTCAGTTATCTACCCCAACCTGTCAGTCGATACAGACAACCCGACCTGCCCTTAACGACCAAATCTGACATTCCACTGTCAGTTATCATCCCAACCTGTGAGAATACAGACAACCCGACCTACCCTTGGCAAACAAATCTGACATTCCACTGTCAGTTATCATCCCAACCTGTCAGTCGATACAGACAACCCTAACTGCCCTTAGCGACCAAATCTGACATTCCACTGTCAGTTATCATCCCAATCTGTGAGAATACAGACAACCCGACCTGCCCTCAGTGAACAATTCTGACATTCCACTGTCAGTTTTCTACCCCAACCTGTCAGTCGATACAGACAACCTGACCTGCCCTTAGCTACCAATTCTGACATTCCACTGTCATTTATTTACCCCAACCTGTCAGTCGATACAGACAACCTGACCTGCCATTAGCTACCAATTTTGAAACTTCACTGTCAGTTATCTACCCCAACCTGCCCTTAGCGACCAATTCTGACATTCCACTGTCAGTTACCTACCCCAAACTGTCAGTCTATACAGACTAGGTCTAGAATATATTTCACCCGCTATAACGGTAGTTAACTAGGAATGCTCAGCCAGGATGATTCTCCAAGCGTGTCTTGTTTCACCATCTGACACCACGTAAGTGGAGCTATCAGGATATAAACACGCTGTCGCAATCCACACGTTGTAAAAGCACAAGAGCTTACAGCTCTAATATCATATTGGACGATTCTGCTTATAAACGCTGTATTGATGTTCCAACATAAGTATTGTGTCTTTGCATATTTGTTCTTCTTTAATTTACATAGTTCAATTGAACTTATTTGTTCTATAAATAGGACGTATGAATAAAGTTAGTCAGTCCAGCCTTAGGAATATAGTATTCTTGTTGCTTTAAACTTCTTTCGTGGCCCGGAGCGACACGACAATAAGAATGGAAATATGTATCAATGTATAAACCAGGTTCGTATCGTGTATCCATTGTTACCAACCACAGACAAAAATCGTCATGGGAAGAAATAAATTTATAAATAGCGATAAGAACAAAACTCGAACCTCTCAGTAAAAAAATCATCCGAGACAAAGGCTTTGTTCTTAAGATCGTCTGGGATGACGTAATTGACTCCGGTTCATCATCGGCTGCTAAAAATATTGTCGCGATGTTGTTGTTTACGGAAGTATTTCACGTCCTGGTTGTCCCGCCACTGTAAGTTTTGTTGAAGAAATAATTTGATGTATCAATATAGGAACTTCTTTCTGATGAGAGAGATTTGGCACACTACAAGTTCTAGATAATTTAGACAATTAAAATAATTTTATTGACATCTTGTCAATAAATGCAAAGTGCACAGTCTGCACTATTTAAAAAAGATAATATGCATTATATACACTATGTACAATGAATATGGAGCCTCTGCCAGCGCTGCAGAGTTTGGTGGAGAATCGCCAGTGGGTCTCCAGCGACACCACGTATTTCGCGATCTACGAAGAATACGTAGATTGCGTACTTCGCCGCTGAGGAGATGGTGATGGTGTGGTCCTCGAGACAAACTAGCAAGTTTTAGAGTTGAGCAGAAAGCTGAGAATATCGTGAACATATGACTATATTATATTAAATCCTTTTATTTTATATGTATAGATGGCGCGTTATTGCTTTGTGTTAATTTATTCCTAATGGCCTTGTCTTTATAGTTTGCTGAAGAGCATTGCTCGAAGCAAATATTTGAATGTAATTCTACTGTCCTATAAGCTTATGACCATAGTTTACTTGAAAACCATTTCTAAGATTCCATCCTTCAGTGTAGCATATAAAAGCAGAATGATCCAATACAGTATTAGAGCTCTGAGAAGCGGTCTGGTGGATTAAATTGGCGAAACCGCTGGGAGGGTTCACCACTGATGAGCCAAGCCCTCCCAATATATTTCTTCATCGCAGTAAGGACAGTAGAAGTTCGTTTTATGTATAAAAGAAACATTCGCGCTTTTAAATCCTTTTATTTTATATATATGACTATATGTTGTTTACGAAAGTATTTCACGTCCTGGTTGTCGCGCCACTGTAAGTTTTGTTGAAGAAATGAATTGATATATCAATATAGGAACTTCTTTATGATTAAAGCTTTGGCTACTTACACTACAAGTTCTAGAGTTGAGCAGAAAGCTGAGAATATTGTGAACATATGACTATATGTTGTTGACGAAAAGTATTCTTTGTTCTGGTTGACACGCCACTTTAAGTTTTGTTCAAGAAATCATTTTATATATTCCGTGTTTTGTAATTGTATGCCTGTGAATTTTGCTTTTATGTCAATCTAAACAGGATTTTGACCAATGATTCATTGTTTGATTCATTTAAGGCCAAAAATATTTTTGAGTTATTAGTTTTCTTGTTGCACGCGAATTCCTGGATGAGACAAATTATGAAGAGAATTAAAAATTTGGTGTCGGAAATTTTCAGGCATTAAAGATCTGGGATTCACAGTACAAAGATGATGGATGAAAGAATGTTTATTCGTAAACAACCACTGATTTGTCTGTCATCATAAAGAAGGACATCCTTCAGTTCTGGACAGGAGATTGCGAGAATACATACACATAGATCACGGCGGAAAGAACCCAAGCTGCTTGTTTCTCAACCGACATGACTTGCTATCCACTGTTGCATATTCATAGTGTACACCTCTCCTTTTCTTCCTTGCGTACAAGATACTGCGTGTAGCATGTGTCGAACACCAACTTTATACATAACGGAATGATGTGATTTCAGCAGAGATTTTCTGTAGAAGAGCTTGTCCGAAAGCTTCCTTTAACCAAGTAAATAAAAAGAGTTGGGGAGTCTGTTGTATATATATTGCCACGTGGAAAATTAGGGAAGACAAAAACTTCAGGAGGAAACAAAATTTATTTCAGGGAAGCACAAACTAAGCACGGTAAACAAAAGATAAGCTACGAGGGAAATTTACAGAGTCGCAAGATATAAAAATAAAAATGACCACTCTGTTAAATAAAAATAATAAAATTAAGAAATACTATGATACATAAATTAAATTAATACATACTATGTTACAATATTAATTAATTGTTCCACAGAGTGTGTGTAAGCCCACAGGTAAATAGGCGCTAACCGAAACAGAAAAAAGTTCCCTTTGTTCAATATTAGTTTCACTTTTATATTTTGTTATCTCTCTTGTAAATCAATAAATATAATGTTTAATTAATTAATTCTTGGAATCAGTTTCATTAAAAATTCTAAGCAAAGTCAACAGAGTATTATTCCTTTTTTTTTTGTAATCTATATAAAAATTAAATTATCTTGGGCTTATGGAACGATGTATGAACGATTTTAACAGGCTCAATAGGTTAAAATTTACATGGAACTTAATGAAGACAATTTTGAAAGGTTAAAATAAAATGGCTTAAATAGAACAGTAAAAATAAGAAAGAAGGTATCTTCCTGATCATTCAACAAAATTTTACTGATGGCTTGCGTCATCTATTGGAATCAAATAATCGTTGATATTTAATTTTTTCATAATTGGCCAAATATTCTTTCTTGATTAATTAAGAAAAACTAATCACATTGAGGGCTGTTAGCCCTCATCAGCGGATTGCAAGCTGTACCTCAACGACCTAAAAAGCTAGTTTTTGAGGCATCCTGAAAAATATTAAAACAGGTATTTAGGTTGGAAGAGCGTGCGAACGCCAAACTATGTGAAAGAAAAAAGTACAAAGTCATCAATGATTAGTAGATGTTTATTTCCGACAGATGGCGCAAAGCATCAGCAACTTTTAGTTGTACGATCAGATGCTGCCTTTTTTTTTCTTAATTTATATACCTGATCCCAGTACAATTTCACTTTTTGACTATTTTTCAAAACAGTAAAAGTTGTAAATAAAACCACAAGACCTGTCAGATGTCATCACGAGATGTAAGAATTCGATCGACAACCAAAAGTGTCAACTAAAAGCTCGACAGGAAGCATGTGACCCATAGAAAATTGGCTTCCACAATATGGAATGGTGTCTAGATGGCTTTAGAATGGAGTCTCCTTGGTCGTGTTCGTTTACTATAGTACCATTCAGACGATCTCTTATTTACCCTAAAAAAGAGGCTCAAATCTCAAAATGATCAAATAATCATTATCGAACAATTTTATTGTTTGAAATATGGTACAAATATTTATACAGTATGTTCTTTATAATACAATATAATGCGGCTTATGATTGTAGAACGACATTTGAAAATTATCCCGCATGTGTTTCTTTTGAACGAAAAATCGAAATTTATTTTAAGGAGAAATAACGATTATTTCTAACCTTAGGGATGAAGTATGAAAGGATGAATTGTGAAGAGTAATGATAAATGGAAAAATAAAAGTGTCCAAGGATGGGAACCGAACCCACAGTATTCCGCTTACTGGGCAGATGCCATGGCCACTAGGCTACCCGTTTTCCGTTTATCATTACTCTTCACAATTCATTCTTTCATACTTCATTCCTAAGATTAGAAATAATCGTTATTTCTCCTTAAAATAAATTAGATTTTTCGTTCAAAAGAAACACATGCGGGATAATTTTCAAATGTCGTTCTACAGTATGTTCTTTTTGGTGTTTAGGGAATCTTGAGAACTTCTTTCGCTCAGAAGTTACTTTCCTTTTGCGACGGTTTCTTCTAAGGTCAATTTATTGAACTTGTGCTATAATGGTACGATCGTTTGGAATACTGAAAGTTCGAGATTAAATGAGGATGAAGTATGTTGTTGATTAGAAGTTGAACAAAAACTATATTGATTAAACATACAATCATGGACAAAACTTATGGAAGAACTGTTACTGACTAGAATAAAATATTTTTGTGTCGAAACGTCTAAATAATAAAAACTTATCTGGCCGAAGTGTCTATTAAACTATGTAGTTATCCAAGTGTTAGAATTGAAACTATTCAAATTTTACTACTACACCATACTGTATTAAGCAAAATATTGGAAGGTTGATCAGTTGTGAACCCTCTCAGTGGTTTTGTCAGTTTGTCTACCATTGGTTTAACCACTAAGATACCAAAATATTCCATAATTTTAATATTTTTCACTATTTTACCTTAAGTCAAACATATGTCTATCTACATCAGCGTTTCAACCTTTTTTTGTCCCTCAGAGACCGCTGAAATTTGTGGAAAAGTTTTTGCAGACGATGTTTTCAACAATAAAACTTTAGGTAATATAAAACGCATATTTTGTATTGAATAAAATAATTTAATAATAAAACAACGGCTTCAGAAGATAAGTTTCATGCTTTATTTATATATGGTAAATACAATTTATTCATAGTAAATAAAAATATTTTTAAAATTACAAAATATTCTTCACAGTGAGTTTATTTTTATTTTAAATTGCTAGCTTTCAAGTGATAATCGCTCTTCAACGGGCTTAATAAAACATCGACTATATCTAACAAGAAATATTTACAAATACAAACGAGCGCAGCGTGGATATTTACAACTGAAATTTTAAAATATATGATATTTGTATTTGTAAATATATTTATTGTAAGATATAGTCGATGTTTATCAATAAGCCTGTTGAAGAGCGATTATCACTTGAAAGCTAGCATTTTATAATTAAAGAAAATCATTGTGAGAAAATACTTTGTAATTTTTAAACGTTTTCACAATTTCATAATGAATAAAAGAAAATATTTAAAAAAGAAACTATTCCCTGAAGGCCTAGTGTTTTTATTGTAATATTGATTCAAGGGATTATTTTATCAAATATTCTCACAAGCTTTCGGGAATAATAAATCCTTCTGCAGGAGTATATAACAGGTTTATAAAACCTGAAAGCTTGAGGGAATATATAAATATAATATATATTTTTTTTTAATTAAAAAGGCATATATTGGATCAAAAATCATTTATTTTACCAATATTTCAGTTGGCTGAACGCCAACCTTTATCAAATATATACCATCAAATATTGGTAAAATAAATGATTTTTTGATCCAAAATATGCCTTTTTAATTAAAGATTTATCTATGGATTGCTCTATTTTCAAAACAATATAATATAATGCGGCTTATGATTATAAAACGACATTTAAAATACTATCCCGCATGTGTTTCTTTTCAACGAAAAATCAAAATTTATTTCGAGGAGAAATAACGATTATTTCTAATCTTTTGGATGAGGTATGAAAGGGTGAATTGTGAAGAGTAATGATAATATAAATAAAGCAAGCAAACATAATTATATATCATTGCAAACGATAGATATGGAATTGTTTTCAATTGAAACTAATTAGTTCGCGTTTTAATTACTTCCTATTGAACCAAAGTTGCTTGTTGTAATAATAATGACTCAGGAGAGATAGTAATAAGTTCAATGACCTTGAACCGAGCTGCATATGTAAATATGGTATGCAATTTCTAGAAAACTATTGAAGCGAAGTATTTAATATTTTAGGTATATTGATTATTAATTTTGATATTTATATCTTGTTCTCTGTAAACTTTCCTTATAGCTTCTATTGAATTTTATAAATTTTAGTTTGTGCTTTAAATAAATTGCTGTGTCATCCTGAAGTTTGTCTTCCCTAATTTTTCATTTAGAAGTTTATTTAAGGTTAAATACTACCTAAAATCGTAAAGATTGCGGTTGTCTGGTCGGAATTTATAGTTCTTAAAATTAAAGATACTTTGGCCAGTAAAACTTTTCTATTGTCTCGACGTTTCGACAAAAATATTTTGTCCTTGTCAGGAGCAAACAAATATCAAAACATTTGGCAAATCGTTAAAAATGATTCTCTTTTTAACGCTGTAACGTCCTCGTGTTTGTTTGTTGACGTTAATCAGCAAGAAGCATTTGGAAGTTAAAAAAGAAAGTCTTTATTTCTTTTAGGCTAACATCAGACATAATATTAATTATCAGACATAAGTTTACATGTGGATATATATTACAATAAGTCAACTCCACAGAGTACCATCAGTGATGTGCTCACTGATAATTTACTATATAGGCATGCCAGCTGCTGTTACAAACGCTTTGCCAAATGTTTTCATTTTTGTTCGCTTCTGACGACGATAAAAGATTTTTGTCGAAACGTCGAGACAAAAAAATATATATATATATCCTGGCCAAAGTATCTTTAATTTGAAGCGCCGTCTAAAATGTTAGTTAAAATCTTAAAAGTTGATTCTCATGTCACGTTAAACTGGTCTATGAATTCTACGAATTTTCGATGAAGTGATTCTATGAAAAATGAATCTAGGGTGACCAGATTAAACAGCACGCTGGCACTCTGTGATATATTCCGGATGACCAACCAGCAACAGACCTACATCACAGATAAAATAATAAAAAATGAGGCGGCGGTATGTAATCAAGGAAGTGTGGCCCCTAATTAATTCTTTTTGTCAGTCATCGTCTGCCCCAATTACACCGGTGGCTTCATACTGGAAAAGCTCTAATTGAAATGCACGGTCAATGGTCAAAAGATTAATTATCATTGATTTTTTTGTTGTGTTCTCACTTTTGCCAAACGAAAGATTTCCATTTTAAGAGCAACCGTTTGCGTTTTCTTCTTGAAAATGCTCATTCTTTTGGAATCTAATTCTTCTAGCTGTTCTCAAATTTATTTTCATTCTTTTTGGCATATATCAAACGATTTATAATGGTACCAAAGTATGAAATAATTGTATGGGCACTACATGTCTACATATGTAGAACCAGTTCGAATTTGAAACGCCTAATGTGATAGATATTTATTATTTGAATTTTTCTAGTGGAATTGGAATTCCAAAAGAACCGCGTGAGTGATCTTTTAGACCACCAAACGCGTCTTTTTACTATAATATACAAATAAGGGATATTAACTTCAATTTGCATAACCCGGAAATTTGTCAAAATGTATTTAGTAAGGACGTCTAAACAATGGGGAAACAAAAACCGACAACCCGGGTGGGATTTCTCACGGTGAATGTAGAATTTCTTAAATTTGCATATCCTCAGATCTTCCTCTCCAGACCTGTTGTTATATATGGAAATATGTGGCCGATGTCTTCAAATGATAATAACCTGTCCACCCCGCGGGCTATATAAATACACTTACTGCAATTTCACAAAACTCTCTGCCCATACAAGTTACTACATTTAAAAATGAATTAAAGAAGAAATAAAGATATAAACACAAGGTAATAAGACCAAATCCAAATAAATAGTGTGTGACGTTTCGGTAACAGCGTTGTTACCATCTTCAGACAAAAGTATATTCAGTATCTTTACTATACTACTATATCTTTATTGATAAGGCACAATTTGGATTATGGATTATAAACACAAGGTAATTAGACCAAATCCAAATAAATAAATAGTGTGTAACGTTCAGTAACAACGCTGTTATCAAAACGTCACACACTATTTATTTATTTGGATTTCCTCTTATTACCTTGTGTTTATAACCTATAATCCAAATTGTGCCTTATCAATAAAGATATAGTATTTATTTTACATATAAACTTGTATAAAAACGTCGATGGTCGATAGATGGTGTCTAGTTTTGACGTTTAATTTGACGAGAGAGGAGGAGCTTTATGCTTTTTAAGATCAATTTCCTCCCAGCAAAATTTCCATCTATATTTTAGCCATAGATTTTCCCCAGCCGCCTTGGCAGCTAAACACCTCTTTGGTAGAGTGTAAAGATTCCATTAAATCCCGTGTGGATCTCATGGAATAAAGTTCGCCCTTAGACTGACGAGGGCCATTAGAACGAAACCATGGTCTCTAGATGGACGCTTCTCAGTTTGCCAAAGCTGTTGTGGCTTTGTCACCGACCTCAGTTCTCTAGTTTGCGAAGACGGTCAATAGATGGTACATAGTTTTGACGTTTATTTCGACGGGACCTTTATAGACAACTAGACGGGTGACCCGGGCTTCGCCCCGGGATTGACCCGTGTGCATATCTACCCGAGTGATATATATTTAAATAAGATTTTTTTATATAATTGTTTGTTATTAGCATTATCTATTTGTTTGCATCAGCATAATTTAATCGTTGATAGAGGGCGCTGTTCGTGAGCTAAGTAGAATAATTTGAATATATAGTTTTAATAATTGATTTATATATTTTTTAAAATAGCCTATCGTCTTCCCCGTAATTTTTTACCTATGTATGGAAATTTTGGTTTGAATTAGTGAACTACTGCGAATTTGTATACCGGACATACAAACAAACATACATACAGACAAACAAACATACAAACATTGATTTATATATATATATAGATTATCCTATACCGTCAAAATTTCTCTCTCTATCTATATATTAAAAATAAAAAGGCATATCTTGACCAGGAGCACATGTGCTTTACAGAAGGCAAAGCGCCATCTGGTGGAATAGAAATCAACTATTCATTGATTTAGCCTGTTCCCTGACATTATTTGGCTAACCCATATATGCAGTTAAACCTGTCTATAGCGCCCCATCTTGGAACTCACAAAAATAGAGTGCTATAGAGAGGGGTACTATAGACAGGTCACTTTTAATGTAAATATCGCATTATACTATGTATTTAAAATCGGGCGCTATAGAGAGGAAGGCGCTATTTAGAGGGGACGCTATAGACAGGTTTAACTGTATATATAAATATTGTTACAAAGTATTTATTAATTTTATTATTTTTTAATTAACATAGTGGTCATTTTTATGTTTATAGTTTGCTACTCTGTAAATTGCCTTCGTGGCTTATCTTTTGTTTACCATTCATAGTTTGTTCTTGCCTTAAATAAATTGCTGTCTCATTCTGAAGTTGGTCTTCCCTAATTTTCCACGTGGCAATATAAAATACTAAACTATCAAGAATATTTTATGTTGCTAATATTTTTTATTATGAAAGAGAATCTGAAAATACCATTAATTTGATATATAAATATTTTTAAAAAGGATTTTACGTTAATTTTTAATTTTTCAAATCAAAATTAACGCACAATATTATCAGAATAAACCATTTTAAAATATGTTATAATCGTTTGATTTATTTAAAAACTAATATTTCTCGCAGAAGTAAAATTGACATTGTCACACACACACTGTATAAAATTTACATAGCTTAAATTTTATAAAAATACACTTTCCAATTTGTTATGTAAATTTCTTTTAATAATCTTGTATGAAAACTTTTAGGCGTGAAAGGTCAATAAAGTTTATAGAGAAAACAGCACCTCGACTAATTGTTTTGGTTAGCGCTAATCCAAATACCCGTTTACACAAGAAATCTCTGTGACAATATCTTCAAGGTAGCAATATTTAATTGGTTTCATAATATTTAATATACACTAGCTTCAGTGATAATAGTCAATAAAAATCAACAAGAAGGCAAAAAGCAGCAGACACAATGTTATCCCTGACAGAAGAACAATACGTGGAACAATGAAAGCTATAAAACATTAGATTATCAGCAAGTTCCTCAATTGTATACCCAAGTTATAAAAATTTATTATGGCGATAAAAAAAAGTATTAATGGACTTATTAAAAATACACTCCGCTTCAGTTATTCCAACATGAAATTTTGTTTTTTCAGTTCTATTATTTGCATGAATAATAACCAATTATTATATTTTTGTGCCATTGAAAAGACTTTAGATTGTGTATCCTTGCTTTTTCATTGTTGTTGTGTTTAGGCGCTTTTTTTTTTCAGCTTTTATTAATTTTAAGTATAGAAGGTTTCGTTTTTGGGTGACTGAAGGTCTAGATGGAATTATAGAGCCAACATTATAGATAAAGATTTAATATACATGCATCTATAAAGACAAATATGCAAAATTGAGTTGAATAAATTATATATCAATACAAAATTTTGATTTTATCTTTCTCAAACTAATGCAAAGTTCAAGAATTTTTTTCTGAGAGATGTACCAAGCTTCATTACTACTTTGTTCTTCACAGACAAAGGACCCTTTCTAAGTTTTCTCTTTGACTTGAGAATTATAAATGATCCAACATGTGAATGCTGTCTAGATGTTGAAACACCAGTTGTTGGCTTGCCCTCTGACTAACCAAATTGTACTTGCTTACTTTGACATAATGCCATCTTTCTGTATATACTCAATCTTATGAAAACTTTGGCAAGTTTAGAGCAATTTGTACACAGATTTATAAATCACTACTAATTCATTGTGTAAATAATTAAAAATATATATGTAAATAATTCTAATATAGCACAATAGTCTGATAGACTTCGTGCTTCTGTAATAATAAAATAAAATATAAAAAATATGGAAAATGAAAATACTAATTTGGATAAATGTGTAAAATACAGATACTAATGTAGATAAATATGAAGTATAAAGGTACTATTGTTGATACATATTGAAAAATACGGATGATGGTGTCTTGTCCATGGAGTAGATCAGATCGGTCCATGCACTCTGATCACAATACCAGCCAACTGAGGTGCCGTATGGATGTCTTCTTCTGGATTGATGTCTGCCATATAAAGGGTTGCAAGGATGGCCGGGTATATATGGTCCGGAGTGAGTTGGGTGTTATGACAGTTATTGCAGTTCCTGTAGGATCTAGTCATGTCTGTGTTTATCTTCATTCCTTTAAAATGTCCTGTTCTGATTCTTGAAATTGTTATTGTTAATTCTCTGTTAATGTTGAGGTTGTATATGGGATGGGTTATTTTGGTTTTTGTAATGAGTTTTGATTTTGCTATGATGAAAATACAGGTACGAATGTGGATAAATATGGAATATACAGGCAACAATGAGGAAACCTATGGAAAATATCGCTATATGGGTGAAAACTTATCAAAGATAAAAGACTTAAGAGGATAGTCAAAAATACTGATTTGTGTCTATGAAGATGCAGTCGGTTTTCATTAATCAATAAACACACATGGGTATCACGGGAAATGGGGAAAATATCTATAAATATATTCGAAGATATTCCGCAACAGTGTACAATTAGTTTTTAAATTTGAAAAGTAGTTAAAAATGGTAGGTATAAATTGTACATAATTTAGATTTATTTATACTATTGTGAAATCTTTGTGAATATTATTAGTATTTTTATATTTATTTTTGTTTTATAATTATTCATTATATATATTTATTTAAATTTATTTAAAAGATCATAGTCTTTTATGATTTAAATATTTGTTTTTTGAATCGTGTTTTAAATGTTGTACAAATATTGAATTACTGTGTGAGAACGCTCTTGCAGCCTTAGAATAATTTTTAACGCTTTGCCAAATGTTTTAATTTTTGTTCGCTCCTGACGAGGACAAAAGATTTTTGTCGAAACGTCGAGATAATAAAAAATATCTACTGGCCGAAGTGTCTATAATTTGAAGAAATAAACACACATTCTCTCCTCTAACAACCCACAAATGTATCAGGGTATTAATATCTTCTAGCTAACCGTGTCATTGTTTAGGATTCCTGTGATCATTTCATACTAGCTTACTCACGCCTTCTATGCTAACTGCGCATGCGCGTGGTGGTATCCCAAAAGGAGGTAAACTAGATGCAAATTAGAGATCGGGTCAGATTCCCAGCGTTGTCAGGTCAATTATCGAGGTGGCATCCGGTCACAGATCCCTCGAGGCTAGGTGTTGACACGCCCTGTTTCAAGTAACTTACAGTACTGTATGTGTACTACACTACTTACAACGTACTCTTCTTCATAACTTCTACTTTCTATAGTTACTATCTCAATAGATATACGGGTAGTTAAGGCCAGAATTGCGTGAGACCTTGTTTGATTAACAAGTTAAAAATATAAGGCTTCCAGAGATTAAAAAAAAGTTTCTTTAAAAACATTTTAATTTATAAATCTCAAGCTTTCGGACAAGAAATCCCTTCTACAGAAGAAAACTGGTCACAACATCTATTTATATATATTTTCTTACAGTATAAAACATATTACATTAAATCACTTGGACTAAAATTAAGATCAAAACAAATGGGTGTTTACAATTATATAAATGTGAAAAAACAATAGAAAAAAAAGTCAGGTGTTGATATTAAAAATAAAAAAGGCATATCTTGACCAGGAACACATGTGCTTTTCAGAAGGCAGAGCGCCATCTTGATTTATCAAGAAATTGGGTTGGCCAAATATCAGGGAACAGACTAAATCAATGTTTAATTGATTTCTGTTCCACCAGATGACGTTCTGCTTTCTGAAAAGCACATGTGCTCCTGGTCAGGATATGCCTTTTTTTATTTTTAGTTATATAAATGTATATTTAACGCACTACGCACATTTATCGAATTTTTCTATGTTAAAAAAATACTTATCCGCTGAAGTCTGGTATTGTGGAAACATATCCCATAATATTGTAAAATTACATATAAATTTTGAATTTCAGTTGTAAATATAAAACTATAATAAAACTCCGCCTTTGCCGGTTCCAAGCCCGGATGAAAAAGGAGGAGGGGGAGCAGTAACAAGCTCGATAAAAAACCTGGGTTTAGCTGGCCCGGCTGATAGTACCCTGTAAGGGCTCCTGATTCAGGGATACAGGATGAGCAGTGTTTGTACTCTATGTTAGGAGCGGCTGCACATGGCGTCTGTTCCTCATATCAGAGGCGGCCATTTCTTTTGAAGCTAAGTCGGCCTGCCACTGAGTAGTGCTCCCAGTCTTAATGACAAAGGCAGACACATTATACTTCACCCAGTCATTATAGTTGTCAAACAGACACCATCACAACTTGATACCCTAATATGATTGAGTGGAGATAAGAAAGAAGAAGAAGTTGTAAATATCCACGCGGAGCGCGTATGTATTTGTAAATATTTATTGTAATATATAGTCAGATTAGCTTGTTGATAAGCGATTATCACTTGAAAACTTGCATTTTAAAATAAAAAAGAACTCATTATGAGGAAATATTTTTGTATTTCTTTAATTAGCTTTTCAAATTGAACACAAATTCTTGTTTTGATATATACAACCCAAATAATAACATACAAGCTTATCAATTAAACAAATTTGTAAACACAAATTTCTCAGTAAAACTGTTAAAGACATTGGCTTCCAAATTATTATAAAACTTTGACCTTTTGGTGGTGTAACTACGGGAAACCGGCCAGACCAACGCAACCAACAAGCTGACGAAGGTCACCGGTTCGTAGCTTGCCTCAAGCAATATTTTTTTTCCTGCAGGCGGTGTCCATCTCACAAGTTTTTATAGCCTACTTAGAGACTTGTAGAACAAGAGGATACGTAGAAAAATAACAGGAACAAGTTCAAGCCCTATATCACATTAAGATCTTGTTTTTTTAAATCTTAACTCTTGGCTTACATGATTGAAAGTTGTTTCCTTCAAATCTTCTAAGTAGTTTTTTATTTTAGCGATTAGTTTCACAAATTCAATCGCTTCTTTTATTTCGTTCCATAGTAAAAGATATTGTAGTCGGGATATATACCTCTATATATGCAATTAAATTATTTACATATCAGTGTTTAATTAAAAAGGCATATATTGGATCAAAATATTGCCACGTGGAAAATTAGGGAAAACCAACTTCGGGATGAGACAGCAATTTATTTCAGGCAAGAACAAACTATGAATGATAAACAAAAGATGAGCAAAAGAGGGAAGTGTACAGAGTATAGCAATAGCTCTACTAATAAAATAATAAATACTTTGTTACAATATAATTTATTTTACCAATATTTCAGTTGTCTGAACGCCATCCTTTTTCAAGGAAATATGTTATAATACCTTGAAAAAGGTTGGCGTTCAGCCAACTGAAATATTGGTAAAATATATTTTGATCCAATATATGCTTTTTTTAATTAAAGATCTATTTATGGATTGCTCTATTTTCAAAACGTTATCAGTGTTTATTTATGTTAGTTCATCCTTACAAGGACAACAATTATAGTTTGACTATATGCAGTTAATATTGGTACTGTAAATAATATTTACATATCCCAGTGTTTATTTACGTTAGTGCATCTCTCTCCTTACAAGGACAACAATTATAGTTTCACTATATGCAGTTAATATTGGTACTGTAAATAATATTTACATATCCCAGTGTTTATTTACGTTAGTGCATCTCTCTCCTTACAAGGACAACAATTATAGTTTCACTATACACAGTGAATATTGGTACTGTAAATAATATTTACATATCCCAGTGTTTATTTACGTTAGTGCATCTCTCTCCTTACAAGGACAACAATTATAGTTTCACTATACACAGTGAATATTGGTACTGTAAATAATATTTACATATCCCAGTGTTTATTTACGTTAGTGCATCTCTCTCCTTACAAGGACAACAATTATAGTTTCACTATACACAGTGAATATTGGTACTGTAAATAATATTTACATATCCCAGTGTTTATTTACGTTAGTGCATCTCTCTCCTTACAAGGACAACAATTATAGTTTCACTATACACAGTGAATATTGGTACTGTAAATAATATTTACATATCCCAGTGTTTATTTACGTTAGTGCATCTCTCTCCTTACAAGGACAACAATTATAGTTTCACTATATACACTGGTATTGGTATTGGAAATAATGTTTACATATCCCAGTGTTTATTTACGTTAGTGCATCTCTCTCCTTACAAGGACAACAATTATAGTTTCACTATATACACTGGTATTGGTATTGGAAATAATGTTTACATATCCCAGTGTTTATTTACGTTAGTGCATCTCTCTCCTTACAAGGACAACAATTATAGTTTCACTATATACACTGGTATTGGTATTGGAAATAATGTTTACATATCCCAGTGTTTATTTACGTTAGTGCATCTCTCTCCTTACAAGGACAACAATTATAGTTTCACTATATACACTGGTATTGGTATTGGAAATAATGTTTACATATCCCAGTGTTTATTTACGTTAGTGCATCTCTCTCCTTACAAGGACAACAATTATAGTTTCACTATACACAGTGAATATTGAGGTGACTTGTCAATAAAAATAAACTGTCAAGGTAGCTGTTGGCAATAAAATTAACTGTTGAATTGAAGGCTGGAAATAAAATTACTGTTAAAAACTAGCTGTTGGAGCTAAAAGCTACTGTCAAAGTAGCTGTTGGCAATAAATGTAACTGTCGAAGTGAAGGCTGGAAATAAAATTACTGTTAATAACTAGCTGTTGGAGCTAAAAGCTACTGTCAAAGTAGCTGTGGGCAATAAAATTAACTGTTGAATTGAAGGCTGGAAATAAAATTACTGTTAAAAACTAGCTGTTGGAGCTAAAAGCTACTGTCAAAGTAGCTGTTGGCAATAAATGTAACTGTCGAAGTGAAGGCTGGAAATAAAATTACTGTTAATAACTAGCTGTTGGAGCTAAAAGCTACTGTCAAGGTAGCTGTGGGCATTAAAATTAACTGTTGAATTGAAGGCTGGAAATAAAATTACTGTTAAAAACTAGCTGTTGGAGCTAAAAGCTATTGTCGGGGTAGCTGTTGGCAAAAAAATTAACTGTTGAATTGAAGGCTGGAAATAAAATTACTGGAAAAAAACTAGCTGTTGGAGCTGAAAGCTACTGTCAAGGTAGCTGTTGGCAATAAAAATTAACTGTCGAATTGAAGGTTGGAAATAAAATTACTGTTAAAAAACTAGCTGTTGGAGCTGAAAGCTACTGTCAAGGTAGCTGTTGGCAATAAAATTAACTGTTGAATTGAAGGCTGGAAATAAAATTACTGTAAAAGACTAGCTGTTGGAACTAAAAGCTACTGTCAAGGTAGCTGTTGGCAATAAAATTAACTGCCGAATTGAAGGCTGGAAATAAAATTACTGTAAAAGACTAGCTGTTGGAGCTAAAAGCTACTTTCAAGGTAGCTGTTGGCAATAAAATTAACTGTTGGATTGAAGGCTGGAAGGAGCTGTTGGAGCTAAAAGCTACTGTCGAGGTAGCTGTTGGCAATAAAATTACTGTGGAAATTGGTGTCGAAATAAACTAGCTGCCGAATTATCCGTCTAAATATTAAATACTACTAAAGTGAAGCGAGATAGACACACGGAGAAAGAGCCTAAAATGCCTCCAAGGATTATGAATAAATTCCAGAATTTATGGCCGCTTGTAAAGTCGACACCTTACTTTATCTGTACCGCCAACTTCCCCCATTTTTTCCTGCTTCCCTAATCCATTCACATGTACCTCGCTCTTCTTTACTCCACTCTCTCTCTTTCCTTCCTTACTTTTGTTCCTATGGCGTTCTCTATGTAGACTCGAAATGCTATATTTACCATGGCTGGAGGGTCAACTGTCTAGCCAACGCCGCAAAAATTGAAATCTGTAAATTGTTTTCCTCGAATACACATACTACAATTTGATTTCATTTATCTAAATTTGTATACTAACCTTTTGTACATATTTCAATTGTTATTCGTGATGATATTGTGAAAAACGTTTTAAAATTATAAAATATTTTCTCACAATGAGTTTCTTTTCATTTCAAAACGCTGATTTCAAGAGATAATCGCTCTTCAACGGGCTTAATAAAATATTTTCTTGTAAGATATAGTCGATGTTTTATTAAGCCCGTTGAAGAGTGATTATCGCTTGAAAGCTAGCGTTTTGTAATAAAAGAAACTCATTGTAAGAAAATATTTTGTAATATTTCATTTGTAATGATATTTTTTATCTTTTCATCTAACTAACTTGCATACTAATTTTGTACATATCTTTCTTTTCTTTCTATGTTTATTTACTTTTGAAGTGCAAGTGTCTCTAGGGGGACATAGCGCTGCTAAGACGAAATAAAAATAGTTGAAATTCAAAATCCTTAGTGACGCATTTTTTTATCATTCAGCTTTCACACATTGACCTTTTGATAAAATACAAAGAGGAATATTTACTATAAAGTAAATGCTCAGAATTTTGTCCAAGTTAGGTACAAAAGTGAGAGCTGTTGTCGTGTCCAATGAAGAGCCTCAAATGTGTCCATGTATCTATATTACAGAAGTCGCAATGTCCTTTATCTTGGGTGTGTAAAGCTGCTTCTCTGGGTTCATGTCAGTTGTCTGTTGTTGTTGTCGTGTCCAATGACGAGCCTCAGTTGTCTCCATACATCTCTATCACAGCAATGTCCTTTATCTTGGGTGTGTAAAGCTACTGCTCTGGGTCCATGTCAATTTTCTGTTGTTGTTGTCGTGTCCAATGACGAGCCTCAGATGTGTCCATGTATCTCTATTACAACAGTCGCAATGTCCTCTATCTTGGCTGTGTAAATCTGCTGCTCTGGGTCTATGTGAAAGCTGTGATTTCTGTTTATGTTGAGGGGAAAAAACTTGAAGCAAAATCATTCATACATAACCTCTTCAACTTTACATATCTCAGAATGCATTTGGGATCATTTCAGATTCAAACCAAATATTTTCTCCAATTTTACATATATCAGGAGATTTTTTTTTTAAATTGTAGATGTGTTTTTTTTTTTTTTTTTTTTTTTTTGCAGAAGACATCTGTTGAGGAAAACGGATTGAAAATGGCTAGTTTTCCTTTTAAAAAATGAAATCTCGGCAGCATTTTTATGTTGAAAAAAGTCGTTGTGGCAAACGTTTAGGCGAGCACAATTCTTTAAGCACGTGTATGTATAAAAAAGTAAGGTAATAAATAATAAACTTGACATTTATTAGGATATAATCCTTGGATAAAATTCGGTTCGTCACGTTTCGTCCTTGCTCTGTGAAAAAAAAAAAAAATAGCAGTGTTGCTGATTTTAATTACTGCACGCGGTACGCAAACATATTCCATTTATCAAAATTCGAAACTATTTTAAACGCGTTAAGTTTCTTTTTGAAATTAAACATTTCTACTGCCCTTGATGCAATGGAAAAAGTAAAGGGCATTTCCATTGCAGTAAGGGCAGTAGAAATTGTTTAATTTCAAAAAGAATCTTACGCGTTTAAAATAGTTTCGAATTTTGATAACAGATGGCGCGCTAGTGAATCATATTATAAATATTCCATTTATGATTAAAGCGTTATTTTGCGATAATAAAAAAGAACAAAAAGAAGCTTCTTGTGTAGAATACGTTTATTCTGATAGCTTTGGAACGACATCGTTCTTCAACGGGTGTTAATACAGTAGAACCTCCATGAGAGGACACTCACGCTAGAGGACACATCTCTACAAAAGACAGTTTTCATTTGCAAAATTACCATTTTTACTATTTATTAACTCTCCAGTAAGAGGACACCTCTCTTTAAAGGAAACTTTGGCTCTGTAATTAGGTGTTGTCCTTTACAGGGACGTTTTACTGTACTTATAGCAGGCAAAATTCGCATTAACCGAATAGAATAAACACAATTATATTTTAAAATATAAATTAAAGGTTATAAAAACAATTTGACCATATCAAAGTTACAATGTTGATAGAAGAACACTTTGCACACAAAGATTTATATTTCATTTAAAAAACCAAAAGAAAAATTACAATCTTTGATATTTGGGTTAAAGGGTTAATGGATTTTTCTCAACTGAAACATCATTAAGTTTACTTTTGAATAGAGATTCTGGTCAAATTTATTTAATATTCATCTCACAGATTATATAAAATTTTAACGTTTGTTATGAGTGAGTCAAAATATCATTTTTTTAAGAATAATTTTTTTAAAGAATTGACCAAAGGTAAAAGGAACAAGTTTCTTTATTAAAGAGGTAAGAGTTTGGCAAGCTTTAAGATATTAACGTCCTTTAACAAGATTTAGTACGAATACAAGAAACTAGAGGAGAAAGAAAAAATGATAATATTGCAGCGAAGTATTTTTTAAATTTTTAATAACAGATTATCAATTTCGATATTTACTATGTAAACTTCCCTCATTCCTTATCTATTGTTTATCATTCATAGTTTGTTTTTGCCTTAAATAAATTGCTGTGTCATCCTGAAGTTTGTTCTTTTAGCTCGTGCCTCACCTGAGGAACTTTTCGGTCTCGGACCGGCATTCCAGAACCAAGTCATCCTGAAGTTTGTCTTTCCTAATTTTTAAGTGTCAATATATATATTGTTTTTGAAAATAGAGCAATCCATAAATAGATCTTTAATTAAAAAGGCATATATTGGATAGAGAATAATTTATTTACCAACACCGTTCAGCCAACTGAAATATTGGAGAATAAATTATTTTTGATCCAATAAATGCCTTTTTGATTAAATATATATTAAATATATAAAAATAAAACTTTCAAAGCAGTAAATTAAATTTGCTCTATTTGTTAACAAAAATATATATATAGTAGTAACTTGAGTAGCAGTTAGGTATTATTTCTTCTTAACAATGTTATCAAACGAATCCTCCTATTGTAATTACGATTTATTTATTTGCTTGGTTTTATTTTTATATCCAATTTTCTTTTGACATTATAGAAAAATAACTATTTTCACCCGGTTTCTACCTAGTAGAATGTTTATTCAACTATTAATATTTATTCTGAAAATAGAGCAATTCATACTTAAATCATTAGATAGTAAAAAAGGGAAATATTGGATTAAATAAAAGATTCATATGCCACTAGGTAAAATGTATGCAAAAAATCTAATGCCTCGATAAAGGTTGGCATTCAGCCAACCGAAATATTGGCAAATAAATATTTTATTTAATCCAATATATTCCTTTTATATAAATAAATAATTCTACTAATTATTTATTAGTTTTTAAAATTACAAAATATTTTCTCACAATGAGTTGCTTTTTATTTTAAATTGCTAGCTTTCAAGTGATAATCGCTCTTCAACGGGCTTAATAAAACAATATCGACTATATCCTACAAGAAATATTTATAAATACAAACGCGCGCAGCGTGGATATTTACAACTGAATTTTTAAAATTGAAATTATTTTTTAAAATTTCACAAATTTATCATGAATAGCATTATTTATATTTAGAAAATTCCTTAATATATTTAGACGACAGACGACATCAAATAATTAAGTTTTGTCAATGAGTGTATTTTTGCCATTATATAATTACATTCGTTAAAAAGATTAGCATAGTGGTTCTCGATTTGAAAACATATTTTGATAGCAAAACGATAATAAAACTTTCAAGTATTATTATAGATAAAGCTATAAGTTTATTGAACTAAAATTACAGAACAATTTCCTTTCATAGTTAATTTGTATAGTTATGTTGAATACTTTGATTTCCTTTTCATTTTCCCTTCTCTCTGTATTAAAAAGTGAAAGTTGTATAAGCTTATGATTTTGCTTTGCTTAAAAATGAATCGATGTTGGTTCCATATGTTTGAATTGAATATTACACCTTAGTTCTACATATATTTTATTGCTTAAAAAGGAACACAACAAAACAAAAAAGAAACTACAATTACAAAATGATTTGAAAACTAAAATAAATAAATAAAAATTAAAAAAGATGATGATAAAAATTGAATATGTCTGCCAGAAAAATGCTTCTATGAATTAAAAAATAAGAATAATTAAAACTTAACATATAAATTTCAAACACTCTCCTTTGTTTATGTTTTTTTTTTTCTTTTCTCCATGAAAATGATGTATAGCGAGTCCTTACGGGACGGAAATGTCCTAATAAAGCTGCTGTTGTTATCAGTTTATAGATCTTATGTTCCATTCCATTTTGATACCATAAATGTTGATGCAATTGTGAAACACTCCAGTTTGGAAACATTCACTAACACACGTGGTATTGTTCTATTTTTTTTCTCTATCAAAAATAAAACATTGATTCCGGAACCCTAAATAGTAAAATTCAATATGACTCTAAACGTATTTATTATATTTAATACTTTCATTGTAGCAACGAATTCCAGGACTCAAGACACCTACTGCTGAAATGCCCATTCTTCTTTACCGCTAGACAACAGACAATAAATAATGTTGTAGATCTATATCAATTTGTAAATAGCAGAAAGAATTATCATAGGTTTAACTATTTTTGTAAATATATTTGTGATTATCTTTCTAACCTGAAAGGTTCAGGTTCCTAATATATATTATTGTTTCCCTTTTTTTTTTATTTTTTATGACTTTTTCTTGTTTAATATGTTTATAACTGTTTCTGTTTAAAAAATGTAAATCGACGCAATTATCCCTAGCCGGGATATCGCGTTTTGAGTGTTGAAATAAATAAATATTTAATACTTTTATCTGTTTATATAATTATATATTTTTCACATATTTTATATATTTATTAATCAACCAGACGCGATGTTTAAATATTTGCGTCTATTACAGAGAAAACAAACAAATTGGAAATTAGAATTAAATATTTACAAATTTACATGTATTAATCGACCAAGTTATAGAATACACTTTGTAATGTTCCTCTCTCTCTTCGATTAAATAAATAAATATGCTTTATTAAATTAATAAACTAATTTTTATTATATATTTTTTTAATGTCAAACGTACACTTTTTAATAGATTTATAACAAAAACAATAATTACAGTGCTGCCAAATCCAAACAATCAAAAATAAATTAATTAAACAGAGTATATTATAATATTATTATAAGGTATATTACACGTTTCAACACTATTTAAGATGTTTTTTAAATCATTATTCATAGTATACACTTGGTACGGGGCCATGATAATCATGGTGGGTAGTAGTTATCGTCTGCTTTTACTGTAAGTATGCCACATTTCTATACATGTAGAAAGCAGCTCATCTTTTGCACTTACAAGTATGCCAGAGCTTCGTTTGATTACTTGCACTCGCTGGTATAGTTGGACTTTTGCAAGAATCGGGGGCCATTAAAACAATTTTTTTATTAGAAAAAAGTGTCCAATTGCACGATTCAATCCACGGTCATGACTGTCGAGAACCGGCGGTTAAACCATTCGTCCACCTTACTCTGTAATTATGATTTTTATTATCATAAACCTTTAATTCAGAACTATATTTTATTACGACGTATTTTTAAATTTACAATTTATAAAGGGAAACAAATATGAAAATTCGAAACTATTATAGACGCGTATGATTCTTTTAAAAATTAAACAATAATAATAAACAATTATCTACTGCCCTTACTGCATTGAAAAATTATTTAAAAGTTATTGAAAAATATAGCGATATATCCACAAAAATATATGTATTTTAATAGTTATTTAACCTTATTAATGAATACTCGTAAATGCGCTCCAATTATCTGGATTAAATCTACTTCTTTTTATAAATGAAATTAAATTTGTTTTTTTTTTATAAATATGTATTATTAATTTTATATCAGCGCAAACATAAGTATTATTAAAACTAGTTATGCACATATATTTTTTTGCTTTCTGTTTTATGCTTACAATTTTATGACTTTATAATAAATACAAAAGGTGTTCTTAATATGGCCAAAGCTCGGTGTGAATTGTAATATTTCAAAAGTATTAACCCAATATAAATACTAACAAAGGAAGTTTTTATATTATTTTTGTGTAAAAATATATGTTTGCAATAATCATAAAACTAAACAAATAAAACCTTAAATGTTTTATACTTAATATTATGAAAAATCACAAATATTTTAATTTGACATTTATCAATATTTGAGAAAGTTTTGAAATTTACCTCAACACATGCCCTCTCTTTTGATTTTAAATAAATATGATAATAAATAACGCTAAAAAAACAACAAGAATTACCTATTTGCTTTCTAAGATAATAAATGAATGCAATATATCCACAAATTACGACAAAAATAATACAAAAACTGTACTTACAGTTCGAGAAAATTCAAAGCAGAAGATGCTGCTTTTGATTTTAAATAAATATGATAATGAATAAAACGCTAAAAAACAACAACAAGTATTACCTATTTGTTTTCAAATATAATAAATGAATGAAATTTATCCACAAATTACGACAAAAATAATACAAAAGCTGTACTTACAGTTCGAGAAATTTCAAAGCAGAAGACGCTGTAGCAAAGGTATCCGAATGGGTCGGCGCAACAGGCAGGTCTACGTCAAGACGGATGTGACGTTTGAATGTGACGTTACATCCGGCGAGGATGTGGCATACCCCCAGGCTGGCAGGAATGGAGGTCAATGAAGTTTTCATCAAAACTCGGTCGCCATTGTTGCCTTTTTTATAGTCTCGTCTGGTGCAATTATGATAAAGAGCGATGCAGCCATTTAGGGATCAACACAATCGGCACTTATCACGCAGAGGACCTTAATTGATTGATGCACCAGATTTCTGTATTCTTTTTTAAATCCAGAATGTGCCTTTGGTGCTGTATTCAACGCGTGACTTCTCTAAAGATGATTTAAAAAAGAACCACTCTCTAAATAATAACTTAATTATTTCTATAGAAAAGATTTTAAAGAATAAGAAACCATTAAGAGTTTCACAAGAATGAATGAAGATATATCAAGAGAAACACATGTTGTACTAAACATAATAGATAACACAAAGCAATAACACGCCATCTATATATAACAAATAAAAACATTATGAACGCTAATGTTTCTTTCACAAATAAATCAAATTTCTACTATCCTTACTGTGATGAATAAAGAAACGGTCCTGAAAGAGTTCACCATTGATGAGACAAGCCCTTCCAATATTTTTTTCACCGCAGTAAGGATAGTAGAATTTTGATTTATTTGTGAAAGAAACACGTCTTATAATTTGAGTCAAAAGGCGATCCATTAAGATTATATAAAAGGGCGTATGCAATAAATTGATAAAGAGGGAGCAATCTCTCGAAATATTTTACGAAAAAATGTGTGTTTTTTCTTTACAGATCCAGGTTCGCCCTTTTATATAATACGTCTTATATTGTTTTCATTTGTTATAATAGATAAAGCTGAAAGACTGTACTCGTCAAAACATTCTCATATGATCATTAGCGCGCCATCTGTTATCAAAATTCAAAACTATTATAAACGCGTATGATTCTTTTAAGTAGTAAATTGTTTAATTTAAAAAAATCATACGAGTCTATAATAGTTTCGAATTCTCATATCTCAAGCAATTGGTCAATAATCAATTTTAAAATCTGATTATAATATCTGCTATGTTTTTCTTCTTTTACGATAGGGTTATCATTTTCAAGGTGAAGTTGCCGAAAGTCAGATCTGCCTTTAGTCAATACTAGAGGCAGTGACCTTGAATTCCCCCTACCCCACAACCATTCATTCCCACCTCCCCCTTTCTTCATGGTAGTGAAGTGAATGAAAATCCACCCTTTCTTTCCAGCAAGTCTTTTTTAACGACCCAATTTCTCCGATAACAAAGAAACAAAAACAAGATCAAATTTTTAAGTCACATAGACGATATTTAATTTTTTAATTAAAAATGCATATATTGGATCAAAATATCATTTATTTTACCAATATTTTAGTTGGCTGAACGCCAACCTTTATCAAGGTGTTATAACATATTTAATGTGTGTCAACAACAAACTCAGCGCCACATAACGTCAACACATTAAATATGTTATAACACCTTGATAAAGGTTGGCGTTCAGCCAACTGAAATATTGGTAAAATAAATGATATTTTGATCCAATATATGCCTTTTTAATTGATGATTTATCTATGGATTGCTATATTTTCAAAAAATAGACGATATTGTAGCTCAATGCAACAAAATAAAGAACATTCTTTTCTCAATTTGCAAAAAAAATCTTGGGGATTTGACTATAAGAAGTACAATTTATAAATCACTCATACGATCGAAAGCCACTTATGCTAGCGAAATATGGTATCCATATATTTCTATATGTTCTTTACAGAAACTACATTCACTACAACATAATATCTCAGTGGTACATGGAACCATATCATACGAATGTTCACATCTCACATACACCTTTCATAAAAGACTATCTCAACTATAAATCAATGAAATACGAACTGAAAAACAAAATTTACCAAGGGAAATATTTACAACAATATTTGGCGAAGTAAAAGCAATTATTATGAATCATTTGTTTCAATCCATTTATAATGCTAATTATACAATTCGTACTATTTTTCTAAACGGAATTCCCACACAGTTCCATCTAAATTTTATAGTCACTCAATTTGTCACATCACACGGCCAGAAATACTTACATAAAAAAGGTCTATCAGAAACACCAGATTGTTCCTGCGGTGAACCTGAATAAACTGCTCTTCACCTTATCTACGACTGTCCGAACTTTACAGAAGTGAGACATCGATTGTTCCCTGATCTGAATAATTTAACTCTCTTACATCAGCCACTTTGTCTATATAAATTTTATGAACTCTGTCGAATAATACATGTAAATTTGTAAATATGTAATTCTAAGTTTTAATTTGTTTGTTGTTTTGTTTGTGTATTCTGTAATAGGCGCAAATATTTCAATATCGCGCCTGATTGATTAATAAATGAATAATGAAAATAACAAATCATACACAGGAACTTAAAAGATATATAGTGAGAGGGAAATTCTGTTCTGTTACAAAATCACTTTATTAGGTACCCGCTCAACAAGAGCAACCTAGTCTATATATATATATAAATGAATGTCTGTCTGTTTGTCTGTGTGCACTCTATAGATTCAAAAACCGTACATCCAATCGCCGTGAAATTTTGGGATATTATTAGGCATATCCCCGGAAAGGTTTTCGAAAAATAATATCTTGAATATCTTTAATATCCTTAGAGTTATTTGCAGATTTGTAGCTTTAACTCGCAAGCAGCGCCACCTTGCGACGGAGATAGGCTTAGGTCTGCCCCACCCCGTCGAGAGAATGGATTCGTCCGGCCGCCGGCCGGATGGACAGTCCAAGTACCCACCGACCAATCAGGGCAGAGTTGGTGACACAGCTGTGCCAAGTAGACAAGAAAAAAAGCCTCGCGGGATCTTGCCCAAGATGACCTCCGGGAACTTCGTCCATCTTCCATAAACGACCATTTATTCAACCTTATCGAGTATTTTTCAGGGACCGGGAAAAATGCTCACTAGATAAAACGATAATTTTGTAATGTAGAAAATTAGGAAAGACAAAATTCAGAATGACACGGCACACAGGGACCGGGAAAAAAATGATCACTTTATCGAGAGATTCAAATTTACGAGTTTCAAATTATCAAAATATATCTATTTCTTTTTATAAGTTTATAGAGAATTGTTTTTAACAAATGTTCGTTAGACAAACCTTTACTCGGGTACCGATTAATATTGATTTTATTCAACTTATCGAGTATTTTTCAAGGGACCGGGAAGAAATGTTCACTTTATCGAGAGATTCGTTAGACAAACCTTTACTCGGGTAAAACACGGGCGAAGCCTGGTACATCCGCTAGTTTATAATATTTGAAACAGTGAATAATATGTGAAGGTTATTCACATATTAAACAAATTGTTCGACCCTCCAACTAAACAGAAGGGAATCGACACAGTTGGCCAGATGGAAATCTGGTCACCTACGCCCTCTAGTCTATAAAGAGGGAGACAAAGCTTCCCCATGTGCACTAGGTGCAAAACCGAAGAGGCCACTCCCCAACATATACTAAATGGTATCGGAAAGGACAAGGGATCCCTGTACAGAGAACAAAGAAGAGTTCTTGAGCTTCTTTATAAGCACGACCTCCAAGATCTTGTCTAATTTAGACTAAAAGGATAGGTAAAAAAAAATGTTAACGCGGGATTCAATCCCGGTTCATGACTGTCGGGAAGCGAGGGTGTTACCCACTCGTCCACTGATTCCTTTTGTGTGTGAAGAGGGAAATATTATTAACCAAAGATTATGTACAATATTATATTGTTACATCATGTAGGATTGATATAATGCAGCAATGATTTATCCTGCAATTTTTGATATTATTAATTTAGACGTTGTAAAAATTATTCGCGAAAACTGTTTCAATTTTGAAGATGATTTGTTGTTTGGAAGTTTGTTTAGAAATTATATGTTATGTGTGTGTGTGTGTGTGTGTAAATATTGGTTGATGTACAACCTACAGGACATGTAACAACTGTCCTGGTGTGAAACTAACACCTACCCACATATTCTAATGTCCAGCAATGACCGCAGAAAATTGATATGGACCCAGAACAGCGACTTTACACACCCAAGATAGAGAACATTGCGACTGCTGTGATAGAGATGTATGGAGTCATCTGAGGCTCTTCATTGGACACAACAACAACAGAAAATTGACATGGACCCAGAGCAGAAACTTTACACATCCAAGATAGAGGACATTGCGACTGCTGTGCTAGAGATGCATGGAGACATCTGAAGCTCTTCATTGAACACGACAACAACAACAAAAAATTGACATGGACCCAGAACAGCGACTTTACACATCCAAGATAGAGAACATTAGTGTAATAAAGATGTATTGAGACATCTGAGACTCTTCATTGAACACGACAACAACAAAAAATTGGCATGGACCCAGAACAGCGACTTTACACATCCAAGATAGAGAACATTGCTGTGATAAAGATGTATTGAGACATCTGAGACTCTTCATTGAACACGACAACAACAACAAAAAAATTGACATGGACCCAGAACAGCGACTTTACACATCCAAGATAGAAAACATTGCTGTGATGTATTGAGACATCTGAGACTCTTCATTGAACACGACAACAACAACAACAACAAAAAAATTGACATGGACCCAGAACAGCGACTTTACACATCCAAGATAGAGAACATTGCTGTGATAAAGATGTATTGAGACATCTGAGACTCTTCATTGAACACGACAACAACAACAACAGAAAATTGATATGGACCCAGAGCAGTAGCTTTACACACCCAAGATAGAGAACATTGCGACTTCTGTAATAGAGATGTATGGAGATATCTGAGGCTCTTCATTGGACACGACAACAACAACATTATCACAGGTTTCGGATTTAGATAAATTACAAAAAAAGACATAAGACACCACAACTATTTTAGCGACCGCGTTGACGAATTAAAATAATACTAGTAATATACTTCTGCCAATCTATATATATCAGTAAAAAACATATGGCTACATCTCAACCAGTTCTTTATTTTGTTCCATATGCTTCAGTAACTCGCTGTCAACTTTTCTAAGATGGAATGATTATTTTGAATCTTATTATCTACTTAGAAAATTCAAAGTAATCATTCCATCTGAGGAGAGTGAAAGCGAGATAGTGAAACATCAGAAACTAAATAAGAAAAACTGGTTGTGATGTAGCCATATGTTTTTTTACTGTTATATATTGGCAGAAGTACATTACTAGTATTTATATATTCGTCAACGCGGTCGCTAAAATAGTTGTGGTGTCTTATGTCTTTTTTTTTTTTGCAATTTATCTAAATCCGAAACCGGTGATAATGTTATTGTTGTTGTGCCCAATGAAGAGCCATAGATATCTCCATACATCTCTATCAGAGCAATGTTCTCTATATTGGACGTGTAAATCTGCTGTTCTGAGTCCATGTCAATTTTATATTCTTGTTGTTGTGTCCAATGAAGAACCTCAGATATCCCCATACATCTCTATCACAGCAGTGTCCTCTATCTTGGACGTGTAAAGCTGCTGTTCTGGGTCCATGTCAATTTTATGTTGTTGTTATCGTGTCCAATGTGGAGTCTCAGATGTCTCCATACATCTCTAACACAGCAATGTTCTCTATCTTGGATGTGTAAAGCTTCTGTTCTGAGTCCATGTCAATTTTGTGTTGTTGTCGTGTCCAATGAAGAGCCTCAGATGTCTCCATACATCTCTATCACAGCAGTTGCAATGTCCTCTATCTTGGGTGTGTAAAGCTGCTGTTCTGAGTCCATGTCAATTTTGTGTTGTTGTCGTGTCCAATGAAGAGCCTCAGAAGTCTTCATACATCTCTATCAGAGCAATGTTCTCTATCTTGGATGTGTAAAGCTTCTGCTCTGGGTCCATGTCAATTTTATGTTGTTGTTGTCGTGTCCAATGAAGAACCTCAGATGTCTCCATACATCTCTATCACAGCAGTCGCGATGTCCACTATCTTAGGTGTGTAAAGCTTCTGCTCTGGGTCCATGTCAATTTTATGTTGTTGTTGTGTCAAATGAAATGCCTCAGATGTCTTCATACATCTCTATCACAGCAATCGTTCTCTATCTTAGGTATGTAAATCTGCTTCTCTGGGTCCATGTCAATTTCTGCAAGGCTGCGGCCATTGCTGGACATGAGAATATGTGGGACTACCTACTAAATAAGTGGAACATGAGTCCAGACCAGAACTGCGACTGTGGACAAATACAAACAATGCACCATATCCTAAGGGACTGTCCTCGAAGATTCTTCCAGGGAACACTTGGGGATATCCACCGGTGCACAGAGGAGGCCCTGGAGTGGATTCGTCACCTCGACATTCCACTCTAGAGAAACTTGCCAACATTGTTGTATTGTGCTGTAAAAAACAATATCATACGCAATAAATAAGAATATGTGGGTAGGTGTTATTTCCACACCAGGACAGTTGTTACCTGTTCTATAGGTTCTTGTGCCATCTGGATGTATTGTCATTCCTTTATTGTGTTTCGTTTTGAGTCTTGTTATAGTTTTTGTAATTATTCTCTCAGAGTTTATTTCGCATATTTGATCTTTTATTGTCTTTTGTTTAATCATATTGTATTTTGCCAAAGAATAGCATCAAATACTGACATATGTACTGTGGTAATGCATATCTAAAATGTAAAATTATCTTTCTTGTATTAAATATTGTGTTCTAATCATTGCTTAAATCATTTTTCACTCTCTCTAATACTAGAAATAATTTGTATATATATATTGAAATCGTTGGTGACCTGATGTACTGGGATAAAACATCCGACTTTTGACGTTTATTTAAAAACTATTGGTTTTAGAAAGAGCATCTTCTAACTAAATGTTTTAAATAATATTCAAGAACAAAAAATATTCCATTTCTCTGTATCCTAAGGTAGTCATCCTTTTCTTAGAACAAATTTGTAATCATAGTTAAAGAGAGAAAATAATTTTGTATAATAATCATATATTTCGCTAACAAAAGTTCTAATTATCGGTTCAAAATCACTTTATTAGGTACCGCTCAACAAGAGCAACCTAGTTTATGATAATTGAAACAATGAATAATATGTGAAGTTCACATATTAAACAAAATGTTAACGCGGGATTCAATCCCGGTTCATGGTTGTAGGTAATCGAGGGTGTTACCCACTTGTCCACCGACTTTGTTTTGTTCTAATTATATAACTATTTACCTGGATATGAATATTATCTTTCAGTTTCTTGAAAAGTTGTCTGTCGAAGGACGTAAAAGTCCGAAAGCTTGCCGAATTCACAGAATTAATAAAAGAAATACGTCGCCGTTAACTTTTGTTTCTTCTTCTTCAAGATGATGTCAGACGATTCCTTCTCCTGTAACAAAAAATATGCAAATCAACAATACAAAAGTATGGAAAATAATTATATAAAACAAAATTATGTTAAAATATTTATACAAGAAAGTTTTTTTTTTTTAATTAAAAAGGCATATATTGGATTAAAAAAAATTATTTTACCAATATTTCAGTTGGCTGAACGCCAACCTTTATCAAGGTATTATAACATATTTAATGTATGTTAACAACAAACTCAGCGCCACATAACGTCAACAGAATTAGGTTTTAAAAATATTTTTGTTATATTCAAAGGGGGACAACCCTTTTTAAAAACTTAATTCTGTTCACGTTATGTGGCGCTGAGTTTGTTGTTGACACACATTAAATATGTTATAACACCTTGATAGAGGTTGGCGTTCAGCCAACTAAAATATTGGTAAAATAAATTATTTTTTAATCCAATATATGCCTTTTTAATTAAAGATTTATTTATGGATTGCTTTATTTTCAAAAAGAAAGTTAATAAGTTGTAAAAAGTTAAGCCCACGAGAAAAGATGTAGCCAAAACCAGTAAGTTTGAAAAGTGGCATGTGAACAACAAACTCCATCAGCGTACCTCTCTCCTAATAATATAAAACAGTTTAAACATTTAGATGCAAATATAGCGTGTATTTTGTAATAAATAAAATTAATAATAATACATTAGCGCGTCATCTGTTATAAAAATTCGGAACTATTATAGACGCGTATGATTCTTTTGCAAATTAAACAATTTCTACTCCCCTTACTGCAATGGAAAAAAATTATTGGGAGGGCCTGGCTCATCAGTGGTGAACCCTCCCAGCGGTTTCGCCAGTCTAATCTACCATACCGCTGTTATATTGAATTTTTAGGTTTTTCTTTTATAGTGATACTGATTCTAGACTCTTGGAATAGGTATTTTAGATGAACTATGAACATAAGCTTTGAGTACAGTAGAATTACATGCAATTATCTTATTTTTCTTTCTTGTCTCATGACAACCATCATGACAGGGTAAAGTAGAATGCATCTGCCTTTGTCATTAAAACTGGGACCACTACTCAGTGGCAGGCCGACTTAGCTCCAAAATAAAATAGCCGCCTCTGACATGAGGAACAGACGCCATGTGCAGCCGCTTCTAACATGGAGTACAGACTAATCCTGTATCTCTGGATTAGGAGCCCTTACAGGGTGCTATTAGCCGGGCCAGCTGAACCCAGGTTTTTTAGCGAGCTTTTTACTGCTTCCCCTCCTCTTTTTTATCCAGGCATGGGACCGGCAAAGGCGGAGTTACATACAATTATAAATGAAAAAAAACAATAGAAAAATAAAAAAAGGGCAGGTGTTGATATTAAAAATAAAAAAGGCATATCTTGACCAGGAGGACATGTGCTTTTTATAAGGCAGAGCGCCATCTAGTGGAACAGAAATCAACTAAACATTGATTTAGCCTGGTCCCTGATATTTGGCCCACCCAATATCTTGATAAATCAAGAAAAGCTATCCACGAACGCGTTTCACGCTGTTGACGCTCGTCAGCGTGGATATATTATGAAAAATAATAAACCTATTTTTTTCAGAATATATTTAACCCATACGATACCTTTTCTAGGACACATAGAGATTAAGGTTAATTGTAAAAATTTGCATAAATGTAACCTCATGTAGATATGTACATTAGTAACATATCTGTCGAAATTCTTATTGGAGCCCAAACAATAGTTGTAGCAACATTGTTTATTCATTTTATGGTTTGAAAAATAGAGGGGAAGAAAGCCAGACTTTTAAAATGATGAAAAAAAAGACATTTCCTTATCGTTCAAATGAGCATTTAAAGATGGTAAAGCGCCATCTATCAGAATATATATTAACTAAGCGTTGATTTATATATATATATATATGAAAAAACGATAGAAAATTTTTTTTTCATGTGTTAAGCGTCTTTACGCAAATTTGGCCTTAAATACCCATTTCTTGATTTCTCGGGAAGCCATTGGGTCCAAAAAATATTTTTGGTCGCAATGGTTACAGCCTTCTCCACGCTGACGAGCGCCAACAGCGCGAAACGCGTTCGTGGATGGCTTTTCTTGATTTATCAAGAAATTGGGTTGGCCAAATATCTCGGAGTAAGCTAAATAAACGTTTAGTTTATTTTTACTTCACTAGATGGCGCTCTGCCATCTAAAAAGCACATGTGCTTGTGGTCAGGAGATGCCTTCTTTATTTTTAATATATATATATATAAAATAAAAAGATTTTCTGCTCGATTTTGGAATTATTTTTAAGATTGAGATTATGATCTTGATATTTGATATATTTTGGAATACATTAGTATTAAGTCAATGGTATTGGTAATTCAGTCATGGCAAAAAGTCTTGAATAAAAATAGTAAAGATTGGAAATAGCTTGTGGGGGCTGAGAGACATGTCAGGCTGAGATGACGACCTAGTGACGGCGCGGTGCGTCATCCAGCAGGCTGGAATGGAGTCTCTCAACCCCCACAAGCTTTAATTGAGCTTATGGAATATATAAAAACATAATTTGATAAAAGTACTGCCTGGCTTAAGGCGTAAGAATAAAAAAATGAAAAACTTATTTACATAATGTACAAAAAATATTTGAGCCGGCCATCGGGAAACAACAACAATCGGTTTTATATAGGGGAAGTCCCGACATCTAGTGTTAGAGATAAACAGAATATTTGAATCAATAACATATAATTCCAAATAAAATAAT
>CP092872.1:15244614-15288900 GCA_030710605.1 Cordylochernes scorpioides | reverse complement strand
CTGTAAAAAAACTAGCTGTTGGAGCTAAAAGCTACTGTGGAGGTAGCTGCTGGCAATAAAATTACTGTTAAAAACTAGCTGTGGAGCTAAAAGCTACTGTCGAGGTAGCTGTTGGCAATAAAATTAACTGTCGAATTGAAGGCTGGAAATAAAATTACTGTTAAAAACTAACTGTTGGAACTAAAAGCTACTGTCGAGGTAGCTGCTGGCAATAAAATTACTGTTAAAAACTAGCTGTGGAGCTAAAAGCTACTGTCGAGGTAGCTGTTGGCAATAAAATTAACTGTCGAATTGAAGGCTGGAAATAAAATTACTGTTAAAAACTAACTGTGGAGCTAAAAGCTACTGTCAAGGTAGCTGTTGGCAATAAAATTACTGTGGAAATTGGTGTCGAAATAAGCTTATTGCCGAATTATCCGTCTAAATATTAAATACTAGTAAAGTGAAGCGAGATAGACACACTGAGAGAGAGCCTAAAATGCCTCCGAGGATTATGAATAAATTCCAGAATTTATGGCCGCTTGTAAAGTCGACACCTTACTTTATCTGTACCGCCAACTTCCCCCATTTTTTCCTGCTTCCCTAATCCATTCACATGTACCTCGCTCTTCTTTACTCCACTCTCTCTCTTTCCTTCCTTACTTTTGTTCCTATGGCGTTCTCTATGTAGACTCGAAATGCTATATTTACCATGGCTGGAGGGTCAACTGTCTAGCCAACGCCGCAAAAATTGAAATCTGTAGATTGTTTTCCTCGAATACACATACTACAATTTGATTTCATTTAGCTAAATTTGTATACCAACCCTTTGTACATATTTCAATTGTTATTCACGATGATATTGTGAAAAACGTTTTAAAATTACAAAATATTTTCTCACAATGAGTTTCTTTTTATTACAAAACGCTAGCTTTCAAGTGATAATCGCTCTTCAACGGGCTTAATAAAATATTTTCTTGTAAGATATAGTCGATGTTTTATTAAGCCCGTTGAAGAGCGATTATCACTTGAAAGCTAACGTTTTGAAATAAAAAGAAACTCATTGTGGGAAAATATTTTGTAATATTTCATTTGTGTTGATATTTTTTCTCTTTTCATCAAACTTGTATACTAATTTTGTACATATTTCAAATATCTTTATTTTATTTCTATGTTTATTTACCTTTGAAGTGCAAGTGTCTCTAGGGGGACATAGCGCTGCTAAGACGAAATAAAAATAGTTGAAAAATAAAATCCTTAGTGACGCATTTTTTTTATCATTCAGCTTTTACACATTAACCTTTTGATAAAATACAAAGAGGAATATTTACTATAAAGCAAATGCTCATAATTTTGTCCAAGTTACGTACAAAAGTGAGATCTGTTATCGTGTCCAATGAAGAGCCTCAGATGTGTCCATACATTTCTATCACAGCAGTCGTTCTCTGTCTTGGGTGTGTAAAGCTACTGCTCTGGGTCCATGTCAAGTTGCTGTTGTTGTTGTCGTCTCCAATGAAGAGTCTCAGATGTCTGCATACATCTCTATAACAGCAATGTCCTCTATCTTGGGTGTGTAAAGCTACTGCTCTGGGTCCATGTCAATTTTCTGTTGTTGTTGTCGTGTCCAATGAAGAGTCTCAGATGTCTGCATACATCTCTATAACAGCAATGTCCTCTATCTTGGGTGTGTAAAGCTACTGCTCTGAGTCCATGTCAATTTTCTGTTGTTGTTATCGTGTCCAATGAAGAGCCTCAGATGTGTACATACATCTCTATCACAGCAGTCGTTCTCTATCTTGGATGTGTAAAGCTGCTGCTCTGGGTCCATGTGAAAGCTGTGATTTCTGTTTTTGTTGAGGGATAAAAACTTTAATCAAAAAATCAATCATACATAACATCCTCAACTTTATATATCTCGGAATGCATTTGGGATCATAACAAATATAAACCAAATATTTTCTCCAATTTGACATATTTCAGCAGATAAAAAAAATTTATATGTAATTTTTTACAGAAGACATTTTGCGTATGCTGGTGAATTATTCTTGAGGAAAACAGCTTCAAATGGCTAGTTTTTCCTTTTAAAAAATGTAATTTCGGCAGCATTTTTATGTTGAAAAAAAAAGTTATTTAGCAAACGTTTAGGTGGGCACAATTCTTCAAGCACGTGTTTGTATAAAAAATTAAGGTAATAAAGAAGAAACTTGACTTTCAAGAAAATTTATTAGGATATAATCCTTGGATAAAATTCGGTTCGTCACGTTTCGTCCTTGCTCTGTGAAAAAAAAAATAGCAGTGTTGCTGATTTTAATTACTGCGCGGTACGCAAATATTTATTCCATTTATGACAAGACAGTCGGTTATAATGAAGAATCTAGCTGCCATTGTGGCAAGGAAACCCAGGACTCAGGACACCTACTGCTGGAATGTTTACTCTTCTTTAGCGCTAGACAACAGACAGTAAACAATGTTGTAGATCTATATCAATTTGTAAATACTAGAGATAATTGTCACAGATTTAACTATTTTTGTAAATATATATATGATTATCTTTCTAACCTCAAAGGTTCAGGTTCCTAATATATATTATTGTTTCTTTTTTTTATATTTTATATTTTTTTCTTGTATAATATGTTTATAACTGCTTCTGTTTAAAAATGTAAATCGACGCAATTATCCCTAGCCGGGATATCGCGTTTTGTGTATTGAAATAAAATAAAATATATAAGGTAAAATTCGTATTAATCAAATAGAATAAACACAATTATATTTTAAAATATAAATAAAATTAATATTAAAACAATTTGTTCAAAGTTACAATGTTCATAGAAGAACACTTTGCATACAAAAAAGAATTATATTTCATTTAAAAACCAAAAGAAAAATTACAATCTTTGATATTTGGGTTAAAGGGTTAATGTTGGGTTAATGGATTTTTCTCAACTGAAACATCATTAAGTTTACTTTTGAATAGAGATTCTGGTCAAAATTTATTTAATATTATCTCATAGATTATATGAAATTTTAACGTTTGTTATGAGTGAAGTCAAAATATCATAAATTTAGATTTTTTTTAAAGAATTGATTCAAAGGTGAAAAAATACAAGTTTCTTTATTGAAGAGGTAAGAGTTTGGCAAGCTTTAGGATAATAACGTCCTTTAACAAGATTTAGTACGAATACAAGAAACTAAGGAGAAAGAAAAAATAATAATATTGTAGCGAAGTATTTTTTAAATTTTAATAACAGATTATCTATTTCGATATTTACTCTGTGAACTTTCCTCATTCCTTATCTTTTGTTTATCATTCATAGTTTGTTCTTGCCTTAAATAAATTGTTGTGTCATCCTGAAGTTTGTTCTTTTAGTTCGTGCCTCACCTGGGGAACTTTTCGGTCTCGGACAGGCATTCCAGAACCAAGTCATCCTGAAGTTTGTCTTTCCTAATTTTCAAGTGTCAATATGGAAAATTTGCCGGGAGGAAATTAATCCATGGAAGCAATGGTCGCCTCTCCCGTCAAAATAAACGTCAGAATCTGACGCCTGAATCGTCCGAATCTGAAGTTTGTCTTTCCTAATTTTCACGTGTCAATATATATATTGTTTTTGAAAATAGAGCAATCCATAAATAGATCTTTAATTAAAAAGGCATATATTAGATAGAAAATATTTTATTTACCAAAACCGTTCAGCAAACTGAAATATTGGAGAATAAATTATTTTTGATCCAATAAATGCCTTTTTGATTAAATATATATATCAAATATATAAAAATAAAACTTTCAAAGCAGTAAATTAAAATTATTCTATTTGTTAACAATATATATATGTAGTGACTTGAGTAGCAGTTAGGTTTTATTTCTTCTTAACAATGTTATCAAACGAGTCCTCCTATTGTAATTAGGATTTATTTATTTGCTTGATTTTATTTTTATATCCAATTTTCTTTTGACATTATCGAAAAATAACTATTTTCACCCGGTTTCTACCTAGTAGAATGTTTATTCAACTATTGATATTTATTCTGAAAATAGAGCAATACATACTTAAATCATTAGATAGTAAAAAAGGCATATATTGGATTGAATAAAAGATTTATCTGCCAATATGTAAAATGTATGCAAAAATGTAATGCCTCGATAAAAGTTGGCATTCAGCCAACCGAAATATTGGCAAATAAATATTTTATTTAATCCGATATATTCCTTTTTACTATCTAATTAATATTTATAATTAGTAGAATTATTTATTAGTTTTTAAAACTACAAAATATTTTCTGAGTTGCTTTTTATTTTAAATTGCCAGCTTTCAAGTGATAATCGCTCTTCAACGGGCTTAATAAAACAATATCGACTATATCTTACAAGAAATATTTATAAATACAAACGCGCGCAGCGTGGATATTTACAACTGAATTTTAAAAATTGAAATTATTTTTTAAAATTTCACAAATTTATCATGAATAGCATTATTTATTTTTAGAAAATTCATTAATATATTTAGACGACAGACGACTTCAAATAATTAAGTTTTGTCAATGAGTGTATTTTTGCCATTATATAATTACATTCGGTAAAAAGATTAGCATAGTGGTTCTCGATTTGAAAACGTATTTTGATAGCAAAACGATAATAAAACTTTCAAGTATTATTATAGATAAAGCTATAAGTTTATTGAACTAAAATTACAGAACAATTTCCTTTCATAGTTAATTTGTATAGTTATGTTGAATACTTTGATTTCTTTTTCATTTTCCCTTCTCTCTGTATGAAAAGTGAAAGTTGTATAAGCTTATGATTTTGCTTTGTTTTAAAAATGAATCGATGTTGGTTCCATATGTTTGAATTGAATATTACACCTTAGTTCTATATATTTTATTGCCTAAAAAGGAACACAACAAAACAAAAAAGAAACTACAATTACAAAATGATTTGAAAACTAAAAAAAATAAAAATAAATAAAAATTTAAAAAGATGATGATAAAAATTGAATATGTCTGCCAGAAAAATGCTTCTATGAATTAAAAAATAAGAATAATTACAAACTTAACATCCTCAAACACCCTCCTTTAGTTATGTTTCTTTTTTCCTTTTCTCCATGAAAATGATGTATGGCGAGTCCTTACAGAACGGAAATGTCCTAATAAAGCTGCTGTTGTTATCAGTTTATAGATTTTAGGTTCTATTCCATTTTGACACCATACATGTTGATGCAATTGTGAAACACTCCAGTTTGGAAACATTCACTAACAGACGTGTTATTGTTCTATTTTTCTATCAAAATAAAACTTTGATTCCGGAACCCTAAATAATAAAATTCAATATGACTCAAAACTTATTTATTATATTTAATACTTTCATTGTGGCAACGAATTCCAGGACTCGAGACACCTACTGCTGGAATGCCCACTCTTCCTCACCGCTAGACAACAGACAATAAATAATGTTGTAGATCTATATCAATTTGTAAATAGCAGAGAGAATTATCATAGATTTAACTATTTTTGTAAATATATTTGTGATTATATCTTTCTAACCTGAAAGATTCAGGTTCCTAATATATATTATTGTTTCTCTTTTTATTTTTGATTACTTTCTTGTATAATATGTTTATAACTGTTTCTGTAAATGTAAATCGACGCAATTATCCCTAGCCGGGATATCGCGTTTTGAGTGTTGAAATAAATAAATATTTAATACTTTTATCTGTTTATATAATTATATATTTTTCACATATTTTATATATTTATTAATCAACCAGACGCGATGTTTAAATATTTGCGTCTATTAGAGGAAAGAAACAAACAAATTAGAACTTAGAATTAAATGATTACAAATTTACATGTATTAATCGACAGTTATTGAATATACAGGGTGATCCAAAAGTCCCGCACAACTTTAAAAATTAATAACTCCGCGAATATTTGCGCTAGAACAATGCGGTAAACACCATTGTGTTGAGAGTGCAATGGGATTTTTTATGGCAAATATTGAAAATTTCGAAATTGATTTTAGTTACAATTTCATTCCCTAGATGGCGCTGTACCAGAATCAGAAATTCAGCGGCCAAATTGTTTGATTAATTGAAAAATATAACTGATCGACACGTATTTTTCCTTTTTGTATAGCAGGAAAGAATCCTAATAATATCAAATCGTTAATTAATAAAGCACCATTTCGCCAAAAGTTAGAAGAAATGGTTAACGATTTTTAAATACAATCTGAGATATGTAAAATAGGTATATGCAAATTAAAACATGCAGCAAAAAATATTTATATTTTTGACAGAGTTTTGTCAAATATATTGAATGTTTGAAAAACATAGCTGAATTCAATACACGATTTTTTGAAATGTTAATATAGTACCAAAAATTATTATGGTACTACTAATAGGATTTTTTGCTATAAGGAATGTGTAATTTCTTGAATAATTGGCGACACTCGACTATTTAACTGGAAATTTGTCATGATCCAACAAATGAAATATAGATGGGAGTGACAAAATACATTTGTCGTACTTTATTCCAAATATCCTATGGGCTTGTAAAATGTTATCATTGTTTATTATACTGTACACGATTTTTTAAAATGTATCCCCTCAAATAAATATAATTTTTAAATCAACCTTTTGCGTTGAAAAACGTGGTAGTAAAATCATTTCGTATTATTTTTTTTTGCCCAAAATTTCTAAAGGTGGGTGGTTACAGAGAATATTCCTTATGCTATTTCTTTTAATGAGCGAAAAGCGATAAATTAAACATAAGGGGTAAAATTGTGTGTACAGTGTTATTCGAGAAGTTATAACACTTTGGTCTGCACGACATAATATAAGATGTGAGCAAATCACAAACAAACAAAAATTACTTTTCACAAATAAAAAAGAGACAAGATATGAGGACAGAATTTATTTACCCATAACCCAACACAAAGAGCTGCAAAACATTGGTAGATAATATAATACATGGAAGCTTTTATAACACATGAGGTAACTGCCTTCTCTCTTGTATTAGGTCAGAATCCTTGTTCAATGTGGCGACCTTCATTCTCAAACACCGCCTGCAGACGATAGATGACAGAATGGACAGCATTAAATAACATATCTGTTGATATTGATGAAACGTGCCGTCTGATAGAAGCCTTCAACATGGCCAATGTGGTAGGCGGACATCGATAAACACGCGACTTAATGTACCCCCATAGCCAAAAATCGCAAGGCGTCAAGTCTGGTGATCTTGAAGGCCACTGGTGTATAAAGTGGCGACTTATCACACGATCTTCACCGAACGTATCCTTCAGCAATTGTTTGGCACCGCGGGAGATATGAGGAGGTCCTCCATCTTGCATGAATGTTATTTCGCTCAGTGCTTGTCTGTCCTGCAATATGGGGATAACCTTTTCTCTCAAAAGTTGAACATAACGTTCACCAGTTACAGAAACGGTTTTAAATGTTCTTCCATTTATTTCTTCAAAGAAAAATGGCCCAATAATAAAAGAAGAAGTGAACCCACACCAAACTATAACTCTGGGCTGATGAAGTGGCATTTCTGTAAAAATCCTAGGGTTTTCTGATGCCCAAATGCGGCTGTTTTGAGTGTTAACTTCTCCGTTCAGAGAAAATTGAGCTTCATCTGTCCACAGAACATTCAACAGCCAGTTTTCATCAATATCAATTTGCCGGAAAACCCATGAAGCGAATTCTTGACGCTTCTCAAAATCGCCGACTTTTAGCTCGTGAAGTCTTTGAATTTTTTTACGGGTATTTTTTAAGACAAATTCTTAGTGCTCTCCAAACTGTTCCATACCAAATCCCCGTTTGTCGAGCACTTACTTCTCCATACGTGGATAACGTTTCAATAGCTTCAACATTCTGCGAAACCATAGCAACCCCTGACTTGCATGTCGATGGTCTTCCACTCCGAGATTTTGCTTCCAGAGATCCAGTCTTCTCCAAAGTTTTTATCATTCGCCTTAGAGAGTAGCAACTCATGGGTCCTTTACCGCTTCGAATACCTTTAAAGGTACGAAACGCTTGTAAAGCTTCAGTGGCAGATTCTGAATTGTAATAAAAAAATTTCACTAAGAGTGATTTATGCTGTAGTGATGGTAAAATAAATTGTTGTGCATGTAAATAGATGAAGATTATTTGCATTTTTCAAAACCTCATTATGTAAAAATATATGTGTATATAAATTGGATATTTGTTGTTGGCCGAACCAATAACCATACACACCTCATCTCGTTAACGGAATAATGTTCTTTGTCTGGTCTGCCTTTTTTTTACTCTCTTTGGAGTAGATTTGCTTTTTGATAGTTTTTATTTATGGAGCTGAACCAGTATGATGGCGGTGGTGGAGGAAGTCAGCAGGCCAACAAGCGGCCGCGTTCTGAGGACGAAGACCTCCTCCCGTCTTCCCATCACCAATTTAAATTCAAAAGCACGGCGAACTTGTTCAACTTTGAGTGCCAAACCTTCGAAGCGATCGTTACCGACACCAGCCTGGACTCCCCCGAAAAAATACAGATGGCCACCAAAGGACTGATACTGACTCTCGTCCAAGAGGCAGAACTTCTTCTTAAGGACGCCTTCAAGGGAGCCAGTCTAGGAAGACCCAATCCCACAGCCAACGTCCCGATTCCCTCCACCTCTTTCGCCTCGGTTGTGGCAGAGAAAGACAAGCCGGTAAAGCCTGCACCTCCAAAACCCAAAGCGAAATCCACATTTGTGAATCTGGCTCCTTCCTTCGAATCGCATGTCGTCGTCAGGTCGGCTAACCCCAAAGCAACCCAAGGGAATTTTTGAGGGAAATTCAAAAGATTCATGCTTCCCTAGCGTCATCAAAACACGTGGTGGCGTCCATCAACACCAGCGGCGAGGTGGTTTTCCACCCCAAAACAACCCAAATGGCAAAGTAGCTGGCCACTGGGCTGACCTCCCTGCCAACGGGCCTAAGCTGCCCCGAGTGCCCGGTTATCCTACCAAGATACTGCCTCTTCAGAGTGGACGGGGAGGTGCGGGACGATGAGATATGCGAGAGCTTCCGCTCCAACCACTCCGTGCAGTCACTCCTGGAAAAGCGTGAAATCAGGGTAGTCCATCAATCGAATAATGCGGCACACAGCACTAGTACAGTGTTCATCGAAGTGGACAACCAAGTCGCCGAAATCCTTGGTCAACATGACGTATTTCTGTGGCGGGTCTAGTGCACAGGTATGAGCGCAGTCATACTTTAAAGCAATGCTTCCGTTGCTGTGGCTTCGGCCACCGCGCTTCTGTCTGTCCAGCTGCCCATCCAATCTGCTATCGCTGCGGCTCTGCAGAGCATGAGGGCATCCGATGCTCGGTCGAGCCAAGCCAAAGCCGCTGCTGCCGCTGCAGAAAAAAAATCTGGAGCTCCCACAACCACTTTGCCACATTATCTACCTGTCCCTTTGTAAAAGAGAGAATAGCCCGGACAAGAAACAATGTCTAGGCCATTGCGTGTCCAGCAGGTGAACGCTAAAAAATCACCAACTGTCATTCTTGAAATTGCAAATTTGGCAAATCCGACACAGGCCGACATCGTGCTCCTGCAAGAACTCTCAACTAACTTCTTCTGGCCCACACGTGGGTTTCAGGCTTTTTTTTTGTCCCAGGCGCCTACATCCCCTCGGGAATTGTGGCATGTAGCAACCTTCATCCCATCCCTCTAACCTCCCCAGACACCGCCATAACCTCCATAGCCATATGTCTAGAGCAGAGCATCATCGTGGTGCACTCGGCCTACTGGCACGGCCTTAGAGCTGCCGATGATTTCATCCCTCTTCTGGAAGATACGATAAGACGGGCGTCTCTTCCAGTGATCCTGGGTATGGACACTAACGCCCACTCTCCTACCTGGGGCATCGGTGCGAGGTTGGACTTCCAGGGTGCTAATCTTGAAGAGTTCGCCAGCTTCAATGATCTTCATTTCTTGGGACCTCCTGTGGACTCGACCTGGTCAAATGGGCCTTTATCTTCTTCTATAGATGTAACTCTGGCATCCAGCTCACTGGCTATCCATGTCACTAGAGGTTTATTAGATGAGATGGCCTTCACTGACCATATACCTATCTGGACTACATTCCTAGACATGGTCAATAACGAGACAAAATCCTCCTGGGTTGAATCCTCATGTAAAGAACAGACCTTTAAATCCTTCATCAACTCTTCTCTCCACCAGGTAACTACCCTATTACAACAACAACAACAAAAACCTTCATTAAGACACTATTGTCTTACAAGGGGATTCCCCTAAGAGGTTATATATGTACATGAGTGAGGAGGAAAAGCAATTTAGAGGGGAGGTGGAGCAATCTGCCGTTGTCTGGGGAGTTGAGCACTTCTTCCCTCATTTTGTCAATCGCCTTGAAAAATTTTAAATATTTATAAACAAATGTTTTATCCAGCTGGAGAGTAGTAAAAATTGTATATACATGTTGTTCATTATAGTGAGTTAGCCCCGAAATTTCGCGAATTTCCAGTCTCTTTTCCTGTAGGAATGGGCAATGGAATAGATAATGAACCAAATTTTTTTGGATGCCAGCATTGCAGAAGTAGAAATTTAAAGGGTCGCTGTTCCAAAATCCCGTGATATCCTCGGGGGAAAATAGACATAGCATCCTTTGACGGGCTATTTTCAAAGAGAGGTTTGATAGTAAGTAGTCCTCCGTCATAAAGGAGCTACTTAGAGATTGATAGTGAATACAATGAGTTGAGGTTTGTATCTTAGCTCGGTCAAATTGGAGTAGCTGGTCCACTGTGGTTTGAACTATTCTAGGCATTTCTCCTCGCAAAACCATATAATCTTCACAGTTCTTAAGAAAAGAAAAACCCCAAGAGTCAATGATGTTATTCAGGTTATAAATAAAGTTGTTTCCCGCTTTTCCCAAAATTGAAACTTCCTAGAGCTGAAACAAGCAAACATAAGGTAATCTTGTCCTGTCCATTTTTAAAATCCGTATCTAGAACTTTATAATCAATTTCGTAATGTTTAATTCAAGGGACATCCTTTCGGTTTCTGTTCGTAAGATATAGCCCGGAGTGTAAATTTGGGAAGGTCAAGAAATCGCCGTAAGAAAAATATCCTGGATCTGGTTTACAACTCCTATCTGATTCGTCGCCCACAGTGGGGCCGAGTATAATAACGTGGATAAAACTATGGAGTCAAGTAATTTCATCACTGCTCCGAACGATATGGTTCTTGACTTAGATAGTATTCTCCATACTGCGTTTGTAGCAATCAATGCTTTGCTTTTAAAGTGCTGCGCCACGTAAGCAGTTGGATTCTTGATTGTTAAGGGGTAGCCAAGATACGTATATTTTGAGGTAACTGTCAAAGGTTGTTGGCCCCAAAACCAAACGTCAGATCTAGCCAAGCGGCCTCCATTTCGAAACGCTACGATTTTAGACTGGAATTGGTTCAGAGTTAAACTATTTTCCTCAAAATATTTTTTATTAAATTAATCTTTATTTGGATATTTATCTTGGATTCACCACGGAAGACTATATCATCCGCGAACAGGAGCAGGTGTATAGTTCCATGGCCCGGTAAGTATATACCTGGCAGGTCAGAATCATCCAGCGTAGCAACCAGATCGTTATTGAAAATAATAAATAAATACGGTGAAAGAGGTTCACCCTGAAGAACACCTGATTGTATTTTGATAAATTCTGTAAAAGAGCCGCTCCATCTGACCGCTGCCATCATTTGAGCATAGTAGTTCTGTATAAGTTTGTTAAATCGCCCACTTAAACCAACAAGCGCAAGATTTCTCCATAATAGTAGATGTGGAACTGTATCAAACGCTTTTTAAGATCAACAAAGAATGTGTAAAGTTTCCTCCTTTTTGCGGTTTAATGTCATTTGAATTAGTGACGTAAGCGTGAAGATATGGTCTTTGCACGAGTAGCCCTTTCTGAATCATGCCTGGTTTTCCGCTATGAGTTTTCTATTTTCAATCCAATTACTTAGTCTATTTTTTTAATATGGATGTAGAATGTTTTGACAAGTTGCTTATAAGGGTAATGCCCCTATAATTTGATGGTGTAACTACCTTATTAAACGAGGCCTCTAGCCCAGAAGATATTGACAGGGTGGTCCTCCTTCTGACTTCCATCCTGCAATCAGCTTGTGACTCTTCCATGGGGAGACGCTCCAATACTACAAGACCGTCAAAGCCGTGGTGGACCCCCGAACTGAGTCGGATCAGAAGGTTGGTTATCTCCCTCCGCCGTTACAGTCAGAAAGTCCGGTGTTCTATTAGGAATTTCTTCCGCGGTTTATACCGAGCGTGCCATAATCGACTGAAGGCGGCTATGCGGAAAGCTAAAAGTAAATCCTGGTTTAATCTCTGCAAGGAGGTGTCATCCGCATACTGGAGTGACGTACATCGATTTATCGCCCGGGGCCGCGGCTCCCCCCGAGGTCCGCCACTTCTCAAACATGATAACGGCTCTCTTTACAATCCTCATGAGACTTGCCAGACCCTGTTAAAATCACTTTTTCCTACATGACACCAGACCTCACCCGCAAAGGAATGCAATTTCTGCTCACTCAGACGAACCTGAATTCAAACCCTGGGAAGTTTTGCGAGCCATTCATCGCTGTGGAAAAAGGAAAGCCCCGGGCCCTGACGGTCTTGGTTCAAAATGCCTAGACCTGGGCGGCCCTTCCTTGCAATTCCTGCTAGCCGAATTGTTCACCAAATGCCTTCGTATGGGCCACTTCCTCCGTCAATGGAAAGAAGGCCGCCTCATACTTCTGCCTAAATCCTCCAATTCAGCCACCAGTCAGCTGGAGAAATACAGACCTATTACTTTATTGAACACTATGGCCAAAGTATTTGAGAGATGTATCCTGGCCCGACTTCAGAGGCTCGCGGATCGTCATGGATGGTTCTTTGAAGATCAATACAAAACCGTATTGGGTACCGTAAATGGTCGTTCAGCGGAAGATGCACTGGCGAGTATCACTCAATTAATTGAAGAAAGACAAGCTCACTGGAGGAAAACTCTTGTCATCAGCTCGGACATCAGTAAGGCCTTCGACACTGTTTGGAGGCCGGCAATCATACAAAATCTTGAACGTCTAAATTGTTCAGAGTCTATTACCTGTTTAGTAAAAAGCTTTTTGGAAGACCGGACGGTTTCTTACTCAGCTTGGACAGCAACAGAATGTACGTCCTCCCAATTCGGCACTCCCCAGGGTTCAGCGCTAAGTCCTTTCCTGTGGAACATAGTTGCTCGGACCATCTTCACCCTTCCCTCCATCATAGATAGCCGATTAATAGCTTACGCGGACGACTTCACCCTTATGACTCAGGTTCGTAGTCGCCTGCCGGTCTCTGCCACTAACACCTTCTTGGAGAGGTTGACATCTTGGTGCACGATAAATGGTCTTAATATAAACCCCATTAAGACTCAAGCTTGCCTGTTCCAATGGCGTAATGTCCACCCCAACTCCGAGACAGGGCTTAGAGTCCTTGGTCAACCTTTAAACATCAAGAAGACCGTCACAATCTTAGGAGTGGAGTTTTACCAGACCCGCGACTCACCCACACCATACAGGGTAAATTTGGAATCTTCTTTTCAGCTGGACGGAGCGTCAGCATGGGGAGGTCGTGCTCTCTCCAGCGAAGGCATTAGGCAACTTAGGAGCCTTCACTGGAATTTTGCGAAACGTGTACTGAGAGGAGGTCCTTACACACCTACAGTCTCAGCCATCTCCATCACCGGCAGCCCTCCTTTCGATATTATTGTTAGGTCTCGTACGGCGTTCCTGAAGGAAATCAATGAAGGAAATTTTGAATCTAGACCAGGCCCTGCTTCTTTGCCATACCCTCCAGATAGACGTCAATTGTCTTTCAGTCTAAACATCGAGGAGATAACAACACCCATATTATTTACAGACGGATCAAAAAATGAGGCTGGGGTGGGCGCTGCAATTGTTCCCTCATCAGAAGATCAGCAGCCCGTTCTCTTACGGCTCCATCCCGACTGCACAGCCTTCCAGGCTGAACTTCTGGCAATCCGCTGGGCGGTCCGTCTGGTGAAGGAAGGTTATTCAAGAAATGCGATCACTATCGCGTCGGACTGCAGATCAGCTCTGTCAGCCATATGTACGTCAGGTCCAGTTCGATCGACATTATTAGCTAAGATTATTCTCGCACTGAACACCAACCAAAACGTAAATCTGTGTTGGGTGCCGGGACACTGCGGCATCGACGGAAAGGAAAGAGCAGACAGAGCTGCTAAGAACGCGGCCGTTTTGATCTTAGAGCCATCATTTTCCATTCTGCCTAGAAGCCTGGCCCGTAACCACTCACGCGCGGCAGCCCTAGACGCATGGACGGAGGTTTATTGCCAGGACCACTACAACAGACACCTGAGGAGAATAGCCCATACTCCAGACCGGCTGCTCCAATTCCTCCCTAAGGTCTGTCCTGGAGAAGTCACAACCACCTTACTTACAGGACATGGCCATGTTCGGGCAGACTTGGTTCTCTGGCGTCCTGGGGAAGACCCATCTTGCCCACATTGTATGGAGGAACAACAGACTGTGGACCACCTTCTATTCAAATGCCCTGCTTTCATGCAACACAGAATGAAGACAGATCTGCTGCTTGGGAAGACCTCCTTCGACCCAGTCTCGTTGGCTGGACTCCCGGGTTCTCTGCAGGCATGGAACTTCCTGACCAGCTGGTTCGGCTCTGCAATTGGCTCTATGTAAATATAATCTAGAGTAACTGGTTTCTACTAGTTAGCTTGACAGCCCGGGCAGTTGGCGTTTCTTGCGCTCCAGGGGCCTGGGTTATCCTTATTTCTCTCTCTATACTCTTGGAAAACGGGGCAATTTAGCAGCAGATGAATAGAAATTTGTTCCTCACATCCACAGAAGCATCTTGAATCCTGCACTGCTTTGATGAATTTTAAAAAGCTTCTAAAATTTCCGTGATTTGAAATAAATTGAGAGTTGTGGAAATTTGCCCGAAAATAATTCGGAATATTAGCGGGAAAGAAACTTTGAAATGTTTGGTTAGTATTTTTCTTCAATAGTGTAATTTTATATTTAATCAAATTTTCAATTATATCTGGAATATCCAAGTCGTATCGCTGTTGATCCTCGATCGATAAATATTTTATTCAAGCACGTTGTCGTTGATTTTTATTTGACAAATCCATGTTGTCTGGAGCTCAAAAGATTATTACTTTCATAAAATTCATAAATTCGATTTTTCAAAATTTTTTCGAAAATTTTTGAAAGATTTGAAATCAATGAGATAAGTCGATAACTTTTTGTTGATTCTAAATTAGATTTATGTGGTTTAGGAATTATCTTTAGAGCTGCTATTTTCCATTTCTCCGGATAATACCCCTTTTTGAATACATTTATTAAATAGTTTGCATAACATATGCTTAATTTTTGGGTAAGCACATTTGATCATATTGTGGCGAAGAAATATTTTATTATTTCATTTAATATAATTCAATGAAAATACTCAACAGATTATAAAAAATATATATTACTCTGTATTTGTGAAATCATCTTTAAAATATTTCTTTGCTTGCTTGCTTAAGATTCCCTAGCTGTAGATAGTTTTGCTGACGTGTTAATAATTGTCGACTCGTCCTTGTGACGTCATCAATAAATTATTTTATATCTTAGGATATTTCAAGGCTTGATTTCTACGCTACAATATTGTTACTTATGTTTTCTAAACCTGGAGCTTTTTAAACATCAGAATTAGAAATGATATTCATTATTTCTTCTACTTCGATAATAATTATGCTTGGATTATTCATTCGTGGCTTAAAATTTCTAATTATTTGTTGTTGAAAATTGTCCAAATTAGGATCGTCTTCAGGAATTAAATCGTCCATTAATTTGGTCTTGTTTGCTCTTTTAGATATTCTGGTGAATTGTCAATTATGGGAATTCCATTCTTTACATTTGAGGATCTTAATTTATTGAAGAACTTATAAGCATTACCAAATGGATTATCTGTGTAATTTTCTTCAATAACGTTTCGTCAGTTAGTTCTTTTAGCTTTTCTTATTGCATTAGTGTATTTGTTTCTAGCCAACTTAAATGTATTGTAACTGATTGTTTTATGACGATAATACTAGTTTCTAATATAATGAAAATGATTTTTTATTATTTCCTGTTCATTAGTCCACCAGTCAATTCTGGAAACATGTTTATTAATGGGGGATTTAACCTTCGAAGATTTATATACTGCTTCTCTCAATAAATTCATGAGTGCGTTCACTATCCCATCAATGTCTTCCTAATCTTTCACTCTGCTTATATCAATTCCCAGTTTTTTGTATCTTGTAATGATATGTTATTAGAAAAATTTGCCCAATTCGCATTTTTTTCAAAGTGGAAATTTGATTATTGAATAAATGACCATTCTTTAACCTGATATCAAATTTAACAGCAACATGGTCGGAAATATTAGTCAAATCAGAGGTATGCCAGTTGTTTATTAAACTTAGTGAGTGTTTATTCGAGATTGTGAGATCAATTATACTTACTCTCCGCGGCAGGTGGGTGTTTTTTCAGGTTATGTATAAAGAGGTTACATTCGTCTATAATAGGTTGTAATCTATATCCATTAGAGTTTATAACAAACCATATAGTATGTCTTGAATTAAAATCACCGCAAAGGATTACAGGTTAATTTATATACGTTTTGAGCAGATCTCTAATGAATGTTTGATGAACAGGGTTAAATGTATTCGGATAAATGTAGAAATTAGAAATAATTAATTTTGCTTTAACTGTAGAAATAGATATTGTTGTACAAAAGAATTTGTGAATTTTTCCTCTTTGCTGAACTTTATATTTTTATTTAAAATAATAGTTGCCGTATATTTTTCCCCAATTTTATTCAAACATATAATTTGAGAGTCCATATCATAAATAACATTTTCATGTAAAACATATGGTTCTTGAATCAAAAGAATGTCAGGTGAAGGATATTCACATATCAAACAAAATGTTAACGCGGGATTCGATCCCGGTTCATGACTGTCTGGAAACGAGGGTGTTACCCACTCGTCCTTGTCAGGTGGGTCATCTCTAGTGTTGGCCTGTAGTTTACTTATCGCAGTAAAACTTTTTCTTACATTTTGTTGAATACATCTCACATTTTCAATCATATAGGATATTAATCTATTTAAGATTGAGCTTTAAATTGTATTTGCTACATCATTTCCCTCGTATATTTGAGAATATTGTGTCCTTTGGATAATTTTGTCTATTTGTGATTTGTAAATCGGGCATTCACTTGAATTTGATTTATGGTTTGTAGAAAAGTTTTTAAATTTAGGGTGCTTAGAGAAATTGTGACAATTTGGCGCTTCAGTACAGTTGTGGCTACCCTGTGCACCGCATATTTTACATATTTTAATGTTTTGGCAGTCTTTTGTTTTATGGTTCGTATTAAATTCAAAACAATTTTGGCATTGTCTTACAAATATTCTGTCTTGTGTAGAACATCGCTCAAAATCGGTGTATATCTCATTACCCATTTTTCTTAAAATTTGGTAAACTTTAGGAGTTACTTTTAATACTATATTGTGATATGCAGAGTTAAATCCCATTCGCGGTACGAGACAAGCGATGCCAAACACGTCCGCACAGTTGGCTTCAGAAGCCATATATCGATTATGTTTATTTTAATTCATTTGAAAAATTCAACTATCCCTGATCATTTATTTTACCCTGGGATGCCGTCACTACAGGATAAAGTACTCTTGGTGAAATTTTATTATTGCAATTCAGAATCTTCCACTGAAGCTTTACGAGCGTTTCGTAACTTTAAAGGTATTCGAAGAGGTAAAGGACCCATGAGTTGCTACTCTCTAAGGCGAATGATAAAAAATTTTGAGAAGACTGGATCTCTGGAAGCAAAACCTCGGAGTGGAAGACCATCGACACGCAAGTCAGTGGCTGTTACGGTTTCGCAGAATGTTGAAGCTATTGAAACGTTATCCACGTATGGAGAAGTAAGTGCTCGACAAGTTTCTCGACAAACGGGGATTTCGTATGGAACAGTTTGGAGAGCTCTAAGAATTTTTCTTAAAAATACCCGTACAAAATTCAAAGATTTCACGAGCTGAAAGTCGGCGATTTTGAGAAGCGTCAAGAATTTGCTGCATGGGTTTTCCGGCAAATTGATATTGATGAAAACTGGCTGTCGAATGTTCTGTGGACAGATGAAGCTCACTTTTCTCTAAATGGAGAAGTTAACACTCAAAACAGCCGCATTTGGGCAACAGAAAACCCTAGGATTTTTACAGAAATGCCACTTCATCAGCCCAGAGTTACAGTTTGGTGTGGGTTCACTTCTTCTTTTATTATTGGGCCATTTTTCTTTGAAGAAATAAATGGAAAAACTTTTAAAACCGTCTCTGTAACTGGTGAACGTTATGTTCAACTTTTGAGAGAAAAGGTTATCCCCATATTGCAGGACAGACAAGCACTGAGCGAAATAACATTCATGCAAGATGGAGGACCTCCTCATATCTCCCGCGGTGCCAAACAATTGCTGAAGGATACGTTCGGTGAAGATCGTGTGATAAGTCGCCACTTTATACACCAGTGGCCTTCAAGATCACCAGACTTGACGCCTTGCGATTTTTGGCTATGGGGGTACATTAAGTCGCGTGTTTATCGATGCCGGCCTACCACATTGGCCTTTTTGAAGGCTTCTATCAGACGGCATGTTTCATCAATTTCAACAGATATGTTATTTAATGCTGTCCAATCTGTCATCTATCGTCTGCAGGCGGTGTTTGAGAATGAAGGGCGCCACATTGAGCAAGGATTGTGATCTAATACAAGAGACAAGGCCTCCAAGAGACAAGTTACCTCATGTGTTATATAAGCTGCCATGTATTATATTATCTACCAATATTTTGAAACTCTTTGTGTTGGGTTATGGGTTAATAAATTCTGTCCTCATATCTTGTCTCTTTTTTATTTGTGAACAGTAATTTTTGTTTGTTTGTCATTTGCTCACATCTTATATTATGTCGTGCAGACCAAAGTGTTATAACTTCTCGAATAGCACTGTACACACAATTTTACCCCTTATGTTTAATTTATCGCTTTTCGCTCATTAAAAGAAATAGCATAAGGAATATTCTCTGTAACCCCCCACCTTCAGAAATTTTGGGCAAAAAAAAATAATACTAAATGATTTTACTACCACGTTTTTCAACGCAAAAGGTTGATTTAAAAATTATATTTATTTGAGGGGATACATTTTTAAAAATCGTGTACAGTATAATAAACAATGATAACATTTGACAAGCCCATAGGATATTTGGAATAAAGTACGACAAATGTATTTTGTCACTCCCATCTATATATCATTTGTTGGATCATGACAAATTTCCAGTTAAATAGTCGAGTGTCGCCAATTATTCAAGAAATTACACATTCCTTATAGCAAGAAATCCTATTAGTAGTACCATCATAATTTTTGGTACTATATTAACATTTCAAAAAATCGTGTATTGAATTCAGCTAAGTTTTTCAAACATTCAATATATTTGACAAAACTATCAAAAATATAAATATTTTTTGCTACATGTTTTAATTTGCATATACCTATTTTACATATCTCAGATTGTATTTAAAAATCGTTAACCATTTCTTCTAACTTTTGGCGAAATGGTGCTTTATTAATTAACGATTTGATATTATTAGGATTCTTTCCTGGTATACAAAAAGGAAAAATACGTGTCAATCAGTTATATTTTTCAATTAATCAAACAATTTGGCCGCTGAATTTCTGATTCTGGTACAGCGCCATCTAGGAAATGAAATTGTAACTAAAATCAATTTCGAAATTTTCAATATTTGCCATAAAAAATCCCATTGCATTCTGAACACGATGGTGTTTACCGCATTGCTCTAGCGCAAATATTCGCGGAGTTATTAATTTTTAAAGTTGTGCGGGACTTTTGGATCACCCTGTACTTAACTATTTAAAATGTTTTAATCATTATTCATAGTATACACTCTTGGTACGGGGCCATGATAATCATGTTGGGTAGTAGTTATCGTCTGCTTTTACTGTAAGTATGCCACATTTCTATACATGTAGAAAGAAGTTAATTTTTTACACTTACAAATGTGCCAGAGCTCCGTTTAGTTACTTGCACTCGCTGGTATAGTTGGACTTTTGAAAGAATCGGTGGTCATTAAAGCATTCTTTTTTTATTAGATAAAAGTGTCCAATGCACGATTCAATCCACGGTCATGACTGTCGAGAACCGGCGGTTAAACAATTCATCCACTTTACTCTGTAATTATGATTTTATTATCATAAACCTTTAATTCAGAACTATATTTCTGTTACGACGTATTTTTTATTTACAATTTATAATGGGAAACAAATATGAAAATTCGAAACTATTATAGACGCGTATGATTCTTTTAAAAATTAAACATTAATAATAAACAATTATCTACTGCCCTTACTGCATTTTTTGAAAAATTATTTAAAAGTTATTGAAAAATATAGCGGTATATATACACAAAAATATATGTATTTTAATAGTTATTTAACCTTATTAATGAATACTCGTATATGCGCTCCAATTATCTGGATTAAATCTACTTCTTTTTATAAATGAAATTAAATTTGTTTTTTTTTTATAAATATGCATTATTAATTTCATATCAGCGCAAACATAAGTATTATTAAAACTAGTTATGCACATATATATTTTGCTTTCTGTTTTATGCTTACAATTTTTTTACTTAAAAATAAATATAAAAGGTGTTCTTAATATGGCCAAAGCTCGGTGTGAATTGTAATATTTCAAAAGTATTAACCCAAAATAAATACTAACAAAAGAAGTATTTATATTATATTTTTGTGTATAAATATATGTTTGCAATAATCATAAAACTAAACAAATAAAACCTAAACATGTTTTATACTTAATATTATGAAAAATTACAAATATTTTAATTTGACATTTATCGATATTTGAGAAAGTTTTGAAATTTACCTCAACACATGCCCTCTCTTTTGATTTTAAATAAATATGATAATAAATAACGCTAAAAAAAAACAAACAAAAAACAACAAGTATTACCTATTTGCTTTCTAAGATAATAAATGAATGCAATTCATCCATAAAGTATGACAAAATAATGTTAAAACTGTACTTACAGTTCGAGAAAATTCAAATCAAAAGACACTGCTTTTGATTTTAAATAAATATGATAATAAATAACGCTAAAAACAACGAGTATTACCTATTTGTTTTCAAAGATAATAAATGAATGCAATTTATCCACAAAAAGTATGAAAAATTAATTCTAAACTGTACTTACATTTCGAGAAAATTCAAAGCAGAAGATGCTGCTTTTGATTTTAAATAAATATGATAATAAATAAAACACTAAAAACAACAAGTATTACCTATTTGTTTTCAAATATAATAAATGAATGCAATTTATCCACAAATTACAACAAAAATAATACAAAAGCTGTACTTACAGTTCGAGAAAATTCAAAGCAGAAGACGCTGTAGCAAAGGTATCCGAATGGGTCGGTGCAACAGGCAGGTCTACGTCAAGACGGATGTGACGTTTAAATGTGACGTTACATCCGGCGAGGATGTGGCATACCCCCAGGCTGGCAGGAATGGAGGTCAATGAAGTTTTCATCAAAACTCGGTCGCCATTGTTGCCTTTTTTATAGTCTCGTCTGGTGCAATTATGATAAAGAGCGATGCAGCCATTTAGGGATCAACACAATCGGCACTTATCACGCAGAGGACCTTAATTGATTGATGCACCAGATTTCTGTATTCTTTTTTAAATCCAGAATGTGCCTTTGGTGCTGTATTCAACGCGTGACTTCTCTAAAGATGATTTAAAAGAACCACTCTTTAAATAACAACTTAATTATTTCTATAGAGAAGATTTTAAAGAATAAGAAACCATTAAGAGTTTCACAAGAATGAATGAAGATAAATCAAGAGAAACACATGTTGTACTAAACATAATAGATAATACAGAGCAATAACGCGCCATCTATATATAACAAATGAAAACATAATGAACGCTAGTGTTTCTTTCACAAATAAATCAAACTTCTACTGTCCTTACTGTGATGAATAAAGAAACGGTCCTGGAAGAGTTCACCATTGATGAGACAAGCCCTCCCAATATTTTTTTCATCGCAGTAAGGACAGTAGAATTTTGATTTATTTGTGAAAGAAACACGTCTTATAATGTTTTCATTTGTTATAATAGATAAAACTGAAAGACTGTACTTGTCAAAACATTCTCATATGATACATTAGCGCGCCATCTGTTATGAAAAATCGAAACTATTATAAACGCGTATGTTTTTTTTTTTAAGTAGTAAATTGTTTAATTAAAAAAAATCATACGAGTCTATAATAGTTTCGAATTCTCATATCTAAAGCAATTGGTCAATAGTCAATTTTAAACTCTGATCATAATATCTGCTGTGTTTTTCTTCTTTTACGATAGGGTTATCATTTTCAAGGTGAAGTTGCCGAAAGTCAGATCTGCCTTTTGTCAATACTAGAGGCAGTGACCTTGAATTCCCCCTACCCCACAACCATTCATTCCCACTTCCCCCTTCTTCATGGTAGAGAAATGAATGAAAATCCACCCTTTCTTTCCAGCAAGTCTTTTTTAACGACCCAATTTCTCCGATAACAAAAGAAACAAAAACAAGATCAACTTTTTAAGTCACATAGACGATATTTAATTTTTTAATTAAAAAGGCATATATTGGATTAAAATATCATTTATTTTACCAATATTTCAGTTGGCTGAACGCCAACCTTTATCAAGGTGTTATAACATATTTAATGTGTGTCAACAACAAACTCAGCGCCACATAACACATTAAATATGTTATAACACCTTGATAAAGGTTGGCGTTCAGCCAACTGAAATATTGGTAAAATAAATGATATTTTGATCCAATATATGCCTTTTAAATTAAATATTTATCTATGGATCGCTCTATTTTCAAAAAATAAAAAATAAAATAGACGATATTGTAGCTCAATGCAACAAAATAAAGAACATTCTTTTCTCAATTTGCAAAAAATCTTGGGGATTTGACTATAAGTAACACAATTTATAAACCACATATACGATTTAAAGCCACTTATGCTAGTGAAATATGGCATCCATATATTTCTATATGTTCTTTACAGAAACTTCATATACTACAACATAGTATTCTTATCTCAGTGGTACATGGAACCATATCATATGAATGTTCTCACCTCCTTTCGCATACACCTTTCATAAAACACTATCTCAACTATAAATCAATGAAATACGAACTGAAAGAAAAATCTACCAAGAGAAATATTTACAACAATAATTGGCGAAGAAAAAGCTATTATTATGAATCATTTGTTTCAATCCATTTATAATGCTAATTATATAATTCGTACTATTTTTCTAAACGGAATTCCTACACAGTTCCATCCAAATTTTATAGTCACTCAATTTGTAACATCACACGGCCAGAAATACTTACATAAAAGAGGTCTATCAGAAACACCAAATTGTTCCTGCGGAGAAACTGAACAAACTGCTCTTCACCTTATCTATTATGAATGTCCGAACTTTACAGAAGTGAGATTGTTCCCTGATCTAAATGATTTAACTCTTTTACATCAGCCACTTTGTCTCTATAAATTTTATGAAATCTGTCGATTAATATATGTAAATTTGTAAATATGCAATTCTAAGTTTTAATTTGTTTGTTGTTTTGTTTATTTCTTATGTAATAGGCGCAAATATTTCAATATCGCGCCTGGTTAATTAATAAATAAATGATAAAAATAACAAATCATACACAGGAACTTAAAAGTTATATAGTAAGAGGGAAATTCTGTTCTGTTCCAAAATCACTTTATTAGGTACCGTTCAACAAGAGCAACCTAGTTTATGATATTTACAACAATGAATAATATGTGAAGGTTATTCACATATTAAACAAAATGTTCGACCCTCCAACTAAACAGAAGGGAATCGACACAGTTGGCCAGATGGAAATCTGGTCACCTGCGCCCTCTAGTCTATAAAGAGGGAGCCAAAAGCTTCCCCATGTGCACTAGGTGCAAAACCGAAGAGGCCACTCCCCAACATATATTAAATTGTATTGGAAAGGACAAGAGATTCCTGTACAGAAAACCAAGAAGAGTTCTTGAGCTTCTTTATAAGCACGACCTCCAAGATCTTGTCTAATTTAGACTAAAAGGATAAGTAAAAAAAAATGTTAACGCGGGATACATTCCCGGTTCATGGCTGTCGGGAATCGAGGAGTGTTACCCACTCGTCCATTGATTTCTTTTGTGTGTGAAGAGGGAAATATTATTAACCAAAGACTATGTACAATATTATATTGCTGCATCATGTAGGATTGATATAATGCAGTAATGTTTTATCTTGAAATTTTTGAAATTATTAATTTAGTCGTTGTAAAATTTGTTCGCAAGATATTTTTCACGTTTGAAGAAAATTTGTTAGTTGGAAGTTTGTTTGGAAAATATATGTTATGTAAACATTGGTAGATGTACAACCTACAGGACATGTAACAACTGTCCTGGTGTGGAACTAACACCTACCCATATATTCTCATGTCCAGCAATGGCCACAGAAATGATATGGACCCAGAACAGCGACTTTACACACCCAAGATAGAGCATTGCTGTGATAGAGATGTATTGAGACATCTAAGGCTCTTCATTGGACACGACAACAACAACAGAAAATTGATATCGACCCAGAACAGCAGCTTTACACACCTAAGATAGAGAACATTGCGACTGCTGTGATAGAGATGTATGGAGACATCTGAGGCTCTTCATTGGACACAACAACGGCAACATAAAATTGACATGGACCCAGAACAGCGACTTTACACATCCAAGATAGAGAACATTGCTGTGATAAAGATGTATTGAGACATCTGAGACTCTTCATTGAACACGACAGCAAAAAAAAATTCGGCATGGACCCAGAACAGCGACTTTACACATCCAAGATAGAGAACATTGCTGTGATAAAGATGTATTGAGACATCTGAGACTCTTCATTGGACACGACAACAACAACAAAAAATTGACATGGACCCAGAACAGCGACTTTACACATCCAAGATAGAGAACATTGCTGTGATAAAGATGTATTGAGACATCTGAGACTCTTCATTGAACACGACAGCAACAAAAAATTCGGCATGGACCCAAAACAGCGACTTTACACATCCAAGATAGAGAACATTGCTGTGATAAAGATGTATTGAGACATCTGAGTCTCTTCATTGGACACGACAACAACAACAGAAAAATGACATGGACCCAGAGCAGTAGCTTACACACCCAAGATAGAGGACATTACTGTGATAGAGATGTATGGAGACTTCTGAGACTCTTCATTGGACACGACAACATTATCACAGGTTTCAGATTTCAATAAATTACAAAAAAGACATAAGACACCACAACTATTTTAGCGACCGCGTTGACGAATATAAATAATAATAATAATGTACTTCTGCCAAAATATATATATCAGTAAAAAACATATGGCTACATCTCAACCAGTTCTTTATTTTGTTCCCTATGTTTCAGTAACTTGTTGTCAACTTTTCTAAGATGGAATGATTATTTTGAATCTTATTATCTACTTAGAAAATTCAAAGTAATCATTCCATCTGAGGAGAGTGAAAGCGAGATACTGAAACACCAGGAACTAAATAAGAAAAACTGGTTGAGATGCATCCATATGTTTTTACTTATATATATTGGCAGAGGTATATTACCAGTATTTATATATTCTTCAATGCTGTCACTGAAATAGTTGTGGTGTCTTATGTCTTTTTTTTTTTGCAATTTATCGAAATCCGAAACTTTGATAATGTTGTTGTTGTTGTTGTGTCCAATGAAGAGCCTCATATATCTCCATACATCTCTATCACAGCAGTCGTAATGTCCTCTATCTTGGGTGTGTAAATCTGCTGTTCTGAGTCCATGTCAATTTTATGTTGTTGTTGTGTCCAATGAAGAACCTCAGATATCTCCATACATCTCTATCACAGCAGTCGCAATGTTCTCTATCTTGGATGTATAAAGCTTCTGTTCCGAGTCAATGTTATGTTGTTGTTATCGTGTCCAATCAAGAGCCTCAGATATCCCCATGCATCTCTATCACAGCAGTCGCAATGTCCTCTATCTTGGGTGTGTAAAGCTGCTGTTCTGGGTTCATGTCAATTTTCTGTTGTTGTTGTGTCCAATGAAGAGCCTCAGATGTCTCCATGCATCTCTATCACAGCAGTTTCAATGTTCTCTATCTTGGGTGTGTAAAGCTGCTGCTCTGGGTCCATGTCAATTTTATGTTGTTGTTGTCGTGTTCAATGAAGAGCCTCAGATGTCTCCATACATCTCTATCACAGCAGTCGTTCTCTATCTTGGATGTGTAAAGCTGCTATTCTGAGTCCATGTCAATTTTATGTTGTTGTCGTGTCCAATGAAGAGCCTCAGATGTCTCCATATATCTCTATCACAGCAGTCGCAATGTTCTCTATCTTGGATGTGTAAAGCTGCTGTTCTGAGTCCATGTCAATTTTATGTTGTTGTTGTCGTGTCCAATGAAGAGCCTCAGATGTCCCCATACATCTCTATCACAGCAGTCGTAATGTCCTCTATATTAGATGTGTAAAGATGCTGTTCTGAGTCCATGTCAATTTTATGTTGTTGTCGTGTCCAATGAAGAGCCTCAGATGTCTCCATACATCTCTATCACAGCAGTCGTAATGTCCTCTATATTGGATGTGTAAAGATGCTGTTCTGGGTCCATGTTAATTTTATGTTGTTGTTGTGTCCAATGAAGAGCCTCAGAAGTCTCCATACATCTCTATCACAGCAGTCGCAATGTTCTCTATATTAGATGTGTAAAGACGCTGTTCTGGGTCCATGTTAATTTTATGTTGTTGTTGTGTCCAATGAAGAGCCTCAGATGTCTCCATACATCTCTATCACAGCAGTCGCAATGTTCTCTATATTGGATGTGTAAAGATGCTGTTCTGGGTCCATGTTAATTTTATGTTGTTGTTGTGTCCAATGAAGAGCCTCAGAAGTCTCCATACATCTCTATCACAGCAGTCGCAATGTCACTATCTTGGATGTGTAAAGCTGCTGTTCTGGGTTCATGCCAATTTTCTGGTTATGTTGTCGTGTCCAATGAAGAGCCTCAGATGTCTCCATGCATCTCTATCACAGCAGTCGCAATGTTCTCTATCTTGGATGTGTAAAGCTGCTGTTCTGGGTCCATGTCAATTTTATGTTGTTGTTGTGTCCAATGAAGAGCCTCAGATGTCTCCATACATCTCTATCACAGCAGTCGCAATGTCACTATCTTGGATGTGTAAAGCTACTGTTCTGGGTCCATGTCAATTTTATGTTGTTGTTGTCGTGTCCAATGAAGAGTCTCAGATGTCTCCGTACATCTCTTTCACAGCAGTCGCAATGTCACTATCTTGGATGTGTAAAGCTGCTGTTCTGGGTCCATGCCAATTTTCTGGTTATGTTGTCGTGTCCAATGAAGAGCCTCAGATGTCTCCATGCATCTCTATCACAGCAGTCGCAATGTTCTCTATCTTGGATGTGTAAAGCTGCTGTTCTGGGTCCATGTCAATTTTATGTTGTTGTTGTGTCCAATGAAGAGCCTCAGATGTCTCCATACATCTCTATCACAGCAGTCGCAATGTCACTATCTTGGATGTGTAAAGCTACTGTTCTTGGGTCCATGTCAATTTTATGTTGTTGTTGTCGTGTCCAATGAAGAGTCTCAGATGTCTCCGTACATCTCTATCACAGCAGTCGTTCTCTATCTTGGATGTGTAAAGCTTCTGCTCTGGGTCCATGTCAATTTTATGTTGTTGTCGTGTTCAAAGAAGAACCTCAGAAGTCTCCATACATCTCTATCACAGCAATGTTCTCTATCTTGGATGTGTAAAGCTTCTGCTCTGGGTCCATGTCAATTTTATGTTGTTGTTGTCGTGTCCAATGAAGAAGCTCAGATGTCTCCATACATCTCTATCACAGCAGTCGCGATGTCCACTATCTTAGGTGTGTAAAGCTTCTGCTCTGGGTCCATGTCAATTTTACGTTGTTGTTGTGACAAATGAAAAGCCTCAGATGCCTTCATACATCTCTATCACAGCAATCGTTCTCTATCTTAGGTATGTAAATCTGCTTCTCTGGGTCCATGCCAATTTCTGCAAGGCTGCGGCCATTGCTGGACATGAGAATATGTGGGTAGGTGTTATTTCCACACCAGGACAGTTGTTACATGTTCTATAGGTTCTTGTGCCATCTGGATGTATTGTCATTCCTTTATAGTATTTCGTTCTGACTCTTGTTATAGTTTATGTAATTGTTCTCTCAGAGTTTATTTCGCATATTTGATCTTTTCTTGTCTTTTGTTGAACTATATTGTATTTTGCCAAAGCATCAGCATCAAATACTGACATATGTACTGTGGTAATGCATATCTAAAATGTAAAATTATCTTTCTTGTATTAAATATTGTGTTCTAATCATTGCTTAAATAATTTTTCACTCTCTCTAATACTAGAAATAATTTGTATATATATATTGAAATCTTATATAATCGTAGAAACTTTCTCCTTGGAATATTAAAAATATAAAGATAAGTGCCAGGAGAAAATGTTTTTTTATTAAACGAATACACACGAGCTTTCGGGCAGTCACGCCTTACCAGTTGAAGGGCGTGACTGCCCGAAAGCTCGTGTGTATTCGTTTAATAAAAAACATTTTCTCCTGGCACTTATCTTTATATTTTTATATATTGAAATCGTTGGTGACCTGATGTACTGGGATAAAACATCCGACTTTTGACGTTTATTTAAAAACTATTGGTTTTAGAAAGAGCACCTTCTAACTAAATGTTTTAAATAATCTTCAAGGACAAAAAATATTCCATTTCTCTGTATCCTAAGGTAGTCATCCTTTTCTTAGAACAAATTTGTATACATAGATAAAGAGAAAATAATTTTGTATAATAATCATTTATTTCCATAATAAAAGTTCTAATTATCGGTTCAAAATCACTTTATTAGGTACTGCTCAAAAAGAGCAACCTAGTTTATAATAATTGAAACAGTGAATAATATGTGAAGATCACATATTAAACAAATTTTTAACGCGGAATTCAATCCCGGTTCATGACTGTCGGGAATCGAAGGTGTTACCCACTTGTCCACCGACATTGTTTAGTTCTAATTATATAAATATTTACCTGCATATGAATATATTATCTTCTAGTTTCTTGGAAAGTTGCATGTCGAAGGACGTCAAAGTCCGAAAACTTGCCGAATTTACAGCATTAATAAAAGAAACATGTCGACGTTAACTTTTGTTCCTTCTTCAAGATGATGTCAGACGATTCTTTCTCTTGTAACAAAAAGTATGCAAATCAACGATACAAAAGTATGCAAAATAATTATATAAAACAAAATTATGTTAAAATATTTATACAAGAAAGTTATTTTTTTTTAATTAAAAAGGCATATATTGGATTAAAAAATAATTTATTTTACCAATATTTCAGTTGGCTGAACGCCAACCTTTATCAAAGTGTTATAACATATTTAATGTATGTCAACAACAAACTCAGCGCCACATAACGTCAACAGAATTAAGTTTTAAAAATATTTTTGTTATATTCAAGGGGGGAAAACTTTTTTTTTAAATTTAATTCTGTTGACGTTATTTGGCGCTGAGTTTGTTGTTGACACACATTAAATATGTTATAACACCTTGATAAAGGTTGGCGTTCAGCCAACTGAAATATTGGTAAAATAAATTATTTTTTAATCCAATATATGCCTTTTTAATTAAAGATATATTTATGGATTGCTATATTTTCAAAAATAAAGTTAATAAGTTGTAAAAAGTTAAGTCCATGAGAAAAGATGTAGCCAAAACAAGTAGGTTTGAAAAGTGGCATGTGAACAACAAACTCCATCAGCGTACCTCTCTCCTAACAATATAAAACAGTTTAAACATTTAGATGCAAATATATATACATACGATATAGCGTGTTGTTTGTGATAAATAAAAAGACTAATAATACATTAGCGTGCCATCTGTTATGAAAATTCGAAACTATTATAGACACGTATGATTCCTTTAAAAATTAAACAATTTCAACTACCCTTACTGCAATGGAAAAATTAATGGGAGGGCCTTTGTGGGTTTTGTCCATGAAAGTAAAGCATGTTCTGTATTCGATATACCACCACCATACATAACCAGAGATGTGTGAGACCTCTATAACTGCTATATAGAAGGGTGGTTTGTACATCGCCAGGAACATTGTTTTATGGCGCTGAGCGTTCAAGATTGGACTTCCATTATAGTTAAATATCATCAACAAAATTCTTCTATTTAAAAACATATCTTTCTATCGATATGCATTATCGCGCCATCTGTTATGAAAATTCGGAACTATTATAGGCGCGTATGATTCTTTTAAAAATTAAACAATTTATACTACCCTTACTGCAATGGAAAAATTATTGGGAGGGCCTGGCTCATCAGTGGTGAACCCTTACAGCGGTTTCGCCAATTTAATCTACCATACTGCTGTTATATTGAATTTTTCGGTTTTACTTTTATAGTGATACTGATGCTAGACTCTTGGAATGGGTATTTTAAATGAACTATGAACATAAGCTTTGAGTACAGTAGAATTACATGCAATTATCTTATTTTTCTTTCTTATCTCATGACAACCATCATGACTGGGCCAAGTAGAATGCGTTTGCCTTTGTCATTAAGACTGGAAGCACTCCTCAGTGGCAGGCCGACTTATCTCCAAAATAAAATAGCCGCCTCTGACATGAGGAACAGACGCCATGTGCAGCCGCTCCTAACATGGAATACAAACGCTGCTCATCCTGTATCCCCGGATCAGGAGCCCTTACAGGGTACTATCAGCCTTGCCAGCTGAACCCAGGAATTTTAGTGAGCTTGTTACTACTCTCCCTCCTCCTTTTTCATCCAGGCTTGGGACAGGCAAAGGCGGAGTTACATACAATTATAAATGAAAAAGCAATAGAAAAATAAATAATAAAAAGGTCAGGTGTTGATATAAAAAAAAAAAAAAGGCATATTCTGACCAGGAGTACATGTGCTTTTCATAAGGCAGAGCGCCATCTAGTGGAACAGAAATCAACTAAACATTGATTTAACCTGTTCCCTGAAATTTGGCCAACCCAATTATCTTGATAAATCAAGAAAAGCTATCCACGAACGCGTTTCGCGCTGTTGACGCTCGTCAGCGTGGATATAATATGAAAAATAAATAATACATTTTTATTCAGAATATATTTAGCCCATACGATACCTTTTCTAGGACACATAGAGATTAAGGTTAATTGTAAAAATTTGCATAAATGTAACCTCATGTAGATATGTACATTAGTAACATATATGTCGAAATTATTATTGGAGCCCAAACAATAGTTGTAGTAACATTGTTTATTCATTTTATTGTTTGAAAAATAGATAAAAATAGAGGGAAAGAAAGCCGATCTTTTAATCTGATGTAAAAAAGACATTTCCTTATTGTTCAAATGAGCATTTAAAGATGGTAAAGCGCCATCTATCAGAATATATATTAATTAAGCGTTGATTTATATATATTAAAAACTTAAAACTCTTCCGGTGTACAACTTATGAATAAACGTATCATTAAATGGAAGATAGGTATCTTTTATTTGTAAACGTTACGAGCTTTCGGGCAAACGCCCTTTGCCCGAAAGCTCGTAACGTTTACAAATAAAAGATACCTATCTTCCATTTAATGATACGTTTATTCATAAATTTATATATATATAATAAATAAATAGATTTTCTGCTTGTTTTTGGAATTATTTTTAAGATTGAGATTATGATCTTGATATTTGATATATTTTGGAATATATTAGTATTAAGTCAATGGTATTGGTAATGCAGTCATGGCAAAAGTCTTGAATAAAAATAGTAAAGATTGGAAATAGCTTTAATTGAGCTTGTGGAATATAGAAAACATAATTTGATAAAAGTAATGTGCCTGGCTTAAGGCGTAAGAATCAAAAAATGAAAAACTTATTTACATAATGTACAAAAGATTTGAGCCGGCCATCGGGAAACAACAACTGTTAAGGTATGAGAGGTCAAATTAAAGAAACCTCCTTTAACAAGTAAAACTTTTACCCAAAGTCTTGATATTGTTTGGGCTGCCTCGGGTGATCAAGCAAGAAATAAAATAAGGAAGACAAAACCAGCGGCTACACCTGTAAAGCTCTTCTGCTCTACTAAAAAGAAACTCTTTATTTAAACAACACGGCTAAGTTATATACATTCAAAGGGAAATTTACATAATAATTTATACATTCAATATAAATCTACATTCCTAGTCATACATTTAAAAAATATATTTACATACTACATCTCATGACTTTTAACATACCCCACCTTTCTTTTTTGTAAAACAAGAAAGAAAAAATCCGTTCCACCGTGATGGGGGGATCCTGGTAGGTGGGACACCGTTGCAGGGAGCCCAGGCTCTTATCCAGGAAAACCATCTTCTCCTCGGCACACTGCGGCACCCTCTCCATACACACCACCGGAGATTGCCCCAAAAGCGTCCATCTTCTTCTTCCAAAGGAATCGGAGGTAGTCCCAATCATTTTCCTTGATGGCCATCACCTGGAAATATCTCCTCATGTCGGCCAAAACTCCGAACTTATTTTCCCGAAGTTTTATCCCTATCTCAGGAATTCTCCTCAGTAGATTGGGAATCTTTTTTAAATATCGTCTCAAGGAGAGTCCGTTGTGTCTTCGACTGGAAGCGTCGTCAAATACTGGCCGTATAGGCGTCGTTTTGGACTCACTCTTAAACAAAAGGTGACGGGGCAAATAGTGTCCTTCCACCTCAGGTGGATTTTCATTGACTCCTTCAATGAACCCCTCACTCAACCAATCTTTTGGATCAATAATTTTTTCTCCCACCCTTGAATCAGTACCCTGTTCTGCATCTAGCTTTTCTTCCACCTTTAAATCAGTACCCTGTTCTACATCTAGCTTTTCTTCCACCTTTGAATCAGTACCCTGTTCTGCATCTAGCTTTTCTTCCACCTCTGAATCAGTACCCTGTTCTACATCTAGCTTTTCTTCCACCTTTAAATCAGTACCCTGTTCTACATATAGCTTTTCTTCCACCTTTAAATCAGTACCCTGAGCTGCTGCTTTAGAATTGTTCACCGATTCATAACCTTTAATTGCTGTTCCAGAATCCTTTACTCCATTACCCTTGGTTTCAGCTTCCGAATCCCCTATTCTATCGCCTTTGGACTCAGCTTCAGAATCTTCCTTATTCTTTAAATTTGCATCTTCACATTTTTCATTAGCAGTTTCCTCCTTCGTAAGAGACCTTGCGCTTTCCTTTATCTTAAATTCCGTATCTCCAGTTAGTCTTGCTTTCACCAATTTCCTCGATGCTGGAACTTTGACAACTCTTTCCTCATTTTCCTCATTATCATCAATCGATTCAGTTTCATCATCTGAAATCTTCACTTGATCAGCGCCTTCAGCTGCTGCTCTAGAATTGTTCACCGGTTCATAACCTTTAATTGCCGTTCCAGAATCCTTCACTCCATCGCCCTTAGGCTTCGCTTCAGAATCCTTTACGCCTTCTCCCTTAGGCTTCGCTTCAGAATCCTTTACTCCGTCGCCCTTAGGCTTCGCTTCAGAATCCTTTACACCTTCGCCCTCAGGCTCCGCTTCAGAATCATTTACTCCGTCGCCCTTAGGCTTCGCTTCAGAATCATTTACTCCGTCGCCCTTAGGCTTCGCTTCAGCATCCTTTACTCCTTCTCCCTTAGGCACCGCTTCAGAATCCTTTTTTCCGTCGCCTTCATCTCCTGCTTTTTGACCTTCAGATTCTTTTACTTCATCTCCCTTATCTCCGTCTTTAGAATTCACTTTATCGGGTTTTGCTTCCGCTTCCTTTGCTTTGTCTTTAGCCTCAGCTTCCTTCACACCTACAAAGCTATCAACTGCAGTTTCAGAATCCTTCACTTCATTGCATTTAACTGCCGCTTCTGTTTCCTTCCCTTCACCGCCTTCAACTGCCGCATTCAATTCCTTTTCTTTAATAGCACTCACAGCACCTTTTTTGCCCTCATATTGGATATCTATTATAGAGGGAGCAGAACAAGCTTCCTTTAGCATTCTAGCTTTAGCTAGAGCAGGCTTCACATCCTCTAGTGTATTTGCATATCGAATTATGGATATGCAAATATCCTGTTTTGCATACTAGTTTTTATAGAATTGTGTATATAAATAGAGACAGTTTTAAGCTACAAGTCAGTCACTTTATGTAATAAAGAAGATTACAGGAGTCCGTCTTTGCCTTAGCCTCGACACCTCACACTTGGCTACCTCCCACCTTCAAGGATAGAACAAACCTGGCGACGAGATTAATACAACTCTGGCGACGTGAAAATCTACGGGAAGCGACGGTAGTGACTACGAGGTGTGCAACTATTGGAACGTGTCGACGGGAGCGACCACGAGGTTTTAAGAATTGCGGACTTGGACTGACTCAAAAGCATCAAACCGCCTTAGTGGCTAGATAAAAATGGCGATTAGTCAAATTGTGCCTTTCAGAGTCTACAATCCAAATGAAGATGATTTTGAAATCTTTATACAAAGATTCAATGCTGCGTGCACTGCAAATGAAACTAGTGAACACAAGAAAGTTGTGATTTTGTTGTCTCTATTGGACTCAGGACTACTGAAACTAGGCAACGACTTATTCTTTCCAGAAAAAATGGAGGCACAGACGTATGAACTAGTCGTAAAAAAAATTAGGCAACATTTAGAGCCTAAGAAGAAAATAATACCTCAGAGGTGCTTGTTCTTGAAGCGTACACAGAGGGAAAACGAATCTGTTTCCGAGTATCTGAGAGAATTGAAGCACCTGGCCTCTAACTGTGCTTTTGGGGAGATGTTAGAAATGATGCTACGGGATAGATTTGTAGCGGGTTTAACATCAGAATCCCTTCAAAAAAGGCTCTTACAAGAGGATGATGAGGTGAAATTAGAAAGGGTATTTGCCCTGGCAGTCTCATACGAGTTGGCAGAGAAAGATGCCAAAGAGCTGCATTAAAGAGAAGTAGCGAGAGTAACCTCACATATTGAGAGGAACAGAAAATCGAAGTACTCTCCTACGAAGAAAACCTTCACGTCTTCGACCAAAGAAAGGACTTGCTACCGGTGCGGCATGAAAAATTCCCACCTAGCACCAGCATGCCCACACAAGTCAAAGGCTTGTTATAAGTGCAAAAAGATTGGGCATCTAAGTAAAGTATGCAAAGTGGCAAATTATGCACTGAAAAATAGCTATGTGCACGAACAGATAATGTCCCTCAAGGGTGAAACGGAGGCTAAAGTTACGCTCACTTTAGACGAAAATGTATTAAAGTGTGTAGTGGATACTGGAAGTCCGGTAACTTTGATGCCGAAGACCATCTTCAAGAAATTCTGGAAAGTAAAATTATTTCCTACTTCGAAGAATCTAAAAACCTTGTGCAATAATCCTATCAAGTTAGTAGGAGAAAGGGACGTTTTTGTTGAAGAAGCCGGAAAGAAACTTAGATTAATAGTGGTTGATGAAGGTTTCCCAGAGGTTTTACTAGAAAGGGAATGGCTGAAATTTTTGAATATTAATTACAGTAAATTATTAAATGTAAATAAAATTTCGGAATCTTGCATAGACTCATTAATTGGAAGTTATGCAAATCTGTTCAACAATGATCTGGGTTGCTTAAAGGATGTAAAATTAAATATTTGCATTAAGAGGGATGCAGCACCAGTGTTTTGTAAGGCTCGAAGTCTGCCTTTTGCTATGAAAAAAAAGGTAGAGGATGAATTGGAGGATATGGTAGATAAAGGAATTTTAGAGCCTCTTGATTACGCCGACTGGGCAGCACCCATAGTGCCAGTTTTGAAGAAGGATGGCGCGCGCGCGCAGAATTAGAATCTGTGGAGATTTTAGGAGTACGGCAAATAAGGCAATAATATTGGATAAATATCCATTGCCTACGATAGATGAGATATTTTCTAAATTATCGGGTAGTACAGTTTTCTCAACTCTGGACCTTTCAATGGCCTATCTGCATGTAGAGCTAGCAGAAGCCAAAGGAGTAGTAAATATAAATACTACGAAGGGATTGTTTGCATATAAAAGACTCCCTTATGGTGTGGCTGTAGCACCGAATAAATTCCAGAGGTTGATGGACAACATTTTTGCTGACATACCAGGAGTGGCTTGTTATATAGACGACATTTTGGTGTCAGGTAGAGATGCAAATGAGCATAAAGCCAAGTTGGAGCTGGTATTTAAAAGATTAGAGGACAAGGGCTTGAAATTGAATAAAAATAAATGCAGGTTCGCGGTTGATTCGGTTGAATACTTGGGTTTTCGAATCGATAAGAACGGCCTGCATCCATTGATCAACAAGATTCAAGCAGTCTCTAATGCTCCTGAGCCTAAGAACATTGGTCAGTTACGATCATTTATCGGAATGTTGATGTACTACGCAAGATTTATAAGAAATATCTCTCATATATTGACTCCTTTTTACAAGTTATTGAAGAAAAATACTCGTTGGAAATGGACAAGAGAACATCGGATATTGTTCAATAAATGCACATCATTATTGACTAATGAGTCAGTATTGACACACTATGATCCAACGAAGGAACTGGTACTGGCATGCGATGCCTCAAGCTATGGACTTGGTGTGGTGCTTAGTCACAGAGACAAAAATAAGCAGGAGAGTCCAATAGCGTTTGCGTCGCGAACTCTTACAGATGCTGAAAAAAATTATTCCCAGCTTGAAAAAGAAGCCTTAAGTATTGTTTATGGCTGTGAAAAATTTAGGCAATACCTCCTAGGACGCTCGTTTGTGTTGGTGACGGATAACAGGCCGCTAATGCATTTGTTCTCACCTCACAAACCGATTCCAGTATGTGCAGCGTCAAGGATAAAGCGTTGGTCATTAAAGCTGGGTGCTTTTCATTACTCAGTTGAATTTCGGAAGACTGACGACCACGGAAATGCGGATGCTTTATCAAGGTTGCCGTTAAAAGCAGTTGAGAGAGAGTCTATTGATGAAGATGAAGTCTTGCTTCTGAGAAAAATGAATGAAGTACCTTTTTCATTTCGGGATGTGGCTTTTGAAACTAGAAGAGACAATATCCTCTCAATTGTTTTGAGAAATGTCCAGGAAGACAATTGGCAAGTACCAAAGATCTCGAAAGAAAATCCGTTGTTCCCTTTCTACAAGATTAGGAATGAACTAAGTGCGGATTTTGGCTGCTTACAGTGGAGGGAACGGATAGTAATTCCGCCCAAGTTGAGATCGCAGATTCTTAGAGACCTCCATGAGATGCATTTTGGGATAGTTAAAATGAAAATGATCGCACGGAGATATTTTTGGTGGCCTAGAATAGATGGTAACATCGAAGATATGGCCCGGGAATGTACCATCTGTCAGGAATCTGCAAATATGCCTCCCTCCACGATTTCAGAATGGACTTGGCCCGAAAAACCCTGGCATCGACTACATATGGATTTGGCCGGCCCTTTTATGGGTAGAATGTTTTTGGTCATAGTGGACGCCTATACAAAATGGTTGGAGATTTTCATCCTGAAAGAAATAACCAGCAGAACCATTATTTACCATCTTAGGCAAGTGTTTGCAAGGTTCGGACTGCCGGAATTATTGGTGACGGATAATGGGCGACAGTTTGTCTCCAAGGAATTGGAGGAATTCACCAAGATGAACGGAGTTCGGCATACAAAAACAAGCCCATACAATCCAAGCACAAATGGATTAGCTGAGCGCTATGTGCGAGAGTTCAAGACCTCACTAAGGAAGAACAGTGGAAAGGATAGCCTCGAGACAAACTTGGAGAGATTTTTATTAGCTCAGAGAGCATTTCCACAGACAGTGATGAAGGAATCGCCGGCGGAACTATTGATGAAGAGGCGTTTGAAAACAAGGTTTTCAAATCTAATGCCTAAAATGGAGTTTAAAGGAGAGGCGTTTCATGATGCCCTAAAGAAACAAGAGAATTTCAGCATAGGTTCAGATGTTTATTTCCGGAATTATGCTGCTGGACCAAAGTGGAAGCAGGGCACAATACTAAAACCCTTTAGTTGCCGCCACTACCTAATAGGGTATGAGGACCAATCTTTCAAGAGGCACATAAACCAGTTGCGCCCTGTAAAGGAAAAACCAGAGGTTGCAGTACTGAAAGATCCGAGGTTAGTACTTCCAAGTACATCTACGGAAACCCTGGAAAACCATCCTGAGATGAAGCCCTCTCAAATTGGCCTGGAGATCCCTGAGAGGAAACTGCCAGAAATGGAATTGGCAGAGAAGCCAAAATCGACAGGGACGGACTTGGCACCAGTTGAAGACAACCAGAGTCCTGTTGCTATTTCTGGAGAAAAGGTCCCGAGCCGGAGCCCTAGACCCCAGCGAGAGAAGCCGCGGTCAACAAGGCAGGACTTGGCACCAGTTGGAGACAACCAGAGTCCTGTTGCTGCTTCTGGAGGAAAAGTGCCGAGCCGGAGCCCCAGACCCCAGCGATCCAGGAGACCGCCTGACCGACTCCACTATTATTAGGAGGGGAGGGTGTAGTGTATTTGCATATCGAATTATGGATATGCAAATATCCTTTTTGCATACTAGTTTTTATAGAATTGTTTATATAAATAGAGACATTTTTAAGCTACAAGTCAGTCACTTTATGTAATAAAGAAGATTACAGGAGTCCGTCTTTGCCTTAGCCTCGACACCTCACACTTGGCTACCTCCCACCTTCAAGGATAGAACACATCCGCAGCTCTAGCAGTTTTTACAGAATCCTCTTTTTCCACGCCTTCAATTTCCTCTTTCATAGACTCTTCCGGGCTTTTCGATAGAGACGTAGAAGTAGTCTGAAGTTTGATAACTTTCTGATTATCGGTATCTGAATTCGGAGAAGCACTAGACGCCCCTGGTGGAATTTGAGAAGTCTTGGCCTGAGCATCCCTTTCCCGCTCACGCATAACGCGAATTCTAGCCTTTAAATAAAATCTTTCCATTATGTAAACTTCACACTCCTCAAATTCCCTATCGACCTCTTCGTCAGTAGCCTCATCTTTGGCTAATATGACTGACTGGCATAGCTCGTTTAGATTCGTAAGTTCTACATAGAGAACCTCTATTCTATTGAATTTTGCATCCACCCTTATACTATCAATTGAAGGCTCTTTCAGTTCGATATTTAAATAATTAATTAATTTTGTAAAGTTACCTCTCACCGCCCTACGACGTCTCTTGTTCACCTCCTCCATTCCACCTCGCTAGCTTTAGTCTTGTCTTCCTAGATTTATCTTGAGCTTCTTCAACTTCTTTTCCCTTGAGCTTCCTCAACTTCTTTGCCTTTGAGCTCCTTCAACTTCTTTATCCTTACTTGAGCTTCACTTTTCCCTTGAGCTCCCTTTAACCTTTAACAAAGGGCTTTTTGAGTTCCTTTAAACCTTGAGCTTCACTTTTCCCCTGAGCTCCTTTCAACCTTTAACAAAGGGCTTTTTGAGCTCCTTTAAACCTTTAACAAAGGGCTTTTTGAGCTCCTTTAAACCTTGAGCTTCACTTTTCCCTTGAGCTCCGCAGATTCTCACTCTCCCTCTGTTACTCGGCAGGCTCTCCTACTTCCTCTGCTACTCGGCAGGCTCCAATACTTCCTCTGCTACTCGGCAGGCTCTAATACTTCCTATGCTACTCGGCAGGCTCCAATACTTCCTCTGCTACTCGGCAGGCTCCAATACTTCCTCTGCTACTCGGCAGGCTCTAATACTTCCTCTGCTACTCGGCAGGCTCCAATACTTCCTCTGCTACTCGGCAGGCTAATACTTCCTCTGCTACTCGGCAGGCTAATACTTCCTCTGCTACTCGGCAGGCTAATCCTTCCTCTGCTACTCGGCAGGCTAATACTTCCTCTGCTACTCGGCAGGCTAATACTTCCTCTGCTACTCGGCAGGCTAATACTTCCTCTGCTACTCGGCAGGCTAATACTTCCTCTGCTACTCGGCAGGCTAATACTTCCTCTGCTTGACCAGCCCACGCAGCCCACCCGGGGACGCCACAAATGTTAAGGTATGAGAGGTCAAATTAAAGAAACCTCCTTTAACATATAAAAACTTTTACCCAAAGTCTTGATATTGTTTGGGCTGCCTCGGGTGATCAAGCAAGAAAGAAAATAAGGAAGACAAAACCAGCGGCTACACCTGTAAAGCTCTCGCTCTACTAAAAGAAACTCTTTATTTAAACAACATGGCTAAGTTATATACATTCAAAGGGAAATTTACATAATAATTTATACATTCAATAGAAATCTACATTCCTAGTCATACATTTAAAAAGGATATTTACATACTACATGTCATGACTTTTAACAACAACAATCGGTTTTATATAGGGAAAGTCCCGACATCTGGTGGTAGATTTAAACAGAATATTTGAATCAATAACATATAATTCCAAATAAAATAATCTACATATATATAAAATTGAATGTCTGTCTGTGTGTACTCTATAGATTCGAAAACCATACATCCAATCGCCGTGAAATTTTAGGATATTATTAGATATATCCCCGGGAAGGTTTTTGAAAAATAATTTCTTGAATATCTTGAATATCCTTAGAGTTATTTGCAGATTTGTAGATTTAACTCGCAAGCAGCGCCACCATTGCGACGATGATAACAAGTTTTTTTATCTATAAGTTTTATTATCATTAAGTTTATTATTTTAAAGATTATATATCAAAAGTAAGATATTATCTCAGGATGACACGGCAATTTATTTGAGACAAGAATAATTATACAATTCCAAGGCGAAGATACTATTCCTTTAACTTCCAATTACCGAGGGAACCAATTAATATTGATTTTATTCAACTTATCGAGTATTTTTCAAGGGACCAGGAAAAAATGTTCACTAGATAAAACGATGATTTTGTAATGTAGAAAATTAGGAAAGACAAAATTCAGGATGACACGGCACACAGGGACAGGGAAAAAATGTTCACTTTATCGAGAGATTCAAATTTACGAGTTTCAAATTATCAAAATATATCAATTATTTTTTTAAATAAGTTTATAGAGAATTGTTTTAACAAATGTTCGTTAGACAAACCTTTACTCGGGTAAAAACCCGGGCGAAGCCGGGTACATCCGCTAGTAGTTTAATATAACACATATATATATATTATTCCTGAGTATCGACCTAGTACCACGTTCTTCTTTCATTACGAATCGTTCTATGATACATTAGCGCGCCATCTGTTATCAAAATTCGAAACTATTATAGACGCGTATGATTCTTTTATTTATTTATTTATTTTTATTTTGATGAGCCAGGCCCCCTCCCATTAATTTTTCCATTGCAGTAAGGACAGTATGATTTGTTTATTTAAAAAAAAAAAGAATCATACGCGTTTATAATAGTTTCGAATTTTTGATTACGAATCGTACAGCTTGCACCACGATGACGAGGACCAACTACCCGAAACGCGTACTTGATTAGCTTTTCTTGATGAAACAAGAAAGAGTATTTAGGGTTAATAGTCAGGAATTAAATCAGCATGCGTTTAGTTGATATTCATTCCTGTAGACAAAAAAAACACAAAGTTTTTATTAAGACACCAGTCTTATACAGATTCTCTTCTCTCATTGCCGGCTTACAACGATATCTTCATAATGATCAATTTGTACTTTGTCTTTTTTGTTGTTGTTGTTGTTGTTTCTTATCCCCTTGTGTAAAGATTACACGAATTCCATGAGTTCATGCTCCTCGAGCTGTTTTATGATGAGCAGCGGCCTCTCCCAAAAGGTTCTGTTTAGTGCATCTAATGCAAGCCAAAATGTGTTCTGGAGCTGCAGGTACCAAGCTACATTTTGGGCAAGTGGGGTATATTTTGTTATTATTTTCTATCTTCAATGGCTTGAGATGGCCTGTTCTTTTTTTTTGTCATTATAACTGTTTTAAAGATAGGCAAACAATATGCAAGATTTGGCAATTTTACCGCAAATATTTCTTTTGAACGAAAAATCGAAATTTATTTTAAGGAAAAATAACGATTATTTCTAACCTTAGGGATTAAGTATGATAGAATGAATTGTGAAGATTAATGATAAACGGAAAAATAAAGTGTCCAGGGATGGGAATTTTTCCGTTTATCATTACTCTTCACAATTCATCCTATCATACTTCATCCCTAAGATTAGAAATAATCGTTATTTCTCCTTATAATAAATTTTGATTTTTCCTTCAAAAGAAACATTTGAGGTATAATTGTCAAATTTCATTTTACAATCATAAGCAGCATTATATTGTTTTATAATATACTAGATATAAATAATAGATAAATATTAAGATTTATTTCGTCATATACTACTGTAGAATTGTTTACAATACCTGAAAACATGATAGATCATTTGAATAAAACAAGAAATCTATCCCAGGCAGCTGTGTGTTGTTACAATATATAATAGCTATAAAACGACACTTGAAGTTACACCGCATGAGTTTCTTTTCAACGAAAAATCAAAATTTATTTCAAGGTAAAATATTGATTATTTCTAACCTTTTTGGATGAGGTATGAAAGGGTGAATTATGAAGAATAATGATGAACGGAAAAATAAAAGTGTCCAGGGATGGGAATCGAACCCACAATGTTCCGCTTACCGGGCAGATGCCATTGTCCACTAGGCTATCCTGGATATATTTTTCCGTTCGTAAATAATACATAATGTAACTTATAATACTCTTTCATACCTCATCCAAAAAGGTTAGAAATAGTCAATATTTCACCTTGAAATAAAATTTGATTTTTCATTGAAAAGAAACTCATGCGGTGTAACTTCAAGTGTCGTTTTACAATCACAGGCCGCAGTGCATTATATTGTATTACATATTAACTGTACTTAACATTTTTCAGCCCTGTCATTAAGTCGCTCAGAAATTAATGCGGCTAATTACACGTTTTATATATATTTATTAATTTTTGAAAATTTTAATAAAATAGGTAATGTTCTTTTTAAGTATATTAAAGAATATTTATTCGTGGCCTCGTTTTTTTATAGGTCGGAGACAGCCTTTTTTATAGCTTCTAAATTAACTAACCCAACATGTTAAAAAAATTAATGTATTAGAAAGTATTGATTTTTCCTTTTTGTTTTTGTTGTTTTCTGAACTTAGTCGCAATAGCTTCTGTGAGTTTATTCATTGATAAATCTTATTGTAACGTTTCCTATTTAGAAATAAGGGATAGTCACAATACTGTGTGTTTTAATATTTTATTACAACAAGGTTAACCATAATATATGAACAAAACTTATGCAAATTTAGAGTCAAAAGAAAGTACAGTGTTACAGACTTCCTAACTATGAAGAAAAAATCAAAGAATAATTAAATATTTTACATCAATAAATAAAAAGGATGTTATACAAATTATGAGTAGTTTTTCTGACAATAACCCACATGTACTGGCAACAATGCAATTTATTTCTCCTGACGAAGATTTTTGTTGAAATGTTGAGAAAAATAAAACTTGTCGAAGTGTCTATTTTATAAAAAGATATATATTGTAACAAAGTACATCTATCCCCCGATTTACACGGTACTTGTTTTATACGTTTTCGCTTTTACACGGTTTTCCAAATAAGTTTTTTTTTGTTAGTTTTTATCGCACTATACTAAATGCTACTGTGATTGAACACATGCGCTGTGTACACATCTCACGAGGAATCCCGAGCTTATGTGCTGACTACATATTTTAACCTGTCAATGCATTTTATTTTTATTTCTGTGTACACCTATCCCCCGATTTACACGTTTTTCCCAGGAACGTATCTACCGTGTAAATCGGGGGATAGGTGTATATTATTATTTGTATTTACATTTGCCAACGCTGTACCAGGACTTCACATCTCTTGGAAGGTTGACGAGGGGACAGAAACAAGAGTTGACAGAAGTAAAGGAAGCGAAGAACTCTGGACCAGATCCTTCAAGACAATAAATAGAATAACTATTTCGCAAGTTAATTGTTTTATTAACTTATTTT
>CP092872.1:15199030-15244514 GCA_030710605.1 Cordylochernes scorpioides | reverse complement strand
AGTTTAATATAAACATATATGTATGTATATATTATTCCTGAGTATCGATATAGTACCACGTTCTTCTTTCATTACGAATCGTTTTATGATACATTAGCGCGCATTCTGTTATCAAAATTCAAAACTATTATAGACGCATATGATTCTTTTATTTATTTATTTATTTATTTTTATTTTGATGAGCCAGGCCCCCTCCCATTAATTTTTCTATTGCAGTAAGGACAGTATGATTTGTTTATATAAAAAAAGAGAATCATACGCGTTTATAATAGTTTCGAATTTTGATTACGAATCGTACAGATTGCACCACGATGATGAGGACCAACAACCCAAAACGCGTACTTGATTAGCTTTTATTTATGAAACAAGAAAGAGTATTTAGGGTTAATAGTTAGGAATTGAATCAGCATGCGCTTAGTTGATATTTATTCCTGTAGATAAAAAACACAAAGTTTTTATTAAGACACCAATCTTATACAGATTCTCCTCTATCATTGCCGGCTTACAACGATATCTTCACGATGATCAATTTGTACTTTGTCTTTTTTTGTTGTTGTTGTTTCTTATCCCCCTTGTGTAAAGATTAGACGAATTCCATGAGTTCATGCTCCTCGAGCTGTTTTATGATGAGCAGCGGCCTCTCCCAAAGGTCCTGTTTAGTGCATCTAATGCAAGCCAAAATGTGTTCTGGAGCTGCAGTGGCCAAGCTACATTTTGGGCAAGTGGGGTGGATTTTGTTATTATTTTCTATCTTCAATGGCTTGAGATGGCCTGTCCCTTTTTTTTTTTTTTGTCATTATAACTGTTTTAAAGATAGGCAAACAATATACAAGATTTGACAATTATACCGCAAATGTTTCTTTTGAACGAAAAATCGAAATTTATTTTAAGGAAAAATAACGATTATTTCTAACCTTAGGGATTAAGTATGATAGAATGAATTGTGAAGATTAATGATAAACGGAAAAATATAGTGTCCAGGGATGGGAATTTTTCCGTTTATCATTACTCTTCACAATTCATCCTATCATACTTCATCCCTAAGGTAAGAAATAATCGTTATTTCTCCTTAAAATAAATTTCGATTTTTCGTTCAAAAGAAACATTTGAGGTATAATTGTCAAATTTCGTTTTACAATCATAAGCCGGCATTATATTGTATTATAATATACAAGATATAAATAATAGGTAATGATTTCGTTGTTGACTTGTTCCATTATATGTATGTTCCATATGTAAATACCTATTTTTTTCCTCTTTTCGCTCTCCACTTCTTCCATCCATATTTCCAAAATATTTTTTTCTTTTTTTTTCTTCCAAATCCATATTCTTATTTTCCATAGGATCATTCAAATAATAATCTGTATATATTTATCATGTGTATTTTTATTTATTGTTACAAAAAGCACGAAGTCCAAGGGACTATTGTGCTGTGCTAGTATTATTTACATATATATGATTAATTATTTACACGATGGATTAGTAGTGTTTTGTAAATTATTGTACAAATAGTTCTTAACAAAGTTCTCATAAGATAGAGTATATACACTAAGACAATTTGGTAATGTTTCAAAGTATCTACATACAATTTGATTAGTCAGAGGGCAAGTTAAAAGAAGATGCTCTGGTGATTCGACATCTAAGCGGCATTCACATGTTGGATCATCGATAACATTCAGTTTGAATAGGAAACTTAAGAAGGGTCCTTTGCGTGTATATGTGTATATAATCTTTCTCCATTTTTTACCCCTTTGTATATTTCCCATTTTCATAGGTTTCTCCGTCTTGTAACCCCAGGGAGAATCCTCTGTAAGACCTGTGTGTCTTAATAAAGGTTTTTGTGTGTGTGATTTATTTCGTTGTATACTACTGTGGAAGGGTTTACAGTACCTGAAAACTTGAGAGAGATCATTTAAAAAAAAACAATAAATTTATTCTTGGAAGCAGTGTGTAGTTACAATACATATTAACTGTAAAATGAGAGGATTTAAAAGCACGAATGTTTCTTTTATACATAAAACAAACTTCTACTGCCCTTACTGCGATGAAAAAATATATTGGGAGGGCTTGGCTCATCAGTAGTGAACCCTCCCAGCGGTTTCGCCAATTTAATCCACCAGACCGCTTCTCAGAGCTCTAATACTGTATTGGACGATTCTGCTTATATACGCAGCACTGAAGGATGGAATCTCAGAAATGGTTTTCAAGACAACTATGGACATAAGCTTATAGGACAGTAGAATTACATTCAAATATTTGCATCGAGCAATGCTCTTCCGCAAACAATAAAGACAAGGCCAGTTAGGAATAAATTAACACAAAGCAATAACGCGCCATCTATACATATAAAATGAGAGGATTTAAAAGCACGAATGTTACTTTTATAGATAATACAATACATATTAACTGGACTTAACATTTTTCACCCCTGTCATTAAGTCGGTCAGAAATTAATGCGCCTAATTACACTTTTTATATATATTTATTAATTTTTGAAATTTTTAATAAAATAAGTAATGTGCTTTTTAAGTATATTAAAGAATATTTACTCGTAGCCTCGTTTTTTATAGGTCGGAGACAGCCTTTTTTTTGATAGCTTCTAAATTAACTAACCCAACATGTTAAAAAAATTAATGTATTAGAAATTATTGATTTTTCCATTTTTTTGTTGTTGCATTCTTGGACTTTGATACAATAGCTTCTGTGAGTTATTAACTGATAAATCATATTACTATTAGTTTGTCTGACAATTTACCACATGGGTTGATAGCAGTGCTAGCAATAAAATCTACACATTGCCAGCCCGTGTAGTGAAATTGTCGAATATTCTCTAGCAATTTCTCTATTATTAAGAAAGAAAACAAAAACATCTCTTTATCGTGTAACTGAAATTTGCTGATGGCTTGCGCCATCTATCGGAATAAAAATAAACTATTCTCGTTGATTTCTAATTATTCCAGAATTGGCCAAATACCCATTATTGATTAATAAAGAAAAGCTAACCACGGACGCGTTTCGGGCTGTTGACCAGCGTGGTGCAAGCTTCTGGCTTTAACTACACGTTTCATGTTTTTAGGGATGCTTGAATGACCAGTTTTTTGGTCGTTTAGGTACAGCTTGCATCACGCTGACGAGGGCCACTCGTATGTGGTTAGCTTTTCTTTATTATTCAAGAATGGGTATTTGGTCAATTCTGGAATAATTAGACAATTAAGGAATAGTTGATATATATTCCGATAGATGGCGCAAACCATCAGTAACTTTCAGTTACACGATAAGGAGATGCCCCCCCCCCCCCCCCTTTTTTTTTTTCTTAATGAGCACCAATTGTTTACAATTACTCTGTTGTAAATATATATATGTAGATAAAACAACAATAATTATGTATAATATTATATTTATTAGCTGTATATATACAAAAAATGTAATATTTAACTGTAATATTTCCTGGGTCTTGTAGAACGAGAGTGATACACCTGTTCTCACGTGTTTTAGTGAGAAACACAAACATCCTCGATAAAGAGTGGAATAATAAAAATATTTATAAATCCAATATATACATATTTTCTGAATATATATATACATTATAATTTTGATAGGAAGGGGGTACGATATTCATGAGCAACTCTAGTTTAAAATACATCAAACTATGCATTTAATTTATCATCACTTATACGGTCTGTACGCCTCGTCTTTACACATTCAGATGTAGTATATATATAACCGCCATCTATAATACAAATGAAGAAACCAAAACGCGAATGTTTCTTTTCACAAATAAATCAAACTTCTACTGCCCTTACTGTGATGAAAAATATATATACAGTTAAACCTGTCTATAGCCCCCCCTCTTGGGACTCACCAAAATAGGGGGCTATAGAGAGGGTGTGCTATAGACAGGTCACTTTTAATGTAAATCGCATCGTACTACGTATTTAAAATCGGGCGCTATAGAGAGGAAGGCGCTATTTAGAGGAGGCGCTATAGACAGGTTTAACTGTATATAGGAAAAATATATATTTTTAAACCGCACAGTAAGGGGAGTAGATGTTTGATTTATGTGTGAAAAGAAACATTTGAGTTTTGGTGTTTTCATTTATAGACTTTCAAACAGAAATAATGTAGAATATTTTTCTCTCATTATATAGTAGGTATTTAAAATATGTATATAATAAGGTGTATATAAAAAATATATTTATTATTGAATTGTTAAAGTGATAATCCTGTTGAAGGACTGACAAGTCCGAAATCTTGAAAATAAAAAGTTGTACAAGAAACTTAACCCTTGAAGCTTCATTTATTTTATAATAAGACAGTATATGTTAGATACATTCGCATACATCTATATAAAGGGAATAAATCCAAGTGGACTCTAACGTCAGCGGTACAAGCTGAGATGGATGCCCCAGTTCCGTGCAGCAGGTGTTCCCAGTGTTATCCACCGATTGCTTCCAGACCATTATCGATTTATCCACGCATGCGCCAGCAGCTTGAGGTGATCGGACTTGCGGTCGATGGACTCCATCCCGGGATGTTGAGGACCCCAGGTGGTCCTGCCAATTTGCTGGACTTTTCTGGGAAGTTTGTCTGATACATCTTTCATCTCATCTAGATCGATGCTTGTTTGCTGCCCTCCTATAGCGATCGCTTTTGCAATCTGACAGCACCAAGTTCCCATTGTACCTGCTTTGGACAATTCTGCAAATCTATCTATAGGTAGCGGCTGTGCTTCAGTCGGTTTCACAGGATCTTACAAGAACCGTCGTGAAAGAATTCAAAAAAGCTGTTTTCTGACTTAGTATCAGAGTGGGTCATTAGGTCTGATGACATGCTTGTTTGGTGCCCTCCTATAGCGATCGCTTCTGCAATCTGACAGCACCAAGTTCCCACCGCATCTGCTTTGGACAATTCTGCAAATCTATCTATAGGTAGCGTCTGCCTCAGTCGGCTTCACAGGATCTTATAGAAACCGCCGTGAAAGAATTCAACAAAGCTGTTTTTCTGACTTGGTATTAGAGTTGGTCATTATGTATGATTGCATAAATATTGTTTTTTTTTGTCAGATGAGAAAAAGAGTAATTTTGAAATAGGCTTATCCAATGGTGTTGGCTCCAATCTTCATACCACCTATTCATGGAGGCTGTTCATATTTAGCTTTCTCAAATATTCTCAAGAAGATCTCTTTTGAGCTGATTCAATCTAGAATGTATTGAGGTGAGTTTGGAATGGTTTTCATCACTTCAAAATCCATCTCTTTGAATATCTATTTTATTTCTTAGCTTATACAGTTTGAAATACAACGCACAAATGTAGGAGGATGGTATTCATGTACCAAAAGGGGAGACCTCTCCCTTTAAAATGCAATAAAACAAAATACACTTTGTAAAAAAAAAATAGTAAAAATGTGAAATTGTACTGGGATAAGGTGAATAAATTAGGAAATAAAAAATCATACTCCTTATCGTGCAACTGAAAGTTCCATCAATCGGAATAAATATCAACTTTTCATTGATTTTTATTTATTGAAAAAATCTATGAAAAGTTGATATATATTTATTTTTTTTAAATACACTTTTTTTATTAACACAAAGCAATAACGCGCCATCTATACATATAAAATGAAAGGATTTAAAAGCACGAATGTTTCTTATATACACAATACAAACTTCTACTGCCCTTACTGCGATGAAAAAATATATTGGGAGGGCTTGACTCATCAGTGGTGAACCCTCCCAGCGGTTTAGCCAATATAATCCACCAGACCGCTTCTCAGAGCTCTAATACTGTATTGGACGATTCTGCTTATATACGTAGCACTGAAGGTTTATCACTCCTCTTTAAACAACGAGTAAATACATATTTGGCAAATTTGACTGAAACTTCTCTCGTAGTATGTTATGTACTCGAAGCCGCCCGCCCTTATACTGATGAGTCCCATAGCCCAAAATTATGTTATCCAGGTTGTTTTTTTGTCTGAATTTGTTATAGATGATGTTGTATCTCATTCTTTTATATTTACTGCGTTCTTAACAGGGTTTATAAACTAAATACAGTTAAACCTGCTTATAGCGCCCCCTCTAAATAGCTCCTTCCTCTCTATAGCGCCCGATTTTAAATACGTAGTACGATACGATTTACATTAAAAGTGACCTGTCTTTAGTACCCCTTCTCTATAGCACCTTATTTTGGTGAGTCCCAAGAGAGGGCGCTATAGACAGGTTTAACTGTATATTGTTTTAAATGTATCTTAAAAGAAAATAGTTCTTAAAATTAAAGATGCTTCGGCCAAGTAAATCTTTTTATGTTGTAGCTGATTATTTATTATTCTATGAAAAGATTTTTAATAAGATATTTGTATTTTGATACACTGTAAAATGTTCTTATGGTCTCTCTGCTATTTTATTAGTTTTAACGGATCAGGCGGCAAAGGCTGCAGCACATTCTAATCTGCCACTATCCTTTACCACCCTCCCAAAGAGCGTCGCGCGCGGTAAAAAAGAACAGATAGCCCTCAAAATGTGAACAGACCTCTACATCCAAGATTACTCCACCAGAAATCTACGAAGATTTGCTGCTACCCCCGAAACTACTCCTCCAAATGCTTCGAAACATCAAGCATGGATCTACCTCCACAACAATCTTGACCGGCCATGGTTACATTCAGGCAGACCTTGCAACGGTATCGAAAGAAGACCCAACTTGCCCCCACTGCCAAGATTAAGACCAAACCGTAGACCACCTCCTCTTCACTAGCCCAACCTTCCAATACCAAAGATTCCAGACAGCCACTCTCCTAGGTATCACCAACATATGTCCAGCATCCCTAGAAAATCTCCCAAGAAAGAAATCTGCCTGGCGACACCTCATTAATTGGACTTCCACTGGCATTGTATATAAATCCAAGTAGACTTTGGTCAGAAGGACATCCCGGGTAGTTGGCGACTTCTGTACGCTCCAGGAACCTGGGTTACTTAAATAAATAATAAATTTGTTTTAATTTGGCTTTACACTAAATAAATTGCCGTGTCATTCTGAAGGTTGTCTTTCTTAATTTTATACGTGACACAATATAATCTACTTATATAATTGCCTTATTCTGTCTGTGTGAAGTTCACTGTGCGAAGTTCACGGATAGATTTTGGTCAGAATGGATAAAATAAAAAAGTGTCAAGGGATGGGAATTGAACCCACGACCTTCCGCTTACCGGGCAGATGCCATGACCACTAGGCCACATGACCACAATTTATAATTGTAACAAATAGTATTTGAATCAAAACATTCAATCGGGTAAAACACGGGCGTTGCACGGGTCATTCGGCTAGTAATAAAAATAATAGATAATAAAGAGATTTATATACTGAGGCCGAAGTATCTTTTTTTTTAAGAACTGTGAATGCCGACCAGGCAGTCTTTATCTTCATGTTAAATCAAAATATCTCCCTTTTTTTAAATATGTAGATGAAATATCGTAACTTCAAAGTTAAAAAATACAAAAAGTATCTAATATTTTCGTTGAAACTACATTCTTCTAGGGATTGGTGAGATTTGGAGCGTAGGTTTCCCATGGCTTGGCTTAGAAGGTCGAACAAACAAAAATCCATTTTGACCTTGTTGATCAACACAGTCATCAACTTAACGTGGAGTAAGATGTCCTCGGCTGGAATTGAACATTCCAAATAGTATTGTTTTTGTTGTTGTTCGTTTGGTTAAAAAATAACGCTTTTGTCATTAGTCTTTCTTAATCGGAATCTTTACCTAAACTATTCAACTAATCAAACTAAAGATTTTACTATTTTTGTTTTTGATGTCGAGCTTTTAACGTAGCTTTTGTTGTTGTTGATGTTGTTGTAAAGTCTTTGTAAGTATTTGACAACAAGCGACTACTCCCATACTTCCATTCTTCCAATGATTTTTCTTAACAGCCGCTAGAGGATTAAGCTATTTGTGAAAATGGCTAGAAAAACACTACAATAACTTGGGTCAAAAGGCGATCAATCAATTAAGTTGATATAAAAGGACGTACCTGGATCTGTAAAGAAAAAAAATCTCAAAATATTTCGAGAGATTGCTCCCTCTTTATCAATTTATTGCACGATTTGATAAAGAGGGAGAAATTTCTCGAAATATTTTGAGATTTTTTTTCTTTATAGATCCAGGTACGTCCTTTTATATAAACTACAATAACTGATAATTATATATATTATAAAAATATTTTCACCAATTTTCTCTTTTTTTCGATTATGCAGTCTTTTTAATGAGGAATTTGATTTAAAAAGATAAGAGGAGGCAGACTTAAGCTATACCATGATATATATGCCAGGTTATCTATGTTCCAGATCTTCCACTACATATAAACCACGGTACATATCCTGAAATACAGAAGCCACGGGGGACAGATGAGGTGGTGCATATCCTGGAATACTGAAGCTACACGGGACAAATGAGGTGGTGCATATCCTGGAATACTGAAGACACATGGGACAGATGAGGTGGTGCATATCCTGGAATACTGAAGCCACACGGAACAGATGAGGCGGTGCATATCCTGGAATACGGAAGACACACGGGACAGATGAGGCGGTGCATACCCTGGAATACTGAAACCACACGGGACAGATGAGGCGGTGCATATATCCTGGAATACAGAAGCCACACGGGACAGATGAGGTGGTACATATCCTGGAATACTGAAACTACACGGGACAGATAAGGCGGTACATATCCTGGAATACTAAAGCCACACGGGACAGATGAGGCGGGTGCATATCCTGGAATACTGAAGCCACACGGGACAGATGAGGCGGTACATATCCTGGAATACAGAAGCCCCACGGGACAGATGAGGCGGTACATATCCTGAAATACAGAAGCCCCACGGGACAGATGAGGCGGTGCATATCCTGAAATACAGAAGCCACACGGGACAGATGAGGCGGTACATATCCTGAAATACAGAAGCCCCACGGGACAGATGAGGCGGTGCATATCCTGAAATACAGAAGCCACACGGGACAGATGAGGCGGTGCATATCCTGGAATACTGAAACCACACGGGATAGATGAGGCGGTACATATCCTGAAATACAGAAGCCACACGGGACAGATGAGGCGGTGCATATCCTGGAATACTGAAGCCACACGGGATAGATGAGGCGGTACATATCCTGGAATACAGAAGCCACACGGGACAGATGAGGCGGTGCATATCCTGGAATACTGAAGCCACACGGGACAGATGAGGCGGTGCATATCCTGGAATACTGAAGCCACACGAGACTGCTGCGTGGTGAATATTCCGAGATTCCGCGGGACAGATGCCAAGACAAGGGCACCAACATGAGGACGTTTTGAGCGCCGCGTCATGTTGCCTTCCTTGACCTCTGGCCTGGAGCTCCTTTAGTCTCGGGTAGTCGTCATTAGGTAGGAAGTGAGTAAGGTGTTTCATTCTTCACCCAAGCTGAAAGAAAGAAAAGTTTCGAACTAGGGTGTAGCGGGGAAAATATCAGCACCTCGAGAACAAATGATTCACTTTCTACAATCGTACTCCATAGTAGAAGACATACCTTTACAGATGACTAAGGGATGCCTACAAGGCGTCGAAAATGACATTCCTGTGTGGGGGAGGACAGAGTCTAGTCACATCTGCGGCGAGGAGAAGACGTGGGAAGTCTCCGAAAGTGTGACCATGTAGAAGATTCTACAAGACGGTGTCAGGAGAGTCTGACATTGAAGCAACCTACAAGCCGGTGTAATCCAGACTGGACATGTACAGTGTGGAGCGGGACACAAGAGGGACATCCACGGCGCCAAGGATCCTTCTAACGGGGAAGTTGAAGGCAAGTCCCACTTATTGTATTCCTTCTATTTCACATATAATAAAGCGCTAACTTTAGCTGCATCCCTTCGAACTCACGTGTGTATCTTTGTAATATCCTGATTAGACAAATAACACACACACACACAAGTCTTTTTATTGGGGCATCCAGCCCTATACATGATTCCCCTCTACAGGATTTAGCAAAGGAAGATATTTCAAAAGTAAAAAACTAGAATACAAGAGGTAATAAGGAAAAAGAAAAAGAGAGAAAAAAGAAAAAAAAAACAAACAAAAAGAAATATAATCATATATACAAAAAATAAACATACAGATCAAAAGGAACCATACATGATTAAATATTTAAATTAAAGTTCCAATGTTTAGGATATGTCAAGGTTAGGATATCATTGAGAGGGCTAGTGTGGAATCAGCCGCGTTCAATCTTCGCCTTCTTCCTCCAAGCAAACCACGACATTCGGCAAATCCATTATTCTCCAACGGACATTGACTGCGGCCTTGTAGAATTTATATAAACCGAGGGAGAGACCCTGATCAACCATCAGTGTGTTCATCCAGCTGCAAATTTGTTGGCAGTCAGGTTGAGACCAGGGTAAGTCACCCAAAATTTCTTTCCTCTGTTTCTCTAAGCAAGAGCAACCAAATATTATACGCATAATTTCGACTTGGATTCTGTTTTTACACAGATCGCAAGTTAGAGTCAAATCAATCTTCCAGCGCTTTGAACGATTTTCTGGGAAGATCGTCCATAGGAGTCTCAGTTGTGCAAAACATCTTTTAATTGCTAGAGGAATAGTTGTGAATAAATATCGTTCTGCTGTTATTGAATTTTTTAGGTATTTGAAGTGACTGTAATGTGAAGTATTTAGGATTTTCGCCATGTCGCTTTGGATGCTTTGTTCGGTTGCTATTCGAATAATAGCAGGGATTTCAGTCAGTATTGCAGTGTAATCCGGACAACCCTTCAGGAACGAAAAACCGTTTGAGTCTAAAATGGTTGACAGGTTTTCGACAAAGGTTAAACCAGCCCTTTGATTGCTGTGTAATGTCCAGAGGTGTGACAAACATGCCCGGAGCAACCTACTCTCCTCCATTTTCATAATCCTCACCCAAAATCTCAGGACCTGTTTAATTATGGTAACTTCCTGTGATACTCGTCCACACTCCATTCTTAGCATAAAGCCCGGAGTATACTTTGGTAAATTTAGGTAGCGTCTTAGGAAAATATTCTGAACCTGGTCAACTACCTTTACTTGGTTGAGTGCCCAGCAGGGTGCGGCGTATAGCATGTGAGGCAAGACCGTCGAATCAAGTAATCTCATTGCCGCATTTAGAGTGTTCATCTTGGATTTTGTCAGAACTTGCCACACAGCGCCAATTGCTGCCAGGGCTTTGCCCTTGTAGTATGACGCTACCTTGTTTAGTGAATTTGCACTTGTAAGCGGATATCCCAAGTATAAATATTTCGTGGTAACAGACAGTTGCCGCTCACCCCAAAACCATTTGTCATTTTGTGCTAATCGACCGCCGTTTCTGAAAACTACAATTTTTGAGATTAGACAAATAACACGAACAGCGTCTGGGTATGACGTAACAATATATGTATATGTTGTAAAACTGAGTGGAGCCGACAACGTCACAGTGGGCTCCTCATCCAATATTCAGTCATGGGCCGGAAGTGAAGGCGCACTAGCCTGAAGACAATAGAAGACCGCACGAATAGGAACAAGGTTACCTCGGTATAGGGGGTGGTTCCCGGGGAGGATGAGACTATAGGGGGAGTCCTGGGACCGCTCTGGTCAATCAGGTAGCATGGATACTTAGGCACTCTCCTACCCTGGTGCTGGGTACCACCTCTCTGGGTTCACAGAGCCCCAGATTATATTGTCACGAAATTGGTTTATGTTAATCAAATGGGAATGAAATGTCTCTATTAGTAAATATGTAAATACTTTTATGTTTAATGTTATATAAGGAGGGTATGTAAATTCAATAACTGATTTTTTATTTTCTTGTTTCTAGTGTTGTTGTGAGGAAAACATCGCTCACAAAGTTTGTCATTTGATCAATAAAACTCTAAATTGATATCGCGACAATATCATATTGGTGACGTCAGAGGGGGAGGACGTCCAATCAGGGACCGTCACGACCAATTCTATATACAGTTACGAGCGTCATTCCTCATCGGCCTCTGTCACCGTTTGCTTTTTTTTTTTTGGAATGGCGCCCTCCTATTGGTTGGCTACGGTCACGCCACCTTTACCCCCCCCCCCCCCCCATCATGCCTCCCGTTTTTGTAACTATTGGTTTGGAGCGGGTCGCTCTTTAAATAAATGCATATATTAGTTAATAACTAAATGGAATCCTCTCTTTCCTTTTCCCAGTATGAGACGCCTACGGAAGCCAACAGTACGTTGACAGATAAAGCACATAGGCTATAGTTATAAACTAATATATGCATTTATTAAAGGCGCCAAATTTATAATTGTAACAAATAGTATTTGAATAAAAACATTCAATCGGGTAAAACACGGGCGTTGCCCGGGTCATTCGGCTAGTAAGTCTATAAATCTCTCTTGTTCACATTATCCTTCCCGGCTCACCGTCCCTTTCTCTACCGGGTTTCCTTTTTATTGACGCCATTTTGTAGTAACACCTGGGCTTGCTAAATCTATATACAACAGGTAACATATACAATACGACATATATATTAGTCACGGTAGATATGACATTACAACTAAACACTTTATTACTATCTTTAACCTTAGAAATTTGAAAAATATAAAAAAATAATGCTAATCTGAAAATGCGTTTAATTAAAAGGACTACCGGGGCCCTAATCTATGTTTCTATTGCCCTCGATGTATAAAGGTTAATATTGTGGGGTGAAGAAATAGTTGTATAACTTATTTTATTATTTAATTACCATGACGCGTATGCACAAAGGAACGTGTGACCATTGGACATGCGTCGGACCTGGAGGCTGTTGTTGGGTGCTGCGCTGCCTGGAGTTTAGGAGCTCCATCTATTATTTCTTCCTGTGGTGAATCTTTATAAGACCGGTGGTCTTAATAAAGCTTTGTGTGTGTTATTATTTAACTAGCCTAAAGACTCGAGCAAAGCCCGAGTTTTATCCAAGAGCATTTCCCCCCGAGTGTCGTTATTATTAAAAATGTTTTTTATTCAAATACTAATCCTGCCCAGAAGTCCTCCTCTACGTGGTGGGAGAAGCAGCACAAGTAAAGGACTGCCCTGTAATACGGTGTCGTGAGCCCCGAGCCGCTACGGTAACCGTGAACAGGGAACTCTGAAATGTGGCTGACTAACAGGGCAATGGCATCCTCTCTTTCCATGGATGGACAAGACACCACCAATAGATAACATATCCCGCCCAGAAGTCCTCCTCTACATGGCGGGCAGGAGAAGCAGCACAAGTAAGTGACTGTAGTACGGTGTCGTGAGCCCCGAGCCGCTACGGTAACCGTGAACAGGGAACTCTGAGATGTGGCTGACTAACGGGACAATGGCACCCCCCTTTCCATGGAGCAACAAAATCAGGAATTGACGGTCCATGCTACTGCATCGTTTGGACAAGACACCAACACCATTCAAATACTAATAATTATAATTAATATATACAGTTATCAGCGTCATGCACAATTCTTTCTTAATTCTGTCACCGTTTGCTTTTGGTTCAGTGGTAGAATGCTCGCCTGCCACGCGGGCGCCCCGGGTTCGATTCCGGCCGATGCATTTTTTTTTTTTTTACAATTTTTTAAAACTCATTTATATTATTAAAATATATGTGCTTTTCCTGTCTATGTACAGATTTATGGTCTATGTACACAAGTATACAAGTATGTATACAAGTTATTTGCAAATTGCGTGGCAAATTTGCCCTTTCGCTCGCAAGCAGCGCCTCTAGCGGTGAAGATGGGAGGTAATATCAGCTGACCTAATGGGCATGTAAAACGTGTTTTAACAGGACATAGAGAAAAATCTGGAAAATATATTTTTCGGATTTTTAGTCAAGAAAAATAAATTGACAGGTTCTGGGAAAAAAGGAGTTGTTTTTTATTCAGAAAATGATGATAACAATATAGCTGTATCATATTTGATTATCAGATACAAAATTATATCCGGAAAAATTCCAAAAAGCAGAGACCACGGGTGAAGCCAGTTCATTTTTAGTATGCAGGAACAAAATTCTAACAGAAAAACATTCATTCGAGCAGAAGACACAAAGCCAGATCACCTCTTTATAAAAATATCGCTTCTCAGACACAAAGTTTGGAGCGGGACGTTTCACAAGAATGACATCCACGGCGCCAATTTATAATTGTAACAAATAGTATTTGAATAAAAGCATTTAATCGGGTAAAACCCGGGCATTGCCGTTTCTTAATCAATTCTGTCACCGTTTGCTTTTATGAATGGAATAAATACCCAAATATGGCCATTTCTCATAACCATCGGTGGTTCAGTGGTAGAATTCTCGCCTGCCACGTGGGCTCCCCGGGTTCGATTCCCGGCCGATGCATTTATTTTTTTTTTTACAATTTTTAAAACTCATTTATATCTGACATAGTATAGCCACGCTTAAAAGATTAAAACAGGAAGTAGGTGAATAGCGTGGTAAGGTTCTTTATTTTTATTTTATTTTATTTTTTATTTTTTTAATAAAGAATCTTACCACGCTATTCACCTACTTCCTGTTTTACTCATTTATATATTATACAAGAATGACATCCACGGCGCCAATTTATAATTGTAACGAATAGTATTTGAATAAAAGCATTTAATCGGGTAAACCCCGGGCGTTGCCCGGGTCATTCGGCTAGTATTAGTACAATTGTAAATTATGACCCGCGTCTTCAGCCCAAATGGATTTTTGCCCTACAAATAATGCTTGAAAAAAACACTTTATAGAATATAATACAATCAAAAAATCAATGTCGAACATATTCTAAAAAATAGTAATACAATTTAGATAACAAAATTAGAAATTAGAATAAATATAAAATAACCGATAGTAAACTTTTAAACCATGCACTATAAAAAAAAGTAAACTTTAAGATGTGATGCCTTAAAGCTAAGAATGTAAAGTTTTACAACTTTTCAAGGAGATTAATAAAATCTCTGAATGCCGTGGTCCATTTGGTCGAGAAAGGCGAAGACTAGAACGCGGCTGATTCCACACTAGCCTGTTCAGTGATTCGCTAACCATGACGTATGCACGAAGGAACGTGTGGCCACTGGACATGTGTCGGACCTGTAGGTTGTTGTTGGGTGCTGCGCTGTCTGGAGTACAGGAGCTCCATCTATTATTTCTTCCTGTGGTGAATCTGTATAAGACCGGTGTTATTAATAAAACTTTGTGTGTATATATAGGAAATGAAAATATTAAATCACTAATGTTTCTTTTATCCACAAAACAAACTTCTACTTTCCTTAATGCGATAAAATATATATATTGAGAGGGCTTGTGGCTCATCAGTGGTGAACCCTCCTAGCGGTTTCGCCAAATTAATCTACCAGATCATCGCAGTAAGGACAGTAGAGAAGTTTGTTTTTTTGTGTAAAAGAAACGTTCGTGATTTAAGCGCCCCTCTAAATAGCGCCTTCCTCTCTATAGCACCCGATTTTAAATATTAAAATGTAAACATTTTACATTAAAAGTGACCTGTCTATAGCCCCCTATTTTAGTGAGTGCCAAGAGTGGGCGCTATAGACAGGTTTAACTGTATACCATTGTGTACATACAGTATACAGTTAAACCTGTCTATAGCGCCCCCTCTAAATAGCGCCTTCCTCTCTATAGCACCCGATTTTAAACATTAAAATGTAAACATTTTACATTAAAAGTGACCTAAACACCCTATTTTAGTGAGTGCCAAGAGGGGACGCTATAGACAGGTTTAGCTGTATATAGATGGCGTGTTATTGTCTTATATTAAACATGGAATAATTAAAACTCAACGATTAGTTTATATTTATTCCGATAGATGGCGTAAGCCATTAGCAACTTTCGATAATAAAATGTTCTAAATATGGCTTTATAAATTGACTGGTAATTAATTATAAAAACACTTTTAAAAAAGTTTTTATTTAAAATGCACTAAAAATATAACAGAATAAATATTTCTGTGAAGTATTGATTTACGCAGCAGATAGGTATAAATTTAATGAAAGGCATAATCTTGCTAATCATTTTCTTCATATAAAATCACATTGATCTCAAATTTATCATTATTGTACCGCCGGTTCAAAATCACATTAATAGGTACCGCTCAGCAAGAGCAACCTAGTTCATGATAATTGAAACAGTGAATAATATGTGAAGTTCACATATTAAACAAAATTTTAACGCGGGATTCAATCCCGGTTCATGACTGTCAGGGATCGAGGGTGTTACCCACTCGTCCACCGACTTTATTATTGTACCCCACCGCTTTTATTTCTAAGTCTATTATTTTATTTGTAAAAATGGTACCTTCAGAAAAAAAAGCAATACTTCGGAAATATTTATTCTGTTATTTTTAGTGCATTTTAAATAAAAGCTATTTTTTTAAAGTGTTTTTTTTTATATTTAATTATTCACGCTATTTTTAGTCGTATATATGCCAATCCAAAAAAAAGCCTTATCACTGAGACGACGTTGGCCTTAAATAGCTGCAAGCCTGCTCGCAGCAGATTGGTCAATTCCTCTTGGGAGGTCGGAAGTGACGTAAGCAAAATCCGTTACTAACAGAACTGCGTCTCTTTGCTTTTGGGAACCCTAAATTTATTGAATTATATTAAAAAGTTAGAGACACCCAGTGGATTATTGTTAGGGAATAATTGGTACATATAAAATTTGAATTATATTTAAACAATTGATTAAATAGTTAAAAGTAACAACATACTAATTGAAAAAGGGGAACTATTTAAAAAGGTGTCGTGAAATGTATGGTGGTATATTGTTACACACACACCTATATATATATACTAGACGAATGGCCCGGGCAACGCCCGGGTTTTACCCGAGTGCGTATATATTTTAAAAATGATTTAATTAAAATACTATTCGTTACAATTATAAATTGGCGCCGTGGATGTCTCTCTTATGAAACGTCCCGCCCCAAACTGTGTGTGTCTTGAAAATATAAAAATAAAAATGTGAACGGAAAAATATGTCCAGGGTAGCCTAGTGGTCATGGCATCTGCCCGGTAAGCGGAAGGTCGTGGGTTCGATTCCCATCCCTTGACACTTTTTTTATTTTATCCATTCTGACCAAAATCTATCCGTGAACTTCACACAGTTAACTTCACACAGACAGAATAAGGCAACTATATAAGTATATAATCCAAATTGTGCCTTATCACACACTATTTTTTTATTTGGCCTTATTACCTTGTGTTTATAATCTATGACGTAATGCCGGCGGCGCGCGCCCGTTGGCTGCCGGCGAGCACGTGACCTCCCTGTGCGCGCGCATCCGTGACAGCGATGAGGAATTGAGGAAAGACGGTCGTGAATATATATATTAATAATAATAATATAATAATAATTATTATTATTATTATCATTAGATAATGATCATAATGATGATGCGCGCGCATCCGTGACAGCGATGAGGAATTGATTGAGGAAAGACGGTCGTGACTATATATGTTGATAATAATAATATAATAATAATAATTATTATTATTATCATTAGATAATGATAATGATCATAATGATGATGCGCGCGCATCCGTGACATGACGGTGGAAAGACGGTCGTGACTATATATGTTGATAATGAATATAAAAATATGCGTGATGATATTGGAATAAGATGACTAAATTATAACAGATAAAATTAATATATTTGTTGGCTTTTCTAATTAATTTGCTTGTAATTCCAAGGACGTTTTAGATAGGAATCTGAATATTTAGAGTTCTAATTCCTTCCATGTCTTGAACATTTATTGAAAAAATCCTTTCGCAACCTCCAGCATTGTCGCATTTTTAGCCAAGAAAAATTGAAATCGACATGTTCTGGGAAAAAATAGTTATTTTTTAGTCAGAAAAAGGTAATGAAAATATTGCTGTATCATGTTTGATAATCAGATACAAAATTATATAGGGAAAAAATTCCAAAAGAGCAGAGACCACGGGTGAAGCAAGTTCACTTTTAGTATGCAGAAACAAAATTCTAACAGAAAACATTCATTCGAGTAGAAGACACAAAGCCAATTCCTCTCTATATATATATATAAATGAATGTATGTGTGTGTGTGTGTCTGTCCTTTATGCCTGACCAAACCACTCATTGGAACGCCATGAAACTTTGGGAAGTTATTTAGTATAGTACTGGGAAGGTTTCTAGCAAATAAAATTTTTGAAATAACTTTTCGCCTAAAAATAATCAAGATAAATATTCTAAATTATCTGTTATAATTCAACAATCTGCTCTAAATATTATCATGCATATAGAAAAAAATGATTATATGCCTCTTCTTTATGCCGGACCAAACTACTCATTTCATCGCAATTTAACTTTGAGAAATTGTTTAATATACTACCAGAAAGGTTTCTATCTAATTATTAGTTTGAAAAACCTTTTTGTTTTTGGAAAAATTATTTGGATTAATTAATAAATATTAATTAATCTGTTATATTTTAAGCACTCTGATTTATTATCTCTGTATTATCTTTATATATATAAAAATCAAAATTTGTCTGTCTGTTTATCGATAAACTCAGAAACTACTTAACCAAATGTCACCAAATTTTCCACATAACTACCAATGACCCTGAAGAATTTACAATGCATTAAAATTAAGTAAAAAAAATATTTTAAAATCTATATTTTATCTTTGTGTATAACTTTATTTATATAGCCACTTGCTATTTGACCATTTAGAACTTTGGGAAAGTTATAAAGCTATTTTTTGTCAGATTTCCTTTTTTCGTTTCGTTTTATTTCCCAAATTCCATTAAATTTTTATTAAAATTTATCATCATTATTAAGAAGGTTTTCAACAACAACAACAACAAAAATCCTTTATTTAGGGCCACTCGCCCTATACAGGATTCGCCAGTTCACAAGGGATAGGGAGAACACTGTGAGGCCTTTTTCCGGGATATAGTCTTGTGGAATCCAAATATCGCCATCGCTATATACCTATTCTTTGATATTTCATTAATCAGTGCCGGAAATGAAGGACAAAGTTGCCCCGTTTTATCATTTAGTTTTCGTCTTTCCTCAGACAGAGCAGCACAGTCAAATAAGTAATGCAACATCTCCGTTGTTATTCCTGATCCACAGAAAGTGCATTTCAGGTCTTCACGCCTCAATAAAATCAAATGGTGTTCTCTGAAAAAAATTGAAAGGGTTCTAAATTGTGCAATTAATCTGATGATAGGAAAAGGGAGTTCAGTTAAGAAGTATTTTTCGGTGGTAAAGGTTGTATATATGTCTCTATAGTGGGAATATAACTTTGATTGGGTTATTCTTGTTAGGTCGTTTTGTATTGTTTGCTCTATCGCAGTTCTTAATATTCCAGGGATAGCATTCCTTAGTGAGTCAGGATCATTACAATAAGTAAGCCACGAGGTTCCGTTATTATTAAGTAAATTGCTTAATTGTTTTATAAAACCGATGGGCGCACCTGTAGCACAGGATAATTGCCTCATTCTAGTTAAACAAATTCGAGGCAGTCTATTAGTATCCATACTCAGCACCCTCAGCCAATATTTCAAGGTCAATTTCAGAGCTGTTATTATTAATGAGACGCGGCCTGTTTCTGGTCTTATTATGTATCCTGATGTATATCTAGGCAAATTCAAGAACCTACGAATAAATGTATCTTGTATATGGTCTAATAAATCTTTATACTCTGTTGCCCAAATTGGAGCAGCATACATCAAAACAGCCATCACAATTGAGTCAAACAGTTTCATTGCAGAGTTTAGTGAATTAATTTTTGATTTCGCCAATATTGGGGTTGTAGCATTTATTGCCGCAAGTGCTTTTCCTTTGAAAAAGTTTGCGGCTTGAGTGGTTTTAGTTGTACAGACCAGAGGGTATCCCAAGTAATTATATCTTCTTGTTACCGTCTGAGGTTTACCATTCCAGTACCATCTATCTTCTCTTGAGGGTTTACCACCATTGCGAAATACCATAACCTTCGATTAAGAAGGTTTTCAATGTGTGTGTGTGTGTCTGTATTCAAATTATTAATGACATTTTTGAAAGTAAAACAGTGTATACGGTATTAAATATGTATAATGGGGGGGGGGGGGGGGGGGGGGGGGGGGGACAATGGCTTAAAATATAATAGAAAGTAAGCTGAATGAAGACAAAAAAAAAAAAATGTTGAAAATTCCCTATGAATTGAAATGAAGTGATTTTGCCTATAAAATATCAAAATATAGACTGGATTGATACACATTCAAAATGGTTAAAATGGCATTTATTAAGCCAAACAGTGTGAAAAATTAGATACAGTAGAGCTTCCATTGAGAGGATGCATAAAATCGTAGCTCAACCCGTCTCTCCAAGAGGCAGTCTCTTATTAAAGGTCTATTAGAGATTCTTTAATATCAATTAGAATCTCCAATGAGAGACCACCTACAGGAAAAAACAAGTTGAGTCATGTTTTTAGGTGGTCTTTCTTAAGAGACTCTATTTACATATATTAAAATCAACATTTTCTTACTGTTACGTTTAATTACTGCTAATCTCTATATATAAAAAAATGAATGTATATCTGTCAATTATTAATTGGACTGAGCGAGTATTGTTAGTTTCATTATTTTATATGGTCTGGAAGCATATTCAAATTGAATATACAAAATTTGAAAGGAAATTTGAAAATTTGTCCGTTCTTGGCCAACATAACAACACAGAAGTCTGAAAATTGGTCAGCTAGCATTGTCATCAGGTTTGAACATGTTTACCAAATTTCATATTTCTAGGTGCCCTATAAGTATATTAAAAATTGATTACAAGATTTGGCGACAGACAGACAGATAGGCAAGTTAAATAAAAGCTTTTAAAAAAGAAGGACCATATAGAAAACATATCTGGTTATAAATAAATTCATTCAAACACATAAATTATTGAAGATTGTATTTATTATGTCTACAATAATATACACAAAATATGTACATTTATTGTAAAAATATTTAAGATTTTTCAATGAGCCCTGATTTAAGATTCTTGGCGAGTTGTTCGTTAGACAGGCTCTTCTCCTTGAGCTGGTCAATCAATTCGGTGTTGAGGTCGAAGGGCTCAAAGATCTCGGCCAGGTAGGACCAGAAATGTGGCACGTCCACGATGATGTCCTCAGCGAACTCTGTCATCTGGTCCAGTCCATCACAGAGATCCTGGGACTTGAGGTCGGGAAGATTCCGAAGGAGCAGTCCAGCATCTTTCCTGATGGTGGTTTTTGTCTCCAGGACAGCGTCTATACAGATGTATACCAATTGGGCCTTTGACGCTGGACGCAGAAGCTGGGCTTCCTCCACTTTCTCTTGAAGGCTTCCCTCTTGGACGATGATCCGGAGTTTTCTCTTCAGGACTTCTTCGTCTTCAGGGTCTTCCACTGGCTTCCCTGGAACTTCGATTGTCTTTTTTTCTTCAGAGTTTACCGTCTCTTCGATAGATTTCTTTCCTTCAGAGATGAGCCCTGATTTAAGATTCTTGGCGAGTTGTTCGTTAGACAGGCTCTTCTCCTTGAGCTGGTCAATCAGGTCGGTGTTGAGGTCGAAGGGCTCAAAGATCTCGGCCAGGTAGGACCAGAAATGTGGCACGTCCACGATGATGTCCTCAGCGAACTCTGTCATCTGGTCCAGTCCATCGCAGAGATCCTGGGACTTGAGGTCGGGAAGATTCCGAAGGAGCAGTCCAGCATCTTTCCTGATGGTGGCCTTTGTCTCCAGGACAGCGTCTATACAGATGTATACCAATTGGGCCTTTGACGCTGGACGCAGAAGCTGGGCTTCCTCCACTTTCTCTTGAAGACTTCCCTCTTGGACGATGGTCCGGAGTTTTCTCTTCAGGACTTCTTCGTCTTCAGGGTCTGTCACTGGCTTCTCTGGAACTTCGATAGTCTTCTTTTCTTCAGAGATCTCTTTTTGGACTTCTTCGGTAGGATGTGTGTCCTTTTTTTCCACAGGAATTTCATTAAAATTTGAAAATTTGTTCTTGATCTGACTAATTTGGGGTTTTTGGATTTGAGGTCGCAAATTGAACAAACTTGGTGCGGTAAGCTTGACATCGGTGCGAATTTGATTCCGGGGCAATGGAGCGGGTCGAGTGAGAGGCTGGCGGTTGTCAAAGTCATTTGTCCGTTGATTTGTCTGCATTCCTTCACGAGGATGGCGTTCGGTCATTGCGTACCTATTGGGATGGGATGGCTCGACTGTTGTCAATTTCTCGGTCACCGGATTTTGTTCGATCACCATTGGCTTGAAGATCTTGTTCGAATTTTCACGGGCTTTGAAATTGGCCTTTCTCAACTCCATAAAGTCGAGAATTTTGAATTTTATTCTGTTAGTTACCTTCCCAGATTCTTTTACTTTTTCAAGTTGTTTTGTGGCTCTGTTTAGAATGGCTCCTCCTTGGATCCTCTCCAACGTTTGTCCAATAACTTCCAAAAGACTTATTGCAATATCTATGTTCAGGTCATTTGGATCGCTAATAAGTTTTTTTAAGCACTCCTCGACTATACTAGGTCTAAATTTGTTCATAAGGAACAATTCACCTAGAATTTGGATATTTGAAACTTTTCTCTCTTTCACATACATCGATTCATCTCTTTCTTTAATTTTGCAAATTTCAAGATCCTTTTCTTCGTAAACTTTGTTGAATTCTTGCTGGCAGGTTTTCAGCAAGTATTTTAAAATATTTATATTGTCTGGACCATTATTCACTTCCTGAGGAAGGATTAGCATCAACTTGACGTAATATTTTATGTAGAATTTTTCATCCAGCGCGCGCTCATGGAAAAATTCTACCAACTCATCATTGGTCAAGTATTCTTCGCACTTCAGGTCCATAAACTCATTAGAAAGCTTCTCAAATTTATGAGGAGTCAGCTTATTGAGGATGCTACTGATCTTATCTTTAATTTCTTCTTTCTTTTGGCTCTCAGAATTATCGTCATTCGCCCTTTTTTTCCAAGGTTTTTCTGTCTTTTGGAGAACGATTTCATCGTTGAATCTCCAATCATCTTGTTTAGATAAATAATTTAATTTTTCGTTCCAATTGTCCCAATCATATATTGTTGGCACATGTGCGATATTATGTGAAGTAAGCAGATCATATGACGCTGGTGTATTTCTTGCTTTTGCAGAAAGCCTACATCGAAAGAGCTCCAACTTGGAGTAAGTTAGAATCTTTGGTGCATCTTTGGTAGATGGAGGGTTCTGGGACGTGGCTTCAGGTCCGTCAGTCACTTCAGGAATCGATTTTTTGTCATTATTTTCAATATTGTCTGGTTGAGGTTCGGAGGGAATTTCTGAATTTACGGTTTCGTCCTCATTTTCAAAGCTTTCTGGTTGAGGTTCAGGGATGGTTTCCTCGTTATTCTCAAAGCTTTCTGATTGAGGTTCGGGGATGGTTTCCTCGTTATTTTCAAAGCTTTCTGGTTGAGATTTGGGGATGATTTCCTCGTTATTTTTAAGGCAGTCTGGTTGAGAATCGGGGATGGTTTCCTCGTTATTTTTAAGGCACTCTGGTTGAGATTCGGGGATGGTTTCCTCGTTATTTTTAGGGCTCTCTGGTTGAAGTTCGGGGATGGTTTCTTCGTTATTTTTAGGGCCCTCTGGTTGAGGTACGGAGACGATGTCAGGAATTTCTTCCTGAGTCTCAGGACTGGATGTTACCTCCGATTCAGGTTTGGTGATGGCATTCTCAGTAATTTCCCGGACTTTTTCAACGATCGATTTGGTTTCTGGTTCTTCTTGCTTCTTTTCAACCCCAGTACTCCAATTTGTTGATTTATCCGCTGAAGTTTCACCATGCTTTGTTTCGTCGTTAGTTCGCCAATTTGTGTACCTATCTGCTGAAGTTTTATCCTGCTTCGTTTCGCCATTTGTTCTCCAATTTGTGTATCTATCCGCTGAAGTTTCACCATACTTCGTTTCACTGTTTTTTCTCCAATTCGTTGAATTATCCACATCTGATCGGTCCCAATTCTGATTAAATGGTCTTCTGGTAGCATTTCTAAAATTGGAAGAATTATTTTGCGCGTTATAAGTTTGGTTATTGCGGTTAAAATTTCCATTCCTATTATTAGGAGCATACCTATCTTGATGATTGTTATTTGAAGAAAAATGTCCATTCCTATTATTGGAAGTGTACCTATCTTGGTAATTGTTATTTGCAGTAAAATTTCCATTCCTATTATTGGAAGCATAACTATCTTGGTAATTGTTATTTGAATAAAATTTTCCATTCTTATTATTGGAATCGTATCTATCTTGGTAATTGTTATTTGAAGAATAATTTCCATTCCTATTATTGGAAGCATACCTATCTTGGTAATTGTTAGAGGTAAAATTTCCATTCCTATTATTGGAAGCGTACCTATCTTGATAATTGTTATTTGAAGAATAATTTCCATTCCTATTATTGGAAGCATACCTATCTTGGTAATTATTATTTGAAGAATAATTATTATTATGTCTTCTGGTATCTTGACGATCAAATCTTTGGCGAGTTGTTCTTTCATCATTTTCTGATGGTCTGTAATCTTTCCTAGTAGTGTTATTCTCTCTATCTCTTTTGACTTTCACTTCTTGCCATTCATCTTTTTCTTGTTTGGCATATGCTATTACTTCATGGATGACATCCACATCTGCTTTTGAAGATGGTTCAACTTGGTCTCTTCTTGGTCCCCAAGCTTGTCTAGGTTGGCTTGTAGATTGTTCTACCTGTTTTGTTGTTTGTTCAGTTGAAGATGGTTCAACTTGTTTCCTTGGTCCCCAAGCTTGTCTAGGTTGGCTTGTAGATTGTTCTACCTGTTTTGTTTTTTGTTCAGTTGAAGATGTTTCAACTTGTTTCCTTGGTCCCCAAGCTTGTCTAGGTTGGCTTGTAGATCGTTCTACCTGTTTTGTTTTTTGTTCAGTTGAAGATGTTTCAACTTGTTTCCTTGGTCCCCAAGCTTGTCTAGGTTGGCTTGTAGATTGTTCTACCTGTTTTGTTTTTTGTTCAGTTGAAGATGTTTCAACTTGTTTCCTTGGTCCCCAAGCTTGTCTAGGTTGGTTTGTAGATTGTTCTACCTGTTTTGGTTGTTCAGTTGAAGATGTTTCAACTTGTTTCCTCGGTCCCCAAGCTTGTCTAGGTTTGCTTGTAGATTGTTCTACCTGTTTTGGTTGTTCAGTTGAAGATGTTTCAACTTGTTTCCTCGGTCCCCAAGCTTGTCTAGGTTTGCTTGTAGATTGTTCTACCTGTTTTGTTTTTTGTTCAGTTGAAGATGTTTCAACTTGTTTCCTTGGTCCCCAAGCTTGTCTAGGTTGGCTTGTAGGTTGTTCTACCTGTTTTTTTGTTTCTTCAGTTGATGGTTCAACTTGTTTCCTTGGTCCCCAAGCGGATCTTGTAGGTTGTTCTTTTTGATTAGCAGATTGTTTCGTTTGACTTTGATTAACTTGTTTAGAGGTTGATTCAATTGTTTTTTTAGGTTCCTCAGCTATTAATGCTTGCGTTTGAACGTCGCGTTTTGAATCTTCCTGAAAGGCTTCATTCTTCAAAGTTGAAGCATTTTTGTTTTTTCTTCCTCTGCGATTATTTTTACCCATTTCAATAATTCTTATTTTTCTTAACTACTCTTATATATTTTTAATTAAAAGATATTAAAGAGAAAGAGAGAGAGAGATAATTATATTCATAAAAAAAATAGTGAATAAAAATAAATAAGTATAAATATATATTTTTTATTTATTTATTTGAATAAAATATTTAAATATCATTGTTTTAATTAATTTTTTAATTTAAAGGCGCTTTCGCGCGCGCATTTGATAATTTTGTTTCACTTTGTTATAAACTTTCAAAAGTACACTTATAAAAAAATGTCACTGTAATATCTTTCAGAGTTATTGTCTGAATCCCGATATACATACTAAAAGGTACAACTTCCTTAAGTTTTGTCCATGAGTGTATTTTTCTCCAATATATAAAAATATAGATGGAAATTTTGCCGGAAGGAAATTGATCTATAAAAGGATAAGGCGCTTCTCCCGTCAAATTGAACGTCAAAGCTAAACGCCATTTATAGATAGGCGCCCTATACTTATATACAAGGTATGTCCCATAAGTTCCCGTACTAGGTCCATAAAATTAAATAAATGAAACCTTTAAATAAATTTGACTGTTTCTGATAGAAAAAATATCTGGCAAAACGGTGGTACCAATATCGAGGCGGTAGGTGCGCGCGCGCTAAGGTCATTCTAATTTATTTAAAGGTCACACCTAGCGCTGCGGCGATTTTACGATGGAACAAAAATTGAAGCAGAGGATTTGCATAGAATTTTGTGTGAAACTTCAAATATCAGCAACCGAAACTTTTGAAAGCTTAATAAAGCATTCCCCAATGACGCCCCAAAGAGAACAACTGTTTTTGAAAGGCATTCTAGATTTAAAGCTGTCAGAATTTTCATTGAAGATAAAGCTCGTCAAGGACACCCAAAATTTCAAAGGACTGATGAAAATGTGTAAAATATCACCGATTTGATAAAGGAAAATCCTCGAACCACTTTGCTGGAGCTAGAGCAAGACACTGATATCTCTAAAACAACGATTGGAAGGATCGTAACCAAAGATTTGAAGCTCAAAAAGACTCCTGTAAAATTTATCCCGAGATTCCTCACTAATGAGCAAAAACTGTGTCGGCTTGCAACCTGTGAGGACATGTTGAAAATGACAAGAACGGATCCAGAATGGAAAGACAAGATAAACACAGGCGACGAGACATGGGTCTATGGCTATGACCCTGAAACCAAACGTCAATCTGCCGAGTGGAGAGGTCAGGGTGAGCCTGGACCCGAAAATCCAGGATACTGAAATCCAGAAACAAGGTGTTGCTGGTCGCTTTTTTAGATAACAAGGGCATTGTTCATCACGAGTATCTTCCTGCAGGCCAAACAGTTATTAAGGAAATGTATTTGGGCATTCTTCGTCGTCTAAGGGAAGTGATTCGAAAAAAAGGCCAGAAATATGGACTAATGGTGACTGGATCCTACACCTTGACAATGCCCGCCCTCACACAGCGCACTGGTGACGAGTTTTTTTTTGGCGAAAAACGGGACACAAATCCTACCTCAACCACCCTATTCCCAGACATTGCACCAAATGATTTTTTCCTGTTCCTTAAACTTAAAGCAGTTCTAAAAGGAAGACTTTTGACACCAGGGATGACATAATTGAAAAATCGCTGTTGGCATTGAAGAGCATTCCAAAAGAGGCCTATAAAAACTGTTACGACAATTGGGAGGAACGGTGGCGCTGGTGCGTTGAAGCAAGGGGGGATTACTTTGAAAAGTTTTAATATTTATTTTTTTTAATATTTTACCTTTTTTATTATGGACCCAGTCCGGGAACTTATGGGACATACCTTGTATATATATACAATCATATATTATTTTTTATTTTTATAAATGTACATATATAGTCTATTCTTATTTCTATTTGTTTGTGTGTTTATATTTTAAATTTTAGCCCCAGAGTTGTAAATATTTATATATCGTCGCGTGAAGGCATCACGTGATCAATCAAAGCAGTTCAAAAACAAGAAAAGCCCTGACGGCGTACAGCCTATTGAAATATTGGCATTTGCAATAAATAAAATGTTTTGTTTTATTTTGATCCAAAATATGCCATTTAATTAATATAGATATATACTGTTAAACCTGTCTTTAGCGCCCCCTATTTAGAGGGCGTAATATAGCACATGTGCTAACAATATGTGATTGGGACAATTGGAACAAAGAATTATTTAACTAAACAAGATTATTGGAGATTCAAAGATGAAATCGTTCTCCAAAAGACAGAAAAACCTTGGAAAAAAGAGCGAATGGCGATAATTCTGAGAGCCAAAAGAAAGAAGAAATTAAAGATAAGATCAGTAGCATCCTCAATAAGCTGACTCCTCATAAATTTGAGAAGCTTTCTAAAGATTTTATGGACCTGAAGTGCGAAGAGCGCCTCCCTCTCTATAGCGCCCGATTTTAAATACGTAGTACGATGCGATTACATTAAAAGTGACCTGTCTATAGCACCCCCTTTCTATAGCACCCTATTTTGGTGAGTCCCAAGTGGGCGCGCTATAGACAGGTTTAACTGTATACCATTGTATACATACAGTATACAGTTAAACCTGTCTATAGCGCCCCCTCTAAATAGCGCCTTCCTCTCTATAGCGCCCGATTTTAAATACGTAGTACGATGCGATTTACATTAAAAATGACCTGTCTATAGCACCCCCTCTCTATAGCACCCTATTTTGGTGAGTCCCAAGAGGGGGCGCTATAGACAGGTTTAACTGTATACCATTGTATACATACATATACAGTTAAACCTGTCTATAGCGCCCCCTCTAAATAGCGCCTGATCTTAAATACGTAATATGATGCGATTTACATTAAAAGTGGCCTGTCTATAGCACCCTATTTTGGTGAGTCCCAAGAGGGGGCGCTATAAACAGGTTTAACTGTATACCATTGTATACATACAGTATACAGATAAACCTGTCTATTGCGCCCCCTCTAAATAGCGCTTTCCTCTATAGCGCCCGATTTTAAATACGTAGTACGATGCGATTTACATTGAAAGCGACCTGTCTATAGCACCCTATTTTGGTGAGTCCCAAGAGGGGGCGCTATAGACAGGTTTAACTGTATACCATTGTGTACATACATATACAGTTAAACCTGTCTATAACGCCCCCTCTAAATAGCGCCTTCTTCTCTATAGCGCCTGATTTTAAATACGTAGTACGATGTGATTTACATTAAAAGCCACCTGTCTATAGCACCCTATTTTGGTGAGTACCAAAAGGAATGCTATAGACAGGTTTAACTGTATATTGTCACAGAATACTCTGTGGTGGCTTACTAGGTAAATCATCATCAGTCACGTGACGTCACCATTTTATTTGTAAATATTTTGTTTACATATCTCTCAGTTAAAGATAGAAAATAATTGTAAATACTTTCCCTTATATTAACTTTTTTTTGTGTGTGATTGTTCTGGTCTTACCTATAAACTTGAAATGGAACCAATCTAACATTCACATGAAGCCACAGGACAATGCAACAATATATAAGAATGTAAATCTATGTGCAATATGCAAATATTATGTAAGATATGTCTATGTGTAATGAAAACGAACTGTTCTCACATCCTTAAATTTTACTAATTCAGAATATTAATGACAAAGGCAGACACATTCTACTTCACCCAGTGTGGAGATAAGAAAGAAGAAGAAGACTATTTCAGAATAGAGAAATAAAAGGTCAGACTCTCCTAAGATAAAAAATAAGTATTATATATTTTTAAAAAATTGTAAAATATCTCAAAATATTTTTATTAAATTTGATTTTTTTTAATTACAGAGATTATAAAAATAAAATTTTGATTACATTTCAAAAAGAGAGTAAACGAATTTATGATATGTTGCCTTTTGCAACACCACTGAGCTTAAAAACATTGCACGCTGATTGGCCGATTGAGATCACGTGATATTATAGAACCAATCAAAATAATGCGTTGTACACCTACTAAAATTTTAAAAATGTTATTATCAGCCAAATTACACGTGATACAGACTATGATAATCATGGTGGGTAGAAGTTGGCCTTTACTTTTACTGTAAGTGCATTAATGTCTACATATGTGAAAAACATGTTCGACTTTTGCACTTACAAGTGTGCTTGGGTTTGGTTACCTTTACTCACTGGTGGGGTTGGACTTTTGCAAGAATCGGGGGCCATTAGAGCATTTTTAAATTATATCACACACAAAGCTTTATTAAGACCACCGGTTTTATACAAATTCGCCACAGGAAGAAAGGAAGCATAGATGGAGCTCCTAGACTCCAGGCAGCACAACACCCAACAACAGCCTCCTGGTCCGACACATGTCCAATGGCCACACGTTCCTTCGTGCATACGTCAAGGTTAGCGTCTCACTGAACAGGCTAGTGTGGAATCAGCCACGCGTTTTTTTTAATTATATACCATTGATAAGCCAGGCCCTCCCATCAATTTTTCCATTGCAGTAAGGGCAGTAGAAATTGTTTATTTAAAAAAAAAGAATCATTCGCGTCTATAATAGTATCCAATTTTGATAACAGATGGCGCGCTAATGCATCATAATATAAAATAATTACCCAAATGCGGGATTCGATCCCGCGTCGTAGAGGTAGAAAGTCAACAGTTTATATATTATAATAACTCTCTTTTATCAAAATAGATAAACATCTATCAAAGAAGCATATAGTCTCAAACTTACTTTCAGCTTTGTTATTAAGATAAAACTTTACTAGAGCTTAGAGAGAGACAAATAACATAGTTTTATTGACATCCCGTCAAAATATAGACAAAAGTGCACAGTCCGCACTATTCAACTAGAGATGAAAAATTTACAATGATGATGATTATTATAATAAAAATATAAAAATATATATACAATAAATATGTACATGGCTCCTCTGTCACAGCTGCAGAGCTTGATGGAAGATCGCCAATGGATCTCCAGCGATACCACGCAATTCGCGATCTACGAAAGTTAGAGAGAGTCAATTAACATATTTTATTGACATCTTGTCAATACAGGTCAAAGTGCACAGGCTACACTATTTATGAGAAACTAGCGGATGTGTACCCGGCTTCGCCCGGGTTTTATCCGAGTGAAAGTTTGCCTAACGAATATTATATATTATGAAGTATAATAAACAATGCTAAAGATTAGTTTTAATTATTAATCAAGATTGTGTGTGAATATGTGAGAAAGATGTAATATCATTGTTGTTTTCTTGGCCGACTTTTTACATATGGTGTTATCTTAAAATTGCTTGGTTTGAATATTTTTTTAGATTGAGTTGAATGAATTGCTGAATTTTTTTTTTGTATTTATATATAAATAAAATTAACTCTGTTGAATTTTTTTTGTATTTTATCGATAACAGCAAAGTTATGTATTTTATAGTTAGGAAAAATATTTTGATGTTAAGCAAAACCTGCTCCATCTCGTTTTACATAAATGTTGAAAATTTGGTCGAAATTGATGCATTGTAACGAAAGTTTTTAGTGAACAACACTTATGAAATTTGCATTTTATTAATATAGATCTACTTATATATTTGCCTTACTAGACGAATGGCCCGGGCAACGCCCGGGTTTTACCCGAGTGCGCATATATTTTAAAAACGTTTTAATTCAAATATTATTCGTTACAATTATAAATTGGCGCCATGGATGTCACTCTTGTGAAACGTCCCGTTCCAAACTGTGTGTTTTAAAAATGTTTTTATTAAAATACTATTCGTTACAATTATAAATTGGCGCCGTGGATGTCTCTCTTGTGAAACGTCCCGCCCCCAAACTGTGTGTCTTGAAAATATAAAAATAAAAATGTGAATTTTCATAAATATTTCATCATGTCGATTTTCTTTTTGCATTTCACCTACTAAATCGATAGAGATAATTACATTTGCAACATGAACTTAGGTATATTGACTAAATAGAAAACTGCATAGTAATAAAGATCATTTTTTAAAGGCACCATATCGTTTTTTTTTTCAATAAAATCGAAAAAAAATTAACGATAAATAACGACAATTGCCTTAAAAAGAAATTGCCTTAAAAAAAAGAAACATTCGCGGTGATTTTGTCTTGCATTCGTTTATACAATTATTATATACGAATGACCCGGGCAACGCCCGGGTTTTACCCGATTAAATGCTTTTATTCAAATACTATTCATTACAATTATATATTGGCGCCGTGGATGTCATTCTTGTATAATATATAAATGAGTTTTAAAAATTGTAAAAAAAAAAAAAAAAATGCATCGGCCGGGAATCGAACCCGGGCTGCCCGCGTGGCAGGCGAGCATTCTACCACTGAACCACCGATGGTTATGAAAAATCCCATCCGTGAGCTTCAAACAGACAAACAGACAGAATAAGGCAAATATATAAGTAGATTCATTCTTCATTGTTGGCTTTTTATATTACATTCACTCTTCATTGTTGGCTTTTTATCATACATTCACTCTGTTGGCTTTTTATATTACATTTACTCTTCATTGTTGGCTTTTTATCTTACATTCACTCTTCATTGTTGGCTTTTTATATTATATTTACTCTTCTTTGTTGGCTTTTTATCTTACATTCATTCTTCATTGTTGCTTTTTATATTACATTTACTCTTCATTGTTGGCTTTTTAGCTTACATTCACTTTTCATTGTTGGCTTTTTATCTTACATTCATTCTTCATTGTTGGCTTTTTATATTACATTCACCCTTCATTGTTGGCTTTTTATCTTACATTCATTCTTCATTGTTGGCTTTTTATATTACATTCACTCTTCATTGTTGGCTTTTTATCTTACATTCACTCTGTTGGCTTTTTATATTACATTTACTCTTCATTGTTGGCTTTTTATCTTACATTCACTCTTCATTGTTGGCTTTTTATATTATATTTACTCTTCATTGTTGGCTTTTTATCTTACAATCATTCTTCATTGTTGGCTTTTTATATTATATTTACTCTTCATTGTTGGCTTTTTATCTTACATTCATTCTTCATTGTTGGCTTTTTATATTACATTTACTATTCATTGTTGGCTTATTATCTTACATTCACTCTTCATTGTTGGCTTTTTATCTACATTCATTCTTCATTGTTGGCTTTTTATATTACATTCACTCTTCATTGTTGGCTTTTTATCTTACATTCATTCTTCATTGTTGGCTTTTTATCTTACATTCATTCTTCATTGTTGGCTTTAAATATTACATTCACTCTTCATTGTTGGCTTTTTATATCATATACGAATGACCCGGGCAACGCCCGGGTTTTACCCGATTAAATGCTTTTATTCAAATACTATTCGTTACAATTATAAATTGGCGACGTGGATGTCATTCTTGTATAATATATAAATGAGTTTTAAAAATTGTAAAAAAAAGAAGAAAAAAAATGCATCGGCCGGGAATCGAACCCGGGCCGCCCGCGTGGCAGGCGAGCATTCTACCACTGAACCACCGATGGTTATGAAAATCCCATCCGTGAGCTTCAGACAAACAGACAAACAGACAGAATAAGGCAAATATATAAGTAGATTCTGTCTGTTTGTCTGTTTGAAGCTCACGGATGGGATTTTTCATAACCATCGGTGGTTCAGTGGTAGAATGCTCGCCTGCCACGCGGGCGGCCCGGGTTCGATTCCGGCCGATGCATTTTTTTTTTTTTACAATTTTTAAAACCTGTTTATATATTATACAAGAATGACATCCACGGCGCCAATTTATAATTGTAACGAATAGTATTTGAATAAAAGCATTTAATCGGGTAAAACCCGGGCGTTGCCGGGTCATTCGTATATAATAATTGTATAAACGAATGCAAGACAAAATCACCGCGAATGTTTCTTTTTTTTAAGGCAATTTCTTTTTAAGGCAATTGTCGTTATTTATCGTAAATTTTTGTTTCGATTTTATTGAAAAAAAAACGATATGGTGCCTTTAAAAAATGATCTTTATTACTATGCAGTTTTCTATTTAGTCAATATACCTAAGTTCATGTTGCAAATGTAATTATCTCTATCGATTTAGTAGGTGAAATGCAAAAAAGAAAATCGACATGATGAAATATTTATGAAAATTCACATTTTTTATTTTTATATTTTTCAAGACACACACAGTTTGGGGCGGGACGTTTCACAAGAGAGACATCCACGGCGCCAATTTATAATTGTAACGAATAGTATTTTAATTAAAACATTTTAAAAACACACAGTTTGGAACGGGACGTTTCACAAGAGTGACATCCATGGCGCCAATTTATAATTGTAACGAATAATATTTGAATTAAAACGTTTTTAAAATATATGCGCACTCGGGTAAAACCCGGGCGTTGCCCGGGCCATTCGTCTAGTATAATATAAATGAGTTTTTAAAAATTGTTTTAAAAAAAATGCATCGGCCGGGAATCGAACCCTGGCCGCCCGCGTGGCAGGCGAGCATTCTACCACTGAACCACCGATGCTTAAAAAAAATCAAATTCATTTATCGTCGCGACCAGTGCTGCGCCCTAGCGGTAAAAGACTGGAACTAACGCTTTTTGGTTTTTTATTTTTTTTTAAAAAGCACATTTACTTTTTTAGTTTTTTGAATAGCCTATATGTTAAACGAAATCTTCAGCTACCTACATGCGAAATTCCATAATGATTGAGTCAGTAGATTTTGCGTGATGCGATAACAAACATCGATTTCGCATTTCATTTTTATATATATTAGGAATTATCAATAATAAAGATGATTATTATAAAACGATAGTAATTAAAATAAAATATATACAACTATGTACAATGTACATAGTTTGCTGCAGAGTTTGGTGGAAGATCGACAGAGACTGGCTATCATTCTATACCCGTTCGCATAACGACGGGCATTGTTCTAGTTTAAATATATTGTAAAATATAACAACGATTGAAGAGGAGTGTTTTATACGAAATTTATTAGCAAGCTTTCGGACGCATGCGTCCTTCTACAGGCTTTACGATGACTAAACAGAAAGATGTACGAGATGAGTAACTATGTACAATGTACATGCGGTCTCAGCCACAGCTGCAGAGTTTGGTGGAAGATAACCAAAGAGAAAGACCTGGCTATCATTCTATACCCGTCGTATAACGACAGGCTATTGTTGTAGTTTAAATATATTGTAAAATATAAGGACAATTGAAGAGGAATGTCTTATAAGAACTTTATTCGCAAGCTTTCAGACGTCCTTCTACAGGCTTTACAATGACAAAAAGAAATGAGTATTAATAGAACAAGATATTTTTGCAAATGAGAAAACTATAGTATTTATAAATATAGGTGAAAGAGAGAGAGAGAGTGAAAACGTAAATTTCGTATATACAGAATTAATATGCAAAATTGTGCGGAGAAAGTTAAATTTATGAAATTAAAAACTTTTTACCATTGACAAAATTTACTTTGTACGGGTTAACACAAAATGCAATAGATTAGGGCCTAAAGTAATAGTAACTAAACACACAAAAGCGTATACTCAAAAGTACAACAAAAAAAAAGAGATAAATAAACTTACAATTGGTTAAATAAAATTTAAAAAAAAACAGGGCTTATCTTTATTGCTGCTTAGGTAGGGATCGGACCGGGGTTACACAGGGAATGCGAAGAGATCACCAGACACGGATAAAATACGAAGAGAACACTATAAGCGTCTCTACACAAAACTTTTAACCACACACGCCCTCTCGCATTCCCTTAAACCCCCATTATATACAAACATGGCCACATTCGTCCAATTAGAATGCTTGAGAGATCGGTTTACTTATCTAATAAAACAACGTTCTTCGCACTTAAAAAATAGGATAAGATAAGCGTGCAAATATTTGTTAATATAATTTGACACCATTACATACATTTATTGTAATATGGATAATTTCTCCACTTCTTACTGTACGATAAGCTAATCGAGAATTCCAGGTGAAGTTGGAGAAAGATAGATGGACTCCAGCTACGGGGTTATGGTCCATGTGGGAGGGGAACAGGCGTCAGGACGGTATTCCAGTGTGGGACATCTGCGGACAGAGAAGACGTGACAAGTTGTCTCCGGGCATGTGACCATGTGGGTTAACCAGGAAGACTGTGCCAAAGAGGATCCTTCTCATGGCAGACAATGAAGACATCTACTATATATAGTCGTGGGATGGTTGCGTGCGTGTTGGTGTGGCTTGTGGAAAGGCTGCTGATAAAATTATAATTAAAATTTATTTATTTAAAGCCAGAAATATATAAAGAGAAATGAAGTAATGGCCAAAGTAACGGCCATTGATGGCAAGCCTTGTTGTTTACGACGCGAGTGGCCAGCAAAGTCCGGGATGCTCGCGCATGCGTAGTCAGGCTCGCGGTTGCCGAGGTCGTCACACTACTGCTCGTATGTGAAGTGAAGCTTTGTCCCAGTTCGCGCTCGCTGAAGCAAAGTGTGGTCGCCACATAGTTATTGATTCTCATTAAAACTCTTGTAATAAGGTATATCGCACTAAGATGTATCCACAACGTAATGTTGTCCTAGATATCTTGTTCACAAACAACGATGGCTGGAAGAGCGTTGTAACACTATTGTCAAGTAGCTCTGCAACCTCGGCCATATGAAGCTCCATGGGACACCTGTCAATCATCAATGGACTCCGGGGGATGACCACTGGTGTGAGGGGTTCTCGGAATCTTATCGGCAAATAAGGAAAACGTGACACCTCGGTGGCTGAACATTCCTCTTATTATTATTTTTACCTTGGGATAAGTTGTTATATTATCTGACTCTCTCTCCCTATAAATACCTCTTGTATATAATTTTATTGGAGAACTAAAAGATAAATACCCTTTATAATAAATTAATTATTCCCAAATTTCCACTTGCTTTATTTATCTCCTCGACAATATTTATTGATTGTTGTTTCGTTTATCTTCTTCCTTTCTCTCTTTTGAAAAACTATCATGAAATATACCCCCATCCACAAACATGACTATTCCTTATTTCTCCTCGGGGTGGTCTCTTATTAGAGGTTGTATCATGTCGTAGTTTACCATACAATGATGGTCGTTTGAGAAGGTGAATTTGATGGGTCGTTTATTGGAAAATTACTGTATTCTCCCGTCAAGATATTTCTCCAACCTTGTCTAAAGTCTATCAACATATCCTGTAGGTTTGAACAATATATCTAGGAAATAAAATAAACATTCAATCCATATTTTCCCTGGTTTATAATTTAATAAAATCAATAAAGCATCCAGGGCTAAGTTTCTTGTACTAATTTTTATTTAGCGTTAGCGTATCACTGAACAGGCGAGTGTGGAATCAGCCGCGCGCTTTTTTAATTATATACCACTGATGAGCCAGGCCCTCCCATTAATTTTTCCATTGCAGTAAGAGCAATATAAGTTGTTTATTTTTAAAAAGTATGATACGCGTCTATAATAGTATCCAATTTTAATAACAGATGGCGCGCTAATGCATCATAATATTAAAAAAACAAAAAACAAATGCGGGATTCGATCCCGGGTCATAGAGGTGGAAAGTCAACAGTTTAGACCACTGGTCCACCATAATCAATCTATTTGATCAAAAATAGGTATAGAGATAAACATCGATCAAAGAAGCATATAGTCTTAAACTTACTTTACTTTTAGCTTTGGTATTAAGTTAAAAGTTTACTAAATGACAATTATAACAATTGACATATTTTATTGACATCTTGTCAATACTGTTGGAATATTACACAGGGAAGGCCTCTCCTGGAAGCCTGATAAAATTTACTCAATAATGAAAATGATTATAAAACGAAAAAAATAAAAATACATACAGCTATATAGATAAAGAGTTCTTCCTGGATTGAAATTAGACGAAAAACATGGTGAAGGAAGACGAGTTTCTTTTATTGATGAATAGGTGCAAGCTTTCGGGTAAAAAGCCTTCAACAGGCGAGCGCGACTTATAAGAACTATGGGTTTTTACCCGAAAGCTTGCACCTATTCATCAATAAAAGAAACTCGTCTTCCTTCACCATGTTTTTCGTCTAACACACAGCTATGTCGATTAAACTCTTCGAATTAAAATAGCAAAATAAAACGACGATTGAAGAGGAGTATCTTATACGTACTTTATTAGCAAGCTTTCGGACGTCCTTCTATAGGCTTTACGATAACTAAACAGAAATAAGTACGAGATGAGTAACTATGTACATTGTACATGCCGCCTCAGCCACAGCTGCAGAGTTTGGTGGAAGTTCGCCAGAGAGAGAGAGACAATGACAATGGTTTATTGACTTCTAGTCAACACAGCAAACTAATCAAGTAAAATTAAAATACACAGTATTGTAATAAACATAGAAAATATTTACACCAGACTTCTCTGAAGGGACGTCTGATTATAATCAGGAGCTACAAGCCTCCTTGAATGTGTACAGGCCCATGCTTATTGTGCAGTTTTTGTCCCCAACATGCTCAAAGGCAATATTCAGGAATTCGCACAGAATTTTCTTGTGTTCAGGCAAAAGTGCCTCAAGGACTTCCATCTGTCAGAGAGAGAGATTGAGATTAAAACTGATTTATTACAATGTCCATATAAGATTATATAAGGTTAAATACAGAATAAATATAAATATGAATGAATAAGATTAAATAATGATAAAAATAGGAATAAATAGATATAAATTGATATAGATAATTGATAAATATACATATATATAAATATATATATACAAGTCGTCATTGGTGGCGCCCACCGCGGGAAAGACTCCGCCACCGGTGGACTGCGAGAGTTATTTCCCACAGAGTGGGCAGGTTGATAAGAGGGGATAAGAGAGACCTGGCTATCTTTCTATACCCGTCGTATAACGACGGCCATTGTTCTAGTTTAAATATATTGTGAAATATAACGATGATTGAAGAGGAGTATCTTATACGAACTTTATTCGCAAGCTTTCAGACGTCCTTCTACAGGCTTTACTATGACAAAGAAATATGAGATGAGTATTAATAGAACAAGACATTTTTGCATATGAGAAAAATATAGTATTTATAAATATTAAAATGGCATATCCTGACCAGGAGCACATGTGCTTTACAGAAGGCAGAGCGCCATCTCGTGGAACAGAAATCAACTAAACATTGATTTAGCCTGTTCCCTGCTCCCTGTTCGTGGATGGCTTTTCTTGATTTATCAAGAAATTGGGTTGGCCAAATATCAGGGAACAGGCTAAATCAATGTTTAGTTGATTTCTGTTCCACCAGATGGCGCTCTGCCTTCTGTAAAGCACATGTGCTCCTGGTCAGGATATGCCATTTTTAATATTGATTTCAACACCTGATCTTTTTATCTTTTATTTTTTTATTTCGTTTTTTAAAGTATTTATAAATATAAATGAGAGTGAAAACGTAAATTTCGTATATACAGAATTAATATGCAAAATTGCGCTGAGAAAGTTAAATTTATGAAATAAAAAACATTTTTACCATTACATACATTTATTGTAATATGGATAATTTTTCTACTTCTTAATGTACAATAAGCTAATCGAGAGGTCCAGGTGAAGTTGGGGAAAGATGGTTGGACTCCAGCTTCGGGGGGATGGCTCATGTGTGAGGGGGACAGGCGTCAGGACGGTATTCCAGTGTGGGACATCTGAGGTGCGAGAAGACGCGAGAAGTTGTCTCCGGGCATGTGACCATGTGGATTAACCAGGAAGACGGTACCGAAGAGGATCCTTCTCATAGCAGACAATGAAGACATCTACTATATACCAGGTCTATTAGTATGAAACGCGAAAATTTTCAGTGAATTCAAAAGTTCACCAATTCCATACAACTAAAGATTTTTTATTCAAAGTAACTGCCCTGATTAGCTATACACTCGGACCACTTTTCAGGCAATTTTCGAATTCCTTGTCTGAAAATTTCTATTCCTTTTGAGTCGAACCAGTCAACAAGTTATTTTCGGAGTATGTCTGAGTTCGAAAATTCCTGGTTTTTCAGGGCGTGTCCTAAAGATGTAAAAAGGTGGTAGTCCGACGGTGCTAAGTCTGGCGAGTACAGCGGGTGGGGTTAGAGTCCCCAGCCCAAGTCTTTTATGGTGTTTTTGACCACCGTAGCGTTGTGGGCTGGAGCGTTGTCATGCTGCAGTATCATGTTTGCTTATCAGATACAAAATTATATCGGGAAAAATTCCAAAAAGCAGAGACCACGGGTGAAACCAGTTCATTATTTTGTACGCAGGAACAAAATTAAAGGTAAAGACTCTTCTAGTAAGGTATATCAATTTATCCCAGTAATCCCGGGATTTTTCGAGCAGAATCCCGGGATTTCGGGATTGGAGGCCCTAGCGCTAATACATCATAATATAAAAATAGAAGTACCTAAATGCGGGATTCGAACCCGGGTTATAGAGGCCGAAAGTCAACAGTTTAGACTTCTGGTCCACCATAATCACTTTCTTCTATTAAAAATGGGTATAGAGATAAACATCTATCAAAGAAGCATATAGTCTCAAACTTACTTTACTTTCAGCTTTGTTATTAAGTTAAAGGTTTACTAGAGCATAGAGACAATGGCAATTGACATATATATATAAATGAATGTTTGTTTGTATGTCCGGTATACAAATTCGCAGTAGTTCACTAATTCAAACCAAAATTTCCATACATAGGTAAAAGATACGGGGAAGACGATAGGCTATTTTAAAAAATATATAAATCAATTATTAAAACTATATATTTTTCTGATCCTTCTTAATTGAGGAACAAAATTCTAACAGAAAAACATTCATTCGAGCAGAAAAACAAAAGCCAGATCATCTTTCTATAAAAATATCGCTTCTCAGACACAAAGTTTGGAGCCGGCGTTTCACAAAATTGACATCCACGGTGCCAATTTATAATTGTAACGAATAGTATTTGAATAAAAACATTTAATCGGGTAAAACCCGGGCGTTGTCCGGGTCATTCGGCTAGTTTTTAATACAATATAATGCGGCTTATGATTGTAAAACGAAATTTTACAATTATATCGCAAATGTTTCTTTTGAAGGAAAAATCGAAATTTATTTCAAGGAGAAATAACGATTATTTCTATCCTTAGGGATGAAGTATGAAAGGATTAATTGTGAGAAGGGTAATGATGAACAGAAAAATAAAATTCCCATCCCTGGACATTTCATTTTTCCGTTTATCACTACCCTTCTCACAATTCATCCTTTCATACTTCATCCCTAAGGATAGAAATAATCGTAATTTCTCCTTGAAATAAATTTCGATTTTTCCTTCAAAAGAAACATTTGCGGTATAATTGTCAAATTTCGTTTTACATATTTTTATTAATATCTTGTCAATACAGGTAAAGTGCACAGTCCGCCGAATTATTTATGTGAATTTAACAATAATGTAGATTCAATAAAATTATCCTTTGTATCATTATTGAGTAAAATTAATCAGACCTCCAGGGAAGGCCTCCTGGAAGCCTGATAAAATGTACTCAATAATGAAAATGATTATAAAACAAAAATAATAAAAATACATACAGCTATATAGATAAAGAATTCTTCCTGGATTGAAATTAGACGAAAAACATGGTGAAGGAAGACGAGTTTCTTTTATTGATGAATAGGTGCAAGCTTTCGGGTAAAAACCCTTCAACAGGCGAGCGCGACTTATAAGAACTATGGCGTTTTTACCCGAAAGCTTGCACCTATTCATCAATAAAAGAAACTCGTCTTTCTTCACCATGTTTTTCGTCTAACATACAGCTATGTCGATTAAACTCTTCTAATTAAAATAGCAAAATAAAACAACGATTGAAGAGGAGTGTCTTATACAAACTTTATTAGCAAGCTTTCGGACGTCCTTCTATAGGCTTTACGATGACTAAACAGAAAGAAGTACGAGATGAGTAACTATGTACAATGTACATGCCGCCTCAGCCACTGCTGCAGAGTTTGGTGGAAAATCACCAGAGAGAGACAATGACAATGGTTTATTGACTCCTGGTCAACAGCAAACTAATCAAGTAAAATTAAAATACACAGTATTGTAATAAACATAGAAAATATTTACACCAGACTTCTCTGAAGGGACGTCTGATTATAATCAGGAGCTACAAGCCTCCTTGAATGTGTACAGGCCCATGCTTATTGTGCAGTTTTTGTCCCCAACATGCTCAAAGGCAATATTCAGGAATTCGCACAGAATTTTCTTGTGTTCAGGCAAAAGTGCCTCAAGGACTTCCATCCGTCAGAGAGAGAGATTGAGATTGAAACTGATTTATTACAATGTCCATATAAGAATATAAGGTTAAATACAGAATAATTATAAATAAATATGAATGAATAATATTTAATAATGATAAAAATAGGAATAAATAGATATAAATTGATAAAGATAATTGATGAATATACATATATATATATACAAGTCGTCATTGGTGGCGCCCACCGCGGGAAAGACTCCGCCACCGGTGGACTGCGAGAGTTATTTCCCACAGAGTGGGCAGGTTGATAAGAGGGGATAAGAGAGACCTGGCTATCTTTCTATACCCGTCGTATAACGACGGCCATCGTTCTAGTTTAAATATATTGTGAAATATAACGATGATTGAAGAGGAGTATCTTATACGAACTTTATTCACAAGCTTTCAGACGTCCTTCTACAAGCTTTACTATGACAAAGAAATATGAGATGAGTATTAATAGAACAAGATATTATTGCATATGAGAAAAATATAGTATTTATTAATATAAATGATAGTGAAAACGTAAATTTCGTATATACAGAATTAATATGCAAAATTGTGCTGAGAAAGTTAAATTTATGAAATTAAAAACATTTTTATCATTACATACATTTATTGTAATATGGATAATTTCTCCACTCCTTACTGTACGATAAGCTAATAGAAGATCCCAGGTGAATTTGGGGAAAGATGGATGGACTCTAGCTGCGGGGGGATGGTTCATGTGGGAGGGGAACAGGCGACAGGACGGTATTCCAGTGTGTGACATCTGCGGACAGAGAAGACGTGACAAGTTGTCTCCGGGCAGGTGACCATGTGGGTTAACCAGGAAGACTGTGCCAAAGAGGATCCTTCTCATGGCAGACAATGAAGACATCTACTATAAATAGTTGTGAGATGGTTGCGTGCGTGTTGGTGTGGCTTGTGGAAAGGCTGCTGATAAAATTATAATTAAAATTTATTTATTTAAAGCCAGAAATATATAAAGAGAAAAGAAGTAATGGCCAAAGTAACGACCGTTGAAGGCAAGCCTTGTTGTTTACGACGCGAGTGGCCAGCGAGTGGCCAGCAAAGTCCCGGATGCTCGCGCATGCGTAGTCAGGCTCGCGGTTGCCGAGGCCGTAACACTACTGCTCGTATGTGAAGTGAAGCTTTGTCCCAGTTCGCGCTCGCTGAAGCAAAGTGTGGTCGCCACATAGTTATTGATTTTCATTAAAACTCTTGTAATAAAGTATATCGCACTAAGATGTATCCACAACGTAATGTTGTCCTAGAAATCTTGTTCACAAACAACGATGGCTGGAAGAGCGTTGTAACGATATTGTCAAGTAGCTCTGCAACCTCGGTCATATGAAGCTCCATGGGACACCTGTCAATCATCATTGGACTCCGGGGGATGACCACTGGTGTGAGGGGTTCTCGGAATCTTATCGGCAAATAAGGAAAACGTGACACCTCGGTGGCTGAACATTCCTCTTTATTGTTATTTTTACCTTGGGATAAGTTGTTATATTATCTGACTCTCTCTCCCTATAAATACCTCTTGTATATAATTTTATTGGAGAACTAAAAGATAAATACCCTTTATAATAAATTAATTATTCCCAAATTTCCACTTGCTTTATTTATCTCCTCGACAATATTTATTGATTGTTGTTTCGTTTATCTTCTTCCTTTCTCTCTTTTGTAACTTTTGAAAAACTATCATGAAATATACCCCCATCCACAAACATGACTATTCCTTATTTCTCCTGGGGGTGGTCTCTTATTAGAGGTTGTATCATGTCGTAGTTTACCATACAATGATGGTCGTTTGAGAAGGTGAATTTGATGGGTCGTTTATTGGAAAATTACTGTATTCTCCCTTCAAGATATCTCTCCAACCTTGTCTAAAGTCTATCAACATATTCTGTAGGTTTGAAAAATATATTTAGGAAATAAAATAAACATTCAATTCATATTTTCCCTGGTTTATAATTTAATAAAATCAATAAAGCATCCAGGGCTAAGTTTCTTGTACAACTTTTTATTTAGCGTTAGCGTATCACTGAAAAGGCTATTGTGGAATCAGCAGCGCGTTTTTTAATTATATACCACTGATGAGCAAGGCCCTCCAATTAATTTTTCCATTGCAGTAAGAGCAATATAAGTTATTTATTTTCAAAAAGTATGATACGCGTTTATAATAGTATCCAATTTTGATAACAGATGGCGCGCTAATGCATCATAATATAAAAAAAGTACCCAAATGCAGGATTCAATCCCGGGTCATAGAGGTCGAAAGTCAACAGTTTAGATCACTGGTCCACCATAATAACTCTCTTATCAAAAATAGGTAAACATCTATCAAAGAAGCATTTAGTCTCAAACTTACTTTACTTTCAGCTTTGTTATTAAGTTAAAAGTTTACTAGAGCATAGAGAGACAATGGCAATTGACATATTTTTAATACAATATAATGCGGCTTATGATTGTAAAACGAAATTTGACAATTATACCGCAAATGTTTCTTTTGAAGGAAAAATCGAAATTTATTTCAAGGAGAAATAACGATTATTTCTATCCTTAGGGATGAAGTATTATATGAAAGGATGAATTGTGAAGGGTAATGATGAACAGAAAAATAAAATTCCCATCCCTGGACATTTTATTTTTCCGTTTATCATTACCCTTCACAATTAATCCTTTCATACTTCATCCCTAAGGATAGAAATAATCGTTATTTCTCCCCTTGAAATAAATTTCGATTTTTTCTTCAAAAGAAACATTTGCGGTATAATTGTCAAATTTCGTTTTACATATTTTTATTAATATCTTGTCAATACAGGTAAAGTGCACAGTCCGCACTATTTATGTGAATTTAACAATAAGTAGATTCAATAAAATAATTCCTTGTTACATTATTGAGTGAAATTAATCAGACCTCCAGGGATGGCCTTTCCTGGAGGCCTGATAAAATTTACTCAATAATGAAAATGATTATAAAACAAAAATAATAAAAATACATATAGCTATATAGATAAAGAATTCTTCCTGGATTGAAATTAGACGAAAAACATGGTGAAGGAAGACGAGTTTCTTTTATTGATGAATAGGTGCAAGCTTTCGGGTAAAACCCTTCAACAGGCGAGCGCGACTTATAAGAACTATGGTGTTTTTACCCGAAAGCTTGCACCTATTCATCAATAAAAGAAACTCGTCTTCCTTCACCATGTTTTTCGTCTAACATACAGCTATGTCGATTAAACTCTTCGAATTAAAATAGCAATATATAACGGCGATTGAAGAGGAGTGTCTTATACATATTTTATTAGCAAGCTTTCAGACGACCTTCTACAGGCTTTTACGATGACTAAACAGAAAGAAGTAGGAGATGAGTAACTATGTACAATGTACATGCCGCCTCTGCTGCAGAGTTTGGTGGAAGATCGCCAGAGAGAAAGAACTGGCTATCATTCTATACCCGTTCGTATAAAGAGGGACATTGTTCTAGTTTAATTTGTAATATGGATAATTTCTCCACTTCTTACTGTACGATAAGCTAATCGAGAGGCCCAGGGTGAAGTTGGGGAAAGATAGATGGACTCCAGCTTCGGGGGGGGGGGGGGGGGGGGGGGGGGGGGGGGGGGGGGGGGGGG
>CP092872.1:15048581-15198930 GCA_030710605.1 Cordylochernes scorpioides | reverse complement strand
CCTTGTACTTGATAATATAAGCTTTCTCGGTAAATCTAATCAATAAATGTGAAGACACTAGAGAGGATCTTTTTAAACAGAAACCTGGTGTAACAATATACATGTGTATATACAAGTATGAAAAAAAGTTAGAAAAAATAATAAAAAAAGGTCAGGTGTTGATATTAAAGATAATGAAAGCATATCCTGACCAGGAGCACATGTGCTTTTTAGATGGAAGAGCGCCATCTAGTGGAACAGAAGTCAACTAAACATTGATTTCATCTGTTTCCTGATATTCTGATTCCCTTAAATCAATGTTTAGTTGATTTTTGTTCAACTAGATGGCGCTCTGCCATCTAAAAAGCACATATGCTCCTGGTCAGGATATGCTTTATTTTTAATATACAAGTATGTATATATCGCGTTTTGTGTGCTGAAATAAATAAATAAATACATTATAATTCTCTCTTGGTGAAGCACAGACAAGAACTCATGGCTGATTTGCGTACATCACAACTCAACTATCTACAGATGTGCAGTTGGATAAATACATTTTCGGCCGATCGAAGTTTTTGCCTCAGATATTTAAAATTCTACAAAGCTGCCATCAATGTCTGGAGAGGTTCATGGGATCCGACAACTGCTGCCGGCTGTTTGGGCGTGGAGGCCGAGCGGCCGGTGACTCTTCACTTGTTCCTTCTGTGCTAACATGCACATAATTGTCTAATTGATAAAAGTACTGCCTGTCTTAAGGCGAGTAGAACAAGGAAAACAAAAGATTATTTACATAATGTACAAAAGATTTGAGCCGGCCATCGGGAAGCAACAACAATGAGTTTTTATAGGGAAGCGTGACTTCTGGCGGTCGATTTAGTAGAGTATTTGAATCTATGAAATATAATTTTTTTTTGAATAAAATAATATATTTTAATATAACATATATATATATATGGAAAATTTTCCGGGAGGAAATTAACCCATAGAAGCATAGAGGGTCTCTCCCGTCAAAATAAACGTCAAAAACTGACGCCATCTATTGACCGTCGCCGCAACTAGAGGCCACGGGTCGGTGACAAAGCCACAACACCAGCTTTGGCAAACTGAGAAGCGTCCACCTAGAGACCATGGTTTCGGGCTATTGGCCCTCGTCAGTTTAGGGCGGACTTTATTCCATGAGATCCACACGGGATCTAATGGAATCTTCACAATCTACCAAAGAGGTGTTTTGCTGGCAAGGTGGCTGGGCCAAATCTATTGCTAAAATATAGATGGAAAAATTGCCGGGAGGAAATTGATCCATAGAAGCATTGGGCGCTTTGGTAGATTGTGAAGATTCCATTAGATCCCGTGTGGATCTCATGGAATAAATCCGCCCTAGACTGACGAGGGCCATTAGCCCGAAACCATGGTCTCTAGGTGGACGCTTCTCAATTTGCCAAAGCTGGTGTTGTGGCTTTGTCACCGACCCGAGGCCGCTAGTTTGCGGCGACGGTCAATAGATGGCGTCAGTTTTTGACGTTTATTTTGACAGGAGAAGCGCCCTATGCTTCTATGGATCAAATTCCTCCCGGCAAATTTTCCATCTATATATATACATTATAATTTTGATAGGAATGGAGGACGATATTCATGAGCACCTCTAGTTTAAAATACATAAAACCATGCATTTAGTTTACCATCACCTCTACATTCTGTACGTCTCGTCTTTACACATTCAGACGTAGTATATATATAACCGCCATCTATATAATACAAATGAAGAAACCAAAACGCGCGAATGTTTCTTTTCACAAATAAACCAAACTTCTACTGCCCTTACTGTGATGAAAAATATATATACAGTTAAACCTGTCTATAGCCCCCCCCTCTTGGGACTCACCAAAATAGGGGGCTATAGAGAGGGTGTGCTATAGACAGGTCACTTTTAATGTAAATCGCATCGTACTACGTATTTAAAATCGGGCGCTATAGAAAGGAAGGCGCTATTTAGAGGGGGCGCTATAGACAGGTTTAACTGTATATAGGAAAAATATATATTTAAACCGCAGTAAGGGCAGTAGAAGTTTGATTTATTTGTGAAAAAAATCGAGTTTTGGTGTTTTAATTTGTAGACTTTCAAACAGAAATAATGTAGAATATTTTTCCCTCATTTATATAGTAGGTATTTAAAATATGTATATAATAAGGTGTATATAAAAATATATTTATTATTGAATTGTTAAAGTGATAATCATGTTGAAGGACTGACAAGTCCGAAAACTTGAAAATAAAAAGTTGTACAAGAAACTTAACCCTTGAAGCTTCATTTATTTTATAATAAGACTTAGTATATGTTAGATACATTCGCATACATCTATATAAAGGGAATAAATCCGAGTGGAATCTAACGTCAGCGGTACAAGCTGAGATGGATGCCCCAGTTCCGTGCAGCAGGTGTTCTCGGTGTTATCCACCGATTGCTTCCAGACCATTATCGATTTATCCACGCATGCGCCAGCAGCTTGAGGTGATCGGACTTGCGGTCGATGGACTCCATCCCGGGATGTTGAGGACCCCAGGTGGTCCTGCCAATTTGCTGGACTTTTCTGGGAAGTTTGTCTGATACATCTTTCATCCCATCTAGATCGATGCTTGTTTGCTGCCCTCCTATAGCGATCGCTTTTGCAATCTGACAGCACCAAGTTCCCATTGTACCTGCTTTGGACAATTCTGCAAATCTATCTATAGGTAGCGTCTGTGCTTCAGTCGGTTTCACAGGATCTTACAATAACCGCCGTGAAAGAATTCAACAAAGCTGTTTTCTGACTTAGTATCATAGTGGGTCATTAGGTCTGATGACATTCTTGTTTGCTGCCCTCCTATAGCAACTGCCTCTGCAATCTGACATAACCAAGTTCCCATCGTACCTGCTTTGGACAATTCTACAAATCTATCTATAGGTAGGGTCTGTGCTTCAGTCGGCTTCACAGGATCTTATAAGAACCGCCGTGAAACCTAACGAATTCAACAAAACTGTTTTTCTGACTTAGTATCATAGTGGGTCATTAGGTCTGATGACATTCTTGTTTGCTGCCCTCCTATAGCAACTGCCTCTGCAATCTGACATAACCAAGTTCCCATCGTACCTGCTTTGGACAATTCTACAAATCTATCTATAGGTAGGGTCTGTGCTTCAGTCGGCTTCACAGAATCTTATGAGAACCGCCGTGAAAGAATTCAACAAAACTGTTTTTCTGACTTAGTATCAGAATGGGTCATTATGTATGATTGCATAAATATTGTTTTTTTTTGTCATATGAGAAAAAGAGTGAATTTAAAATGGGTTTTAAAATTACAAATATTTTCTCACAATGAGTTTCTTTTTATTAAAAAACGCTAGCTTTCAAGCGATAATCGCTCTTCAACGGGCTTAATAAAACATCGACTATATCCTACCAGAAATATTTACAAAAACAAACGCGCGCAGCGTGGATATTTATAACTGAAAATTTTAAATTGGTTTGTAATTTAACAATTTTATAGAATATGTCTATTTTAATTTTTAGGGCATCCAGAACCTATAAAATTGATCTATTGATTTCTTCTGAGATATCTAAGGTATTGTGATGGTAAATCTATTTTCCTGTTTATGCTGTTGGCTCCAGTCTTCATACCACCAGCTCATGGAGGCTGCGCACATCTAGCTTTCAAAATCTCTCAGGAAGATCTCTTTTGAGCCGATGCAATCTAGAATGTGTTGAAGTGAGTTTGGAATGGTTTTCATCACTTCAAAAGCCATCTTTAGAAGTATCTATATTATTTATTAGCTTATACAGTTTGAAATACAACGCACACATGCAGGAAAATGGTATTCATTGCACCAAAAGGGGAGAGCTCTCCCTTTTAAAATGCAATAAAACAACATACACTTTGTGAAAAAATAGTACAAATGTGAAATTGTATTGGTATAAGGTGAATAAATTAAGAAATAAAAAATCAAATTCCTTACCGTGTAACTGAAAGTTCCATCTATCGGAATAAATATTAGCTATTCATTTATTTTTATTTATTGAAAAAATCTATGAAAAGTTGATATATATATATTTTTTAAATACACTTTTTTATTAACACAAAGCAATAACGCGCCATCTATACATATAAAATGAAAGGATTTAAAATCACGAATGTTTCTTTTATACATAATACAAACTACTACTGCCCTTACTGCGATGAAAAAAATATAATGGGAGAGCTTGGCTCATCAGTGGTGAACCCTCCCAGCGGTTTCGCCAATTTAATCCACCAGACCGCTTCTCAGAGCTCTAATACTGTATTGGACGATTCTGCTTATATACGCAGCAGTGAAGGTTTATCACTCCTTTAAACAACGAGTAAACACATATTTGGCTGATTTGACTGAAACTTCTCTCGTAGTATGTTATGAACTTTAAGCCGCCCGCCCTTATACTGATAAGGGCCATAGCCCAAAACTATTTTATCTAGGTTGGTTTTTGTCTGAATTTGTTATAGATGATGTTATATCTCATTCTTTTATAGCTATCCTGCGTTCTGAACAAGGGTCATAAACTAAATACAGTTAAACCTGCCTATAGCGCCCCTCTAAATAGCTCCTTCCTCTCTATAGCGCCCGATTTTAAATACGTAGTACGATGCGATTTACATTAAAAGTGACCTGTCTATAGCACCCCCTCTCTATAGCACCCTATTTTGGTGAGTCCCAAGAGGGGGCGTTATAGACAGGTTTAACTGTATACCATTGTATACATACAGTATACAGTTATACCTGTCTATAGCGTCCCCTCTAAATAGCTCCTCCCTCTCTATAGCGCCCGATTTTAAATATGTAGTACGATGCGATTTACATTAAAAGTGACCTGTCTATAGCACCCCTTCTCTATAGCACCTTATTTTGGTGAGTCCCAAGAGGGGGCGCTATAGACAGGTTTAACTGTGCATTGTTTTAATGTATCTTAAAAGAAAATAGTTCTTAAAATTAAAGATGCTTCGGCCCAGTAAATCTTTTTATATTGTAGCTGATTATTCATTATTCTATGAAAAGATTTTTAATAAGATATTTGTATTTTGATACACTGTAAAATGTTCTTATAGTCTCTCTGCTATTTTATTAGTTTTAATTCGCGCGCGGTAAAAAGGAACAGATGGCCCTCAAAATGTGGACAGACCTCTACATCCAAGATTACTCCACCAGAAATCTACGAAGATTTGCTGCTACCCCGAAACTACTCCTCCAAATGCTTCGAAACATCAAGCATGGATCTACCTCCACAACAGTCCTGACCGGCCATGGCTACATTCAGGCAGACCTTGCAACGGTATCGAAAAAAGACCCAACTTGCCCCCACTGCCAAGATGAAGACCAAACCGTAGACCACCTCCTCTTCACTTGCCCAACCTTCCAATACCAAAGATTCCAGACGGCCACTCTCCTAGGTATCACCAACATATGTCCAGCATCCCTGGAAGGTCTCCCAAGAAAGAAATCTGCCTGGCAACACCTCATTAATTGGACTTCCACTGGCATTGTACATAAATCCAAGAAGACTTAGGTCAGAAGGACATCCCGGGTAGTTGGCGACTTCTGTACGCTCCAGGAACCTGGGTTACTTAAATAAATAATAGTTTTAATTTGGCTTTACACTAAATAAATTGCTGTGTCATTCTGAAGGTTGTCTTTCTTAATTTTATACGTGACACAATATAATCTACTTATATAATTGCCTTATTCTGTCTGTGTGAAGTTCACTGTGTGAAGTTCACGGATAGATTTTGGTCAGAATGGATAAAATAAAAAAAGTGTCAAGGGATGGGAATCGAACCCACGACCTTCCGCTTACCGGGCAGATGCCATGACCACTAGGCCACATGACCGCAATTTATAATTGTAACAAATAGTATTTGAATCAAAACATTCAATCGGGTAAAACACGGGCGTTGCCCGGGTCATTCGGCTAGTAATAAAAATAATAGATAATAAAGAGATTTATATACTGAGGCCGAAGTATCTTTTTTTTTAAGAACTATGAATGCCGACTAGACATTCTTTATTTTCATGTTAAATCAAAATATCTCCCTTTTTGTGTGAAATATGTAGATGAAATATCGTAACTTCAAAGTTAAAAAATACAAAAAGTATCTAATATTTACGTTGAAACTACATTCTTCTAGGGATTGGTGAGTTTTGAGGCGTGTGTTTCCCATGGCTTGGCTTAGAAGGTCGAACAAACAAAAATCCATTTTGACCTTGTTGATCAACACAGTCATCAACTTAGCGTGGAGTAAGACGTCCTCGGCTGGAATTGAACATTCCAAATAGTATTTGTTTTTGTTGTTATTCGTTTGGTTAAAAAATAACGCTTTTGTCATTAGTCTTTCTTAATCGGAATCTTTACCTAAACTATTCAACTAATCAAACTAAAGATTTTACTATTTTTGTTTTTGATGTCGAGCTTTTAACATAGCTTTTGTTGTTGTTGATGTTGTTGTAAAGTCTTTGTAAGTATTTGACAACAAGCGACTACTCCCATACTTCCATTCTTCCAATAATTTTTCTTAACAGCCGCTAGAGGATTAAGCTATTTGTGAAAATGGCTAGAAAAACACTACAATAACTTGGGTCAAAAGGCGATCAATCAATTAAGTTTATATAAAAGGACGTACCTATCTGTAAAGAAAAAAAAATCTCAAAATATTTCGAGAGATTGCTCCCTCTTTATCAATTTATTGCACGATTTGATAAAGAGGGAGAAATTTCTCGAAATATTTTGAGATTTTTTTTCTTTACAGATCCAGGTAAGCCCTTTTATATAAACTACAATAACTGATAATTATATATATTATAAAAAATATTTTCACCAATTTTCTCTTTTTTTTTTCGATTATGCAGTCTTTTTGATGAGGAATTTAATTTAAAAAGATAAGAGGAGGCAGACTTAAGCTATACCATGATATATATGCCAGATTATCTATGTCCCAGACCTTCCACTACATATTGTAGCGCGTGATCCCTCCGGTTTCTTCCGCCGCGGAGTAGCTCCTCCCTGTAGTGGTTAAAGAAGTTGAATACTACAGAAGTTAACTTGGACGAGTTTTGCAAGCCTTGTAAAATAGAGAGATGTTTATTTTAAAAACAGCCAGTAGCACGCTCTCCTCTCGCCACGAGCTCTTCGGTACAGGACGCCTGGCGAGCTCTTCTCGTAACACTACCTCCCCCTTAAACCAGATCGTCCCGATCAGGTCCAATTAGTCCTATCTCCTTGGTAACAAGCCAGTCTTCCCAAATGCACCACCTTGGCCTTTGATTTAGAACTTCGCTGGATACGGTAGACCAAATCATTGATCCTCTTGATGATTGCAACGTCCCACAATCAATGTCCCATATACTAGATGACTGCCCGCTGTACAAATTCAATGGAGGAATCTCCAATCTCCACTCTGTCACCCCGGAAGCCCTGAACTGGCTGAAGGCCTTGCCTCTCAGACTTTAATGACCGAGAAGTCCTCACTTCTTTTTTCTAGATTTGACTCATTTTGTCTCCTCTCTTATTGTAAAGACGTTGCTGTATCACCTCATAAGCATAAATAAATCTTGATGATTTTGTAGGACCCTTCCCAAACTGGCATCAACTCTGGTGAAAGTCATTTTTTCTTTTTGGATGAAACAGCCATACCAAATCATTTTGTCTAAATCCATCGTGGTTCGCCCTTTGGTCATAGCGAGTCTTCATCCGGTGGCTTGCCGTGCGAATCTTGGTCCTAACCAATTCGTGAGTCTCCAACAGAAGACCCCTCAAATTGTTCACATAACCAGCTACCTCTGCCGGCGGCTCCTCAGGACTGCCGAACTCCAAATCACATGGAAGTCGTAATTCTCTTCCAAACATTATCTTGGCCGGTGTCTGCCCAGTTGTCTCGTGAATGGCGGCTCGGTACGCCATAAGAAATGGCGGCAATCTTACGTCCCAATCCCTTTGGTGCTGCTCCGCAACTTTAGACAAATGTTCCTCCATCGTTTTATTGAACCGTTCAACCATTCCATCAGATTAGGGGTGAAGGGGAGTAGTTCTTGTCTTCCGAATTCCCAACAGCCTGCACAATTCTTGGAACACCCCTGCCTCGAAGTTTCGTCCTTGATCTGAATGCAATTCCAGTGGCACTCCAAACCGACAAATCAGGTTGTCCATTAGAACTTTCGCAACCGTCGTAGCCTCCTGATTCGGGATTGCGTAGGCTTCAGGCCACTTAGTGAAATAATCCATGGCGACCAAAATATATCTGTTGCCGCCTTCTGTAACTGGGAATGGACCGGCCACATCGATCGCGATTCTCTCAAATGGTGCGCCCATATTGTATTCCCTCATCACTCCTCTGGACCTAGTTTTTGGTCTTTTGCTTGCGGCACACCTGACGCATTCTTTGCACCACCTTTCCACATCCTCGTGATAGTAGACCCAATAGAATCTCTCCCTAACTTTCTTTAGCGTTTTATCAATGCCAAAATGAGCCCCCGAGACTCCACCGTGTATTTCCCGTAGGACATTGGGAATCTGGACCTTAGGAACTACTAGCTGCATGGTTTTACTCTTTCCATCGGCACTTTCCCAAATTCTTTTCAGCAGTCCGTTTTCTATACTGAGGGAGTCCCACTGTGACCACAAGGTCTTCAATTCGGGGCTCTTGTCGGATATCATTTCCCAGCTTGGTCTTTCATTCCCCCTTTCTTTCCATTCCAAGATTGGGCCGATGTTGGGATCCCGTTGCTGGATAGTCCTACATCTTTCAGCGGTCCAATCGTTACTCGGCACCATAGTTGTCCTCCTTGAGGTTACTTCATGTTCATCAATTCTCTCACAATACTTGCAGTCGCCACAAGGTCTTCTGGAGAAAGCATCTGCATTGCTATGTTTTCTTCCAGGCCGGTCCATAACGTTGGCAGAATTTAGTTTCCCTGGCTGTCTCTGGTCGGGCAGCCTGACGGTGCACTGCCTCTTTAGATGACCATGTCGTCCACAGCGGAAACAGGGCCCAGCCGATCGTCTGCCAGGCCTGCCGGTCCCTTCTAGCCGTTCTAGTCTCTTCAGTATCTCCTTAATGGCGTTCGATTTCCCACCGCCTCCAGTGGTGCTTTGTTCCACAATTAATTCTGCACCACGGACCCGTGGGTACCCCGATTCGCTCACTCGGTAGGCCGCCTCCACCTCCAGGGCGCGAACCAGCGCCTCTCTTGATTTATCGAAAGAAGCAAGTCGCAAGACTCTCTGGACTTCTACGTCTCGAATACCATCGATAAACGTCTGGGCAGCCCATTGGTCAAGGAAATCAATGGGAGCACCAGGGTAGGCCAGATGACAGAGCCTCTTGACATCAGCTTCAAACCCCTGCAAACTTTCCCCGACTTTTTTTCTTCTTAGCTTTAGTTGAGCTTGGTATACTTGCCTTAGATGTTGTTCTCCATATCTCAACTCAAGTTCTCCCATCAACATCGCATAACTCTGTTGATCTGCACGCGGAACCGCCTGAAGCAGATCTAAGTCCGGTCCCCGAAGAGCCACAATCAAATTTGTCACTTTTTCGGTTTCTCCCCAGCCATTGTTGAGAGTCACTGCTTCAAATTGTCGCTTAAAACCCTCGAGGGAAGTTTGTCCGTCAAAGGTAGGCGGAGGTATGTTGCGGCCTGTAGGGGAGATCACAGCACCCCCTAGACTCTTTATGCGCGCCAGCTCGATCTCCAGTCTCTTGCACTCTGTCCGGACTTCGCCAATATTACTCTCTAAGGCTGCCTGGACCCTCCCGATCTCACTCTGGAACCTAATCTCCAAATTTGTCACTTTCTGGTGGAACTCTTCTCTCTCCTGCTGTCGAAGAAGCTTTTCTTCCTTTTTCTCTTTTTCTTTAAGAAGGTTTTCTTTCTCTTTCTCTTCTTCTTTAAGAACTCTTCTTTTTTTCTTTAAGAAGCTTTTCTTCCTCTTTCTCTTCCCGAAGCCCTTGAATCATCTGGGTGATTGTGGCCAGCAAGTTCTGCTCCGAGGACATTTTTTTTTTACCTCTAGTCTCGATGGGCATTCGTCAGCAGCCAAAGAAATCTCAAAAGGAGCCTCCTGGTGACCTCCACGAGGAAGAATCCCACTTCTGACACCAGTGTAGCGCGTGATCCCTCCGGTTTCTTCCGCCGCGGAGTAGCTCCTCCCTGTAGTGGTTAAAGAAGTTGAATACTACAGAAGTTAACTTGGACGAGTTTTGCAAGCCTTGTAAAAGAGAGAGATGTTTATTTTAAAAACAGCCAGTAGCACGCTCTCCTCTCGCCACGAGCTCTTCGGTACAGGACGCCTGGCGAGCTCTTCTCGTAACAATATAAACACGGTGCAAATCCTGGAATACTGAAGCCACACGGGACAGATGAGGCGGTGCATATCCTGGAATACTGAAGACAAACGGGAGAGATGAGGCGGTACATATCCTGGAATACTGAAGCCACACGGGATAGATAAGGCGGTACATATCCTGGAATACTGAAGCCACACGGGATAGATGAGGCGGTACATATCCTGGAATACTGAAACTACATGGGACAGATAAGGCGGTACATATCCTGGAATACTGAAACTACACGGGACAGATAAGCCGGTACATATCCTGGAATACTGAAACTACACGGGACAGATAAGGCGGTACATATCCTGGAATACTGAAACTACACGGGACAGATAAGGCGGTACATATCCTGGAATACTGAAACTACACGGGACAGATAAGGCGGTACATATCCTGGAATACTGAAGCCACACGGGATAGATGAGGCGGTACATATCCTGGAATACTGAAACTACACGGGACAGATAAGGCGGTGCATATCCTGGAATACTGAAGCCACACGGGATAGATGAGGCGGTACATATCCTGGAATACTGAAACTACACGGGACAGATAAGGCGGTACATATCCTGGAATACTGAAACTACACGGGACAGAAAAGGCGGTGCATATCCTGAAATACAGAAGCCACACGGGATAGATGAGGCGGTACATATCCTGGAATACTGAAACTACACGGGACAGATAAGGCGGTACATATCCTGGAATACTGAAACTACACGGGACAGAAAAGGCGGTGCATATCCTGAAATACAGAAGCCACACGGGATAGATGTGGCGGTGTATATCCTGGAATACTGAAGCCACACGGGATAGATGAGGCGGTACATATCCTGAAATACAGAAGCCACACGGGACAGATGAGGCGGTACATATCCTGGAATACTGAAACTACACGGGACAGATAAGGCGGTACATATCCTGGAATACTGAAACTACACGGGACAGAAAAGGCGGTGCATATCCTGAAATACAGAAGCCACACGGGATAGATGTGGCGGTGTATATCCTGGAATACTGAAGCCACACGGGATAGATGAGGCGGTACATATCCTGAAATACAGAAGCCACACGGGACAGATGAGGCGGTGCATATCCTGGAATACTGAAACTACACGGGACAGATAAGGCGGTACATATCCTGAAATACAGAAGCCCCACGGGACAGATGAGGCGGTGCATATCCTGAAATACAGAAGCCACACGGGACAGATGAGGCGGTGCATATTCTGAAATACTGAAGCCACACGGGACAGATGAGGCAGTACATATCCTGAAATACAGAAGCCACACGGGACAGATGAGGCGGTGCATATCCTGGAATACAGAAGCCACACGGGACAGATGAGGCGGTGCATATCCTGGAATACTGAAGCCACACGGGACAGATGAGGCGGTGCATATCCTGGAATACTGAAGCCACACGGGACAGATGAGGCGGTGCATATCCTGGAATACTGAAGCCACACGGGACAGATGAGGCGGTGCATATCCTGGAATACAGAAGCCACACGGGACTGCTGCGAGGTGAATATTCCGAGATTCCGCGGGACAGATGCCAAGACAAGGGCACCAACATGAGGACGTTTTGAGCGCCGCGTCATGTTGCCTTCCTTGACCTCTGGCCTGGAGCTCCTTTAGTCTCGGGTAGTCGTCATTAGGTAGGACGTGAGTGAGTTTTTCATTCTTCATCCTAGCTGACCGAAAGAAAGGTTTCGAACTAGGGTGTAGCGGGGAAAATATCAGCACCTCGAGAACAAATGATTCACTTTCTACAATCGTACTCCATAGTAGAAGACATATCTTTACAGATGACTAAGGGATGCCTACAAGGCGTCGAAAATGACATTCCTGTGTGGGGGAGGACAAAGTCTAGTCACATCTGCGGCGAGGAGAAGACGTGGGAAATCTCCGAAAGTGTGACCATGTAGAAGATTCTACAAGACGGTGTCAGGAGAGTCTGACATTGGAGCAACCTACAAGCCGGTGTAATCCAGACTGGACATGTACAGTGTGGAGCGGGACACAAGAGTGAGATCCACGGCGCCAAGGATCCTTCTAACGGGGAAGTTGAAGGTAAGTTCCACTTATTGTATTCCTTCTATTTCACATATAATAAAGCGCTAACTTTAGCTGCATCCCTTCGAACTCGCGTGTGTATCTTTGTTATATTCCGATTAGACAAAGAACACGAACAGCGTCTGGGTATGACGTAACAATATATATATGTTGTAAAACTGAGTGGAGCCGACAACGTCACAGTGGGCTCCTCATCCAATATTCAGTCATGGGCCGGAAGTGAAGGCGCACTAGCCTGAAGACAAAAGAAGACCGCACGAATAGGAACATGGTTACCTCGGTTTAGGGGTGGTTCCCGGGGAGGATGAGACTATAGGGGGAGTCCTGGGACCGCTCTGGTCAATCAGGTATCATGGATACTTAGGCACTCTCCTACCCTGGTGCTGGGTACCACCTCTCTGGGTTCACAGAGCCCCAGATTATATTGTCACGAAATTGGTTTATGTAAATCAAATGCGAATGAAATGTCCCTATTAGTAAATATGTAAATACTTTTATGTTTAATGTTATATAAGGAGGGTATGTAAATTCAATAACTGATTTTTAATTTTCTTGTTTCTAGTGTTGTTGTGAGGAAAACATCGCTCACAAAGTTTGTCATTTGATCAATAAAACTCTAAATTGATATCGCGACAATATCATATTGGTGACGTCAGAGGGGGAGGACGTCCAATCAGGGACCGTCACGACCAATTCTATATACAGTTACGAGCGTCATTCCTCATCGGCCTCTGTCACCGTTTGCTTTTTTTTTTTTGGAATGGCGCCCTCCTATTGGTTGGCTACGGTCACGCCACCTTTACCCCCCCCCCCACCCATCATGCCTCCCGTTTTTGTAACTATTGGTTTGGAGCGGGTCGCTCTTTAAATAAATGCATATATTAGTTAATAACTAAATGGAATCCTCTCTTTCCTTTTCCCAGTATGAGACGCCTACGGAAGCCAACAGTACGTTGACAGATAAAGCACATAAGCTATAGTTATAAACTAATATATGCATTTATTAAAGGCGCCAAATTTATAATTGTAACAAATAGTATTTGAATAAAAACATTCAATCGGGTAAAACACGGGCGTTGCCCGGGTCATTCGGCTAGTAAGTCTATAAATCTCTCTTGTTCACATTATCCTTCCCGGCTCACCGTCCCTTTCTCTACCGGGTTTCCTTTTTATTGACGCCATTTTGTAGTAGCACCTGGGCTTGCTAAATCTATATACAACAGGTAACATATACAATACGACATATATATTAGTCACGGTAGATATGACATTACAACTAAACACTTTATTACTATCTTTAACCTTAGAAATTTGAAAAAATATAAAAAAATAATGCTAATCTGAAAATGTGTTTAATTAAAAGGACTACCGGGGCCCTAATCTATGTTTCTATTGCCCTCGATGTATAAAGGTTAATATTGTGGGGTGAAGAAAGAGTTGTATAACTTATTTTATTATTTAATTACCATGACGTATGCACAAAGGAACGTGTGACCATTGGACATGCGTCGGACCTGGAGGCTGTTGTTGGGTGCTGCGCTGCCTGGAGTATAGGAGCTCCATCTATTATTTCTTCCTGTGGTGAATCTTTATAAGACCTGTGGTCTTAATAAAGCTTTGTGTGTGTGTGTTATTATTTAACTAGCCTAAAGACTCGAGCAAAGCCCGAGTTTAATCCAAGAGCATTTCCCCCCGAGTGTCGTTATTATTAAAAATGTTTTTTATTCAAATACTAATCCTGCCCAGAAGTCCTCCTCTACGTGGCGGGAGAAGCAGCATAAGCAAGGGACTGCCCTGTAATACGGTGTCGTGAGCCCCGAGCCGCTACGGTAACCGTGAACAGGGAACTCTGAAATGTGGCTGACTAACGGGGCAATGGCACCCTCTCTTTCCATGGAGTGGACAAGACACCACCAATAGATAATATATCCTGCCCAGAAGTCCTCCTCTACATGGCGGGCAGGAGAAGCAGCACAAGTAAGGGACTGTAGGACGGTGTCGTGAGCCCCGAGCCGCTACAGTAACCGTGAACAGGGAACTCTGAAATATGGCTGACTAACGGGGCAATAGCATCCCCCTTTCCATGGGGCAACAAAATCAGGAATTGACGGTCGATGCTACTGCGTCGTTTGGACAAGACACCACCACCATTCAAATACTAATATTTACAATATTGATACAATAGTAAATTATAACCCGCGGCTTCACCCCAAAGGTATGTTTGCCCTACAAAAATTGCTTGAAATAAAACACTTTATGGTATATAATACAAACACAAAATTTATGTCAAGCGCGTATATTCTAAAATATAGTAATACAATTCAGACAACAAAATTAGAATAAATATAAAATAACGGATAGTAAACTTTTAAACCATGTACTATAAAATAATTTTAGTGAACTTTAAGATGTGTTGCCTTAAAGCTAAGAATGTAAAGTTTTACAACCGTTCAAGGAGATTAATAAAATCGCCGAATGCCGTGGTCCATTTGGACGAGAAAGGCGAAGACTAGAACGCGGCTGATTCCACACTAGCCCGTTCAGCGATACGCTAAACTTGACGTATGCACGAAGGAACGTGTGGCCATTGGACATGTGTCGGACCTGTAGGCTGTTGTTGGGTGCTGCGCTGCCTGGAGTATAGGAGCTCCATCTATTATTTCTTCCTGTGGTGAATCTGTATAAGACCGATGTTCTTAATAAAGCTTTGTGTGTGTATATATAGGAAATGAAAGTATTAAATCACGAATGTTTCTTTTATTCACAAAACAAACTTCTACTATCCTTAATGCGATAAAAATATATATATTGAGAGGGCTTGTGGCTCATCAGTGGTGAACCCTCCTAGCGGTTTCGCCAATTTAATCCACCAAACCGCTTCATTGCAGTAAGGACAGTAGAGAAGTTTGTTTTTTTGTGTAAAAGAAACGTTCGTGATTTAATACTTTCATTTTCTCTCTCTCTCTATATATATATATATATATATATACTAGCCGAGTGACCCGGGAAACGACCCAGGTTTACCCGAAGGACCCGCAGGTGAGAAACTATAGAAGAAAAATTTTAACAAATCAGAAAATGAAATTGCAAACAACAGAACTACACTACTTTAAGGACATGAGAGCACATGCACTGTATCACCACACGTGTACCATTTTCAAAGACCCTGCTTAGGATTAAAACTTCTCAGAAGCATAAAAATAGCACCAACCTAGAGTTTAACTGGTGTGGATGCATTCCTCTGGGAGTAAGACTATTGAGAAATTCAGTAGGGAGTTATTTTGCTTCTCCGCATTCTAACACTCCAACTGTTAACACTGAGGAAACACTGACTCATGTTTGGTAAGCAATTTCAGGGAAGAAACTATAGACATTGGATTAAATAAATTATTAATTAAATTTCATTAAATAAAAATTATTAGATTTAAATAAATATTATTAGAGTGAAAAAATAGAGAAAAAAAAATTAACAAATTAGAAAATAAAATTTCGAACAATACAACTATATTGCAGATAAGATAAGAGGACCTTATTAAAAAATAAATAAACAAACTGTAATTCGACACTATCGATAATTCGACACTTTCGATAATTCGACCATTTTAAAAATCAAATTTACAAGGTTGATTGTTGTTTAAATACAACTTTACCGGTAAAAAGGTATTACAGAGGCGAAGGCAGCCACTGAAAATTCACGAAATTTATGTATAGAGAAATGGGAAAAATTAGTAAATAAAGAGAAGTCCAAAATCAAAATAATTGATAATAGTGTATTAACAAAATACTAATACAATAAATTCCTTTGAGTTGAGAAACTATAGACATTAGTGAAAAGTTTATATATAAATATATTTAAAATTAAAAAATAATATAAGAAAATAAATCAGAAAAAAGAGATGCCAACTATATTGCAGTGGAGACTACTTATAAAAGGAATTAATCTAAAGGACTCATTAAAAATAAATTTCTATTTTTATTCATACATGGGTTCAACTTTATATGTATTTTGTACAAAGTTCAAACACATGAAAAAGCCGCATAGAGCTGTCCATGCATAAACACAGGCTCTTGTAGGAAGAACCCAAATATTATTTATAGTCATAGCAAAAGCCAACTTTAGTGAAAACTGATGCCTCTTCAGAATGAATGGAAGTCTGAAATCTGAAGGAGCAAAAGATATGGGTCATCTTTACATGTATGCTATCCAATGTTCGCACACTTGAAAAAGCCACTTAAAGTTGTCCGTGCGTAAACACAGGCTCTTGTAGCCAAGGTTTGGCCTTGAGCCTTATTTATAGTCATAGCAAAAACCAACCTTAGTGAAAACTAACGCCTCTCTAGAATGAAGCGAAGGTTGGTATCCGAAGGGGCCAAAGATATTTCAGACACTATACAGTGTGTTCAACTTTCAAAATAAATTGGAATATAAATTTACAAACTATATTTCAGAGTGGACACATATATTTGAAAGGAAAAAAAAAGAAAATTGCAAACAACAAAACTATATTGCAGATATGACAATATATTAAAGGAATAATTTAATTTAAAAGATCTCATTATATACTACATTTCTATTTTATATATATGTGGCAATATCGTTGCGGGGTTTCTTGTTGTTTGATTTGAATGGTGAGGATTGATTGAAACGCAGTCGTTTGAGTGGAAGTTGCAGCATACAGTTAGGAATAATCAGGACACGTGATTGAGTTTGAAAATAAAGGCAACGGGTTGGAGGAAAGAAAGTTTGATAAGAGCTGAGCGATTTGACTTATTAATTAGCTGATCACATGGCGGTGATGGTACTTAGCTGTGGGATGAGCAGAAGGGGAGAGATCTAGAGTCGATGTCACCTCCTTGGGAGCCCAAGCGTAACTAACTATTCTTGTCTTTCGATTTAACACCACGAGTCAGTTTCTCTCTGATTGGTTGAGAGATCTCACATGATCTTTTTCTATTGGTTGACCTACTTAAGGTGCTATCTTCTGATAGGCCGGCGGCTTCCCTTGATGAAAGTTGTGCCCTGCCTTGATAGGAAGTGTCGAGTGCCATTTTGACGTTATTTACTTCCGTGTTATCAAATACGTCCTATCTTTGCCGGAAATGTTGGGCGTTAGCTTAATATTTATAACTTCTGGTCACCGAATACATCCTGTTTTTCCAGGAAGTGTCGAGTGCTTCTTGTCTAATATAACTTCTGCGGTCACTAGAGACGACCGGTCTCTGCCCCTGCAATGTTGACACAGGGGTGCCAAAATAGTCGTGCCAGCTTTAGTCTTACTTCCTATATCTTTTGTTACTTTCTTTCCTCCAGTTACCTTGTTCTTTATTAAGTCTTTGAAAATCATACATGGTACATACATAGTGGGTCGGGGTTGCATTTAATTATATACAAATTATGACAGATGCGCCCCCTACATGTGAAGAATTCAAGAAGGGGTTAGCCTGAGAGAATTCTGTAAAGTGAAAAATAATTTTGTGGGAAAATTAGTTGTGGGTATGGAGGGGCTATATACAAACATTGCTGGTAATATAAAAGTAAAATAGAATGGTGTTGATGATATAGGTTGAGTATAATTAATAGAAATCAAAAATTTTTTAATTGTAAGAAATCAATGAATGTTATGGTACATAGTGGGCAAAAAGCAAAAAAAAAAAATGCGCCTAAACGAATTCTACTCGAGATAAGAAATGATATCGAGGGAGTTCTATTAAGGCTTTTGAAATCAAATAAAAATAATATAAAAATAGTTGAATGAAATCAAAATTGAATGTGTTTGGTTGAAAAAGAAAAATATTTTGTTGCATGGTGACAAAGACAACTGCTTAGTTACTTTTTTTGCTCGAATTCTGAGAAAAAGGAATCGAGGAAATTTCATAAGGTGCTTTGAAATCAAAACAAAATAAAATAAGAGTAATGAAATGAAATCAAAATTGAATGTGTTTGGTTGAATGGTGAGAGAAAAAAAAAAAAAGGAAAAATGCCTAACCATATTCTAGTTCGAAATTGGGAATGAAATCGAAGGAATTCTATTAGGGCTTTTGAGAAATCAACATAAAATAAGATAAAATAAAAGTTGAATGAAATCAAAGTGAAGGCTTGGTTGCACAAAAAAAAAAAAGAAAAAGCCTTGTTGTATGAAAAAAAAAGAAAATGCTTTGTTGCGTTGGTGAAAAAAAAAAAGAATTGCCTAATTACTATCCTACTTGAGATTGGGAATGAAATCGAAGGGGTTTTCATTAGGTCTTTTGAGAAATCAAATAAAAATAAAAATAAGAGTTGAACGGAATCAAAGTGAATGCTTGGTGCGTGGTGAGAAAAAAAGAAAAAATGCCTAATTATGTTCTAGCTCGGAATTGGGAATGGAGACCGAGGGAGTTTTATTAGGGCTTGTGAGAAATCAAAATAAAAATAAAAATAAAAGTTGAGCGAAATCAAAGGTGAGTGCTTGAGAAAAAAAAAAATGAAAAATAAAAGGTTTCAACAACAAAGGGTGATTTAATGTTTTTAGTTTAATCGAAAACCAGTGTTTTCGTTGATAATTGAGTTGTGACAATATAAGTCAAGTGGTAAATAGAATGATAATTGATAAATAAGAATGATAATATAAATTAATTGAAAAAAAAAATGATAATTAATGATAAAAAGTGGTAATAAGTTGAATAATTTGATAAATTGATTAAATATTTAACTTTTAATTGAGAGAAAATAATAAAAATGATTGATATGAAAAATAAGATGTATTGGTTGGAACCCTTTGGTATCTACATGCCCTGATCTAAATGTATTGATTGTTCCATTTTGCCCTATAAATGTTTTACTTGCTCAATTATGCCCTATAAATTTTTTGTCTCGTCTGTATCGACACTTAGGTGAAAAACGTGATTCTAGCCCTCAAGTGCATTTATGCTGTGTACAGGAGACATGGAAATCTATATAACCTTTATGTGTAATTTTTTGTCTTTGTGTGTGTGTTGTGAAAAATGTTAGAAGTCGGTTGTGTAAGAGTTGTGTGAGTTAGTTCTAGGTGTTGTTTCGTGGATGTGTAATTGGTTGGTAAAAATCGATATGTAGACTCGAACTGGAATCAAAACCGGTGGCATAGTGAGGTTCCCAGTCGACCTCAATAGGGGATCTTCTCCTTGTAATTAGAGATACGGAAGTGGGGTGTGTCGGGCAAAAGAGAGGGAGGGAAATTGGAGATCGGACGAAGGCGCTCCGCTTTGTTTACAGAGGCCGAATTTAACCTCCGTGGACTATACTTCCTGTCGTGGTGTTTCAAATCTCATTTCCTGCCGTCTATTTATTTTTGGTGCGGCTCAGATCTTGTTTTTGGAGCGTGATTTCTCCGACACTGGTTGGTTATCTTTTCATTTACTGTTATCTCTTCGGAGTTTATTTAGATTTTCTGCGAAGATGGTTCCTAAAATTATGAGAAGTTTTATAAATACTTGTCCACAATGAAGAATTGCTTGTCCACAATGAAGAATTGCTTGTCCACAATGAAAAACTGTTTGTCCAAAATTAAAAAATGCTTGTCCTAAATTAAAAATTACCTCTTGTAGTTCGAAGATTTTCTGATCGGGCATAGCATAGATAAACAAGTAATTGATGACTAAAATTGGGATACAGTTGTATGGCAGAAGTAACAAACAAAGGATAAGAATCAGATGAAATATAGGATATTGCCCCATGTTCGTCCACATTTTTGTAACTGGGGACTCTGAAATATTTGCTTGAACCTTATGAATTGTAGAATTTGAATGATTGGTAGGTTCGCAGTTCTCCTGTCTGAGATCTTTAGGGAGTGGTGTGATATGATTGAACTGGTTGTCAGGTTTGCAGTTTTTAACATCGGGGAAGAGTGATGTAAATCGTCTTGTTGCAAAAATGGCAGGGTCTAAATGCCTGAAAGGTTCGCTGCTGGTGGGTTTGAACCTTAATGACTCTGTTGGGAATAATTCGGGTGTTAAATGTTTGAAAGGGAACGTGTAATTGGGGTTGTGTTTTATATGATAGGTGTTAACGGCGGGGGGTGATATATAATGGATTTTTTCTGTATACAGTTTAAGTTTGTTGACGTGGATTGTGTCAGTGTCTCTTTGAAGTGGTTGATTTGGTCGATCTATGCGGACCACATTTGGTGAAATAATTTCTAATATTGTGTGAGGTCCTGTGAAATATGGCGCGAGTTTCCCTGTATTTGGGTGGTGATATAATTTTACTAACACTAGATCACCAACTTCGAAATGTGGTTGCTTGTGTCGTTTGTCATAAGTGTTTTTGTCTTGTAAATGTTTGTTTTGTGTGCGTGTGTGTGCAATTTTTCTAGCTTTGTCGATATCTGGGTACGGTGTGTTATGATTAGAGATTTCTGGGGGTAGGATACCAAACATTAAGTATATGGGTGGAAAACCTGTGGTAGAGTGGGGTGTCTTGTTATATATAAGTGTAACCTTCTTGACCAACTTGGTCCATGCGACCTTTGGATTTTCTAGGTGTAATAACCTCAGTTTTCCCGTGAGGGTGGCGTTCAGGCGTTCACATAGGCCGTTGGCTTGTGGGTTGTTGCTGGTTGTGATTAACGGGTGAATATTTCTATTAAGGAGAAAACTACGAAATTTGGGTGAAGTGAAGGCAGGGGCTCTATCTGTAAGAAGGCGTTTTGGAGAACCATCCTGGAATACTCGTTTAAGTACCTGTTGGTAGGTGGTGGTACTGGTGGATTTAGATGGAAAAGTCCATGCGTAGCGTGAAAAATGATCGACTACCACATGGAGGTATATCTTGGTGTTGCCATATTTGGCAAATCCTGCTATGGTGTCCAGAGATAAAAGGTCGAAGGGTTCTTTAGATTCCGGAGGTTGACTTAATTCTCCGTAAGTGGGTCCTACTGGACGTTTTGTTAATTGGCAGGTGGGACAGGTCTTAACTCTTTGTTTAATATCTTTTGACATACCTTGCCAGTAATATTGTGTGGAGATGATTCGTGACATTTGTGAAATACCGGGGTGATTGTATTGTGTGTGTACTGTTTGTAAGAGTTGTTGTATGAGTGGTTTTGGAAGTATAATCTTGGTTACACCTTTTCGGGAAACTGTATGTAATCCATTACGATCAATGGTCAAACTAGACTCTTTCGATGGAGGAGATTGGTGGGTCTTGATAAGGGTGGCGTCCAAGAATCCACAAAACGGGTTACGGGACAAGAGATCTGCTTCGTATTGTAGTTTTCCCTTTATGTAGCGGACCTCATATTCGTAACTCGATAGTCGTAAACTCCATCGAAACAGTCTACCGGACGGGTTCTTGATGGTTTTCAACCACTGCAATGCGTGATGGTCAGAAAATATTGTAAATTTTCTGCCCATAAGATAGATGCGAAACTTCTCCACACTCTCAACGATTGCTAAGCACTCAAGTTCAGAGATGGAGTAGTTTTTCTCGTGTGGGCGCAATGTTCGGCTGAAATATTGAACTGGATATACGTTTCCGTCAGGGTGAACTTGTTTGAGAATGCCTGCTATACCGAGGGTGGATGCATCGCAATACACTTGGCATGGCAGACCTTCTTTGTAAAGGTGTAAAATGGGGTGTTGTGTGAGGTTTCCTTTCAGGTCAATGAACGCCTCTTGACAAGCTTCATTCCAGTTCCACACGACGTCCTTTTTGAGGAGATTGTTGAGTGGTGCTCGCAAGCGAGCGTATTCCGGAATGAATTTGTTATAGACGTTCACAGCGCCTAAGAAGGATTGTAGTGTTTTTCGGTTGTGTGGTTGTTTTATGGCGTGGATGATGTCGGTATTGCGTGTAAGTGGTGTAATTGTACCAGCTGTGATGGTGTAACCTAGAAAATTTATGGATTGCTTAAAAAATTCGCATTTTGCGAAGTTAAGTTGTAACCTCTCCGCTTCGCAAAAGGCGAAAAATTGTCGCAGGTGGTTTTGATGCTCCTCCAGCGTGTTGGAGTAAATGATGAAATCATCAAAGTAATGTGCCACACAGTCAAGTCCGTGTCTCTGTAGGACCTGACTTATGGCTCGTTCGTAAATCTGAGGACTGGTTTTTAACCCGAAAGGTAATCGAGTGGGTTGGTATAATCCTTCAAAGGTGGCAAATGCTAACAGTGGTCGAGAATCGGGGTGTATTGGGACTTGCCAATACGCAGAGGATATGTCGGCCGTGGAAAAATATTTGGCCTGTGCGAGGCGGTCTAGGATATCCTCGATTCTCGGGAGGGGATGGACATCAGAGCTGATTAGCTCATTCACCTTCCTATAATCGATACAAAACCGTTTGGTTTTGTCGCGCTTAGTGACGAGGGTGACAGGGCTCGAGAAAGGTGAAAAAGATTGCTCTATGATGCCGTTCTCCAGCATTTGTTGTATTTGGTTACGGATTTCTTGTTGGTCACATATCGGAACACGATATGGACGTATGGTGATTATTTTTTCGGAATTCGTGGGTATTTTTACTGGTGGAATCCGTAAGCATGGTACGTTGAATTTGTCCTGTGAAAAAATGTGAGTGTACCTTTGTAGAAGTGTTGTGAACTGTGGTGTATAATGAGTGTTAGGTGTTGTGTTGTAGTATGCATGTGGTAAAGGTTTTTGTTGTGTATTAGTGTGAGTGTCGATTTCGTTGTGTGGGTTGGTCATGTGAGAGTTGTGCAACGGTGTGTGATCATCTATGTTTTTGGTGTGCGAGTTATCCCGCTGTGTGGGTGCGTTTTGGACAGGTTCATAAGTTGAAGTTGTTGTGGTTTGATTATTTGAGGGCATGTAAAAAGGGCAATTGGCTTTAGTGAAGAAGGGGCATGTAGATAAGTGGGGTTTTCTCAATGAATGCACGCAATGGTTGTCATAGGCGGAAAGTTGGGATGTGGGGAAAATTTTTTGTGACATCGCCTGACACTGCCAGTACGTGCATACATTGGACACATGATTAAAATGGTAGGAAAGGGTAGACAATGGGGCGCCCAGTTGGAGTATAGTGCATTTATTAAAATCTATGGTTAATCTGAATTTATGGAGGCTATTGATACTAAGAATTCCGAATGGCAATGGTGCATTTACTACATGGAAATACTCCTTTCGTGATATTTGTCCTATTGTCATTGGGATAGCTAGTTTACCCATGGTTTTAGCAAATCCGTTTAGGGTTTGGAGGTGTAGTGAATGTCCCTCAAGGGTTAAATTAGGCAGGTGGGTTTTTAGCATATGATAAATACTATATGGCACTATACTCAGGCTGGCGCCTGTATCAATTAAAAAGGGGCATGATACATTAGGGGTTAGAAAAAGTTTGACAGTCAGTTGGTTTAGGGATCCTACCTCAGTCTCGAAAGGGCTGTCCGGCTGAGGTGTCTCTGGCTTGACTTGGTTGTGATGAAGTCGGAACTGGTGATTTTGGGACCGTTTGCACTGTCCGGACTTTTTCGTGGGTCGTCGGGATTGGTCGACGTCGGCATTCGCTGTGCCAGTGTCTCGCGCCGCAGAACTTGCAGTTGGACGGCGGAAGAGGTGCATTCCATGCACCTGGGCGTCGGGATGTGCTGTGGTACGGACCCGACATTGTGGGTGGTTGATCTTCTCTGGATCGTGTTGCCGGTACACTGGGTCCGTGGATCCGCTGTACCAGTCGGAACCACTCTCCTAGGTTCTCGGGAGGTACTACGCGGACTAGGCGCTGGTCGCTGAATGGCAGTCCTTCTGTCAGCGTCTCGAGGATCACCTCTTGTGGAAGTCCTAGTTGCAATCCCATGGCGGTTTTTTCCCGGTAGTAGGTCTCTAAGTTGGCTTGTCCAGTGAGCTTCAGGGCGAAATATTTCGCAAAGGACGCTTCGCTTGATTCAGGGTAGAGATCTAGGAGGATTTGTCTCACCTGGAAATAACTCCGGTCGGCCAGCCGAAGTTTCCTGAAGAGCTCCAGGGGTTGTCGCACCAGGTAGTTTGGCAGGCGCAGTAATTTTTCTTGTTCTTCCATGGATGCGTCTTCCATTTTTCGGTCGAACGTCTGGAAAAACTGTGTCGCACTGTATGTGCCGTCGAAAGGCGAGATTGCCGACTCCGCTCCATCAGAAATTTTTGCTCGCGTCAGGAGCGTTGACAACTGGTTGACGGCGTCCGCTAGGGGCGCAGTTGTCTCGCTCGTCTCTCTTACTTCCTGCCTCCCTTCCGTTGTTGTTTCCATCGGGCCGTCCGACTTTACGCCTGTGGGATCCTGATTTAATTCCATCTCACTATCCTGTCGACTTAACCGTTCTGTGGCAATATCGTTGCGGGGTTTCTTGTTGTTTGATTTGAATGGTGAGGATTGATTGAAACGCAGTCGTTTGAGTGGAAGTTGCAGCATACAGTTAGGAATAATCAGGACACGTGATTGAGTTTGAAAATAAAGGCAACGGGTTGGAGGAAAGAAAGTTTGATAAGAGCTGAGCGATTTGACTTATTAATTAGCTGATCACATGGCGGTGATGGTACTTAGCTGTGGGATGAGCAGAAGGGGAGAGATCTAGAGTCGATGTCACCTCCTTGGGAGCCCAAGCGTAACTAACTATTCTTGTCTTTCGATTTAACACCACGAGTCAGTTTCTCTCTGATTGGTTGAGAGATCTCACATGATCTTTTTCTATTGGTTGACCTACTTAAGGTGCTATCTTCTGATAGGCCGGCGGCTTCCCTTGATGAAAGTTGTGCCCTGCCTTGATAGGAAGTGTCGAGTGCCATTTTGACGTTATTTACTTCCGTGTTATCAAATACGTCCTATCTTTGCCGGAAATGTTGGGCGTTAGCTTAATATTTATAACTTCTGGTCACCGAATACATCCTGTTTTTCCAGGAAGTGTCGAGTGCTTCTTGTCTAATATAACTTCTGCGGTCACTAGAGACGACCGGTCTCTGCCCCTGCAATGTTGACACAGGGGTGCCAAAATAGTCGTGCCAGCTTTAGTCTTACTTCCTATATCTTTTGTTACTTTCTTTCCTCCAGTTACCTTGTTCTTTATTAAGTCTTTGAAAATCATACATGGTACATACATAGTGGGTCGGGGTTGCATTTAATTATATACAAATTATGACATATATACAATATTACCTCCTTAATTCAACACACGATAATTCGACATTTTTGATATCTCGACCTACGGCCTATCATTGACAAACTGTAATTCGACACTTTCGATAATTCAACTATTTTGAAATTCAAATTTCAACAGTTGATTTTTGCCTAAAAACCCTTTAATTAACAACATATTAAACTGCACAGTGCAAAAATGTAGAAAATTGTATGTATATAATTGTATGCAAATAATTGTATGTATAGATCAATGAGTAAAATAAGTAAATAAAGAGAAGACCAAAAATAATTGATAATATGGTAGAAGAGATATAGCCACGTTTGAAGTGTAAAAGGGAGATCAAGAGGAAAGTGGTGAGTTTCTTTATTGAGCTGTACACAAGCTTTCGGACGTCACCCGTCCTTCATCAGGTGTTGACATGAATAAGAAGGAGATGCTATATTTATAAGCGACAGTTTAAAAGTATTAAAAATTTTTAATACTTTTAAACTGTCGCTTATAAATATAGCATCTCCTTCTTATTCATGTCAACACCTGATGAAGGACGGGTGACGTCCGAAAGCTTGTGTACAGCTCAATAAAGAAACTCACCACTTTCCTCTTGATCTCCCTTTTATAATTGATAATAGTTTTTTGAATAACAAATAAAATGTAAAAAATCTTTTCGGGTGAGAAATTATAGGTATATTGGTAAAAGGTATAAATAAATATATTAGAAACCAAAAAAAAAGAAAAGAAAATGCAAACAACACAACTATATTGCAGATATGACAACATATTAAAGGAATAAATTCATTTGAAAGACCTCATTAAAAACTACATTTCTAATTTTATATATATGTGGGTTAAACTTACAAACTTACAAGGTTGTAATAAACCTACCTGTTTGGTAAGCAATTCAGTACTTTATCATTAATTTCTAATGTGCTACCAACAGTTTCCAAGGGAAATGCAGAGCTGAGCAGTTAGGGCAGACTATTCCCAGGCCCTCAATAATATCTGCAGTGGGAACAGGAGAAATAGAAATCGGGGTGTTGTTCCTGCGGCGAGTCATATAAGCACGACTAACGGTTTGGGGAGTGAGTCTTCCAAGGCCTTTTCGAGGCATGACAGAAGCTGAAAAAAAATAAAATAAGAACCAAGCAGAGGAAAACTATAAAACTGAATGCCAGGACAGGCATAAAAAGGAAATTCCAATCATGTGAGGAAACAATTGATTGAAAAAAAAGGATTCCAATAAAATACTGCAAAACAGAAACCAGACACAAAATACAACAATTGACTACACAAATACAGCATCAGCCTATTTATGAGAAGAAGAAAAATGACAGACACAAAAATGGAGCTAAATTCAAATGAAAAACTATAACAAATCAAGTAATCAAATCAGGCATTAGGAAAGATACTGCAAAAAAAAAAAAAAAAAATCAGACACAAAAATGGAGCTAAATTAAATGAAAAACTATAACAAATTAAGTAATCAACAATTGATTATACAAATTATATCAGCCTATTTATGAGAAAAATAAAGATGCCAAAGACATTATGAAAGATACTGCAAAAAAGAAAACCAGACACAAAAATTGAGCTAAATTTAAATGAAAAACTATAACAAAGTACTTACAAATTAATTGAATCAGAAATACAAAATATATATTAGAAATTAGTAAAAGGTAATAATAAAAAAGAACGTGTTTTAAAAATAAACAATCCGATGATGAAAAATAACAAATAATATAAGATAAACAACATTTGAAGGCAAAAGATCTACGATTGCAAAATCAAACAAATTGAAAATAAATAAATCTATTAATATTTTGAAAATAAAAATAAAACTGTCATGTAAAGCAAAAAATAACGAAAATTTTGGTATATAGATGGCTATTTATAGTTAAGTATCTTTGGAGGAAATAGCTTCAAACTTTACAACTGAGAACTATAGATTATTTAAATATACGTGATAGTATTTTTTTAAATAATATATTTGCATTTTTTTTAGTATTTTATTTTCAAAATGCCATAAAGGCATTGCCATAGATCAATGAGTAAAATAAGTAAATAAAGAGAAGACCAAAAATAATTGATAATAGTTTTTGGAGGAGATAGCTTCAAACTTTACAACTGAGAACTATAGATTATTTAAATATACGTGATAGTATTTTTTAAATAATATATTTGCATTTTTTTTAGTATTTTATTTTCAAAATGCCATAAAGATATTGCCATAGATCAATGAGTAAAATAAGTAAATAAAGAGAAGACCAAAAATAATTGATAATAGTTTTTTGAATAACAAATAAAATGTAAAAAATCTTTTCGGGTGAGAAATTATAGGTGTATTGGTAAAAAGTATAAATAAATATATTAGAAACCAAAAAAAAAAAGAAAAGAAAATGCAAACAACACAACTATATTGCAGATGTGACAACATATTAAAGGAATAAATTCATTTGAAAGACCTCATTAAAAACTACATTTCTAATTTTATATATATGTGGGTTAAACTTACAAGGTTGTAATAAACCTACCTGTTTGGTAAGCAATTCAGTACTTTATCATTAATTTCTAATGTGCTACCAACAGTTTCCAAGGGAAATGCAGAGCTGAGCAATTAGGGCAGACTATTCCCAGGCCCTCAATAATATCTGCAGTGGGAACAGGAGAAATAGAAATCGGGGTGTTGTTCCTGCGGCGAGTCATATAAGCACGACTAACGGTTTGGGGAGTGAGTCTTCCAAGGCCTTTTCGAGGCATGACAGAAGCTGAAAAAAAATTAAAATAAGAACCAAGCAGAGGAAAACTATAAAACTGAATGCCAGGACATTTTTACGCATCACGCATTTTTACCAATTTACTAATTTTACATGTCTATCCAAAATTTATCTAAAATGGTACTATCCAAATCTACAACTTGAAAAAAATCATTATTATTATTTAAAAAAAAAAAATCTGATTCATCATAATTCTCAACTTATTTTTGTTTTACTTATTAGTTATCTTTATACCAAAAGACCAATATCTTTATCAATTCTTAAAATTTGGTAATGTTCACCATTTTAAGTAAGCGCCCAATTCAAATTATTTGTAACTCTCACGACATTGCCCTTTTATAAGAGAGAGAATCATTTTAACTACCATAATCAACAATTTAAAAAGTATATTCAAATTTTAAATATAAATTAACATAGGTGAAACGCATTTTTTTTAATTGCAAAAATCGGAAGGTACAATATCTTCAAAAACACCACTAGGGAAAACAACTATCTTTCCCAAAACAAGTTAAAAATAAAGATTCACTCCACTTCACCGGGAGTAGCTAATTTAAGTCACAGCCTTCCAAAACGATTACAATCGTTAATATTCGAGGATAAATACACTCCCTCATCTTTCCTTTTACATGCATATTTAATCAACAAATCTCTCTCAACAAACGTTACAACACTCGCACATCACTTTATCCAATTGGCAACAATTTTTAGTGCGCGACTTAACACACAAATCCAAATTTCGAGTTACACAAGCGCCACTTAGCTCTATATCGTCGCCACAATAAAATAATTTCGCATTAAACATGCCACATCCATAACAATCTAAAAATTCTCAATATGTGTTCGTACAACCACCCTCCATGACTTTAGTAAATTTGTTATTCATGGTGAAACAGTTTAGATTCTGTACGAAACAACGACTTCACGGGACACCTTTTCATTCACAATTTTTCACTTCGTGTCATAGCGCTACACCACAAAACCTTTTCACTTTTCAGGCCAAAGACGCCTTTATGCCTATGACATCTCACCCCAAAGCGTGTCCACGTCGAAAGTCATATCTTTCACTCACTTCTAGCCTGAAATCATCGTATAACATTTTTACTGAGTCTTAACAACTACGAACACCGAGAAAATCATATCTTTCAATTATAGCAGAAAATTGCCAACTCAACAAAAGGAGAAAGTCAGTTTCAAGTAAATCTCAAACCTAGAAAACCATCCCACATGTGTGACCACCCCAAAAATAGAATTTCCGTGAAAAAAAAGGAAGTGGACGCCCTTTATGACGTCACTCCCCTTGGTCACTGCTATCTTTGGACATGCCCTCTCTTCCCCCTCAAGGCAGATCTTGACCGCTAGCTTCATGATCGCCATTTTGAACACATGTGTCACACTACTCATTTAGATTTCTTCGAGAATCTCATAAATCTCACAAGCTCCTTAACCACACCACACTTCACATATTAAACATTTTACATGTTAATTGATATCACCAATTAAAACAATTTGGTTAAGTCTTATATAGACTTTATAACGCGAAAGAGATATCATTCTCTACATACCAGCATTGTGGACAAACGAAGGGATCATTTCACATATTCCTGCTTCAGAGAGTCAAAAACACCAATGTTTACCAATGGGATATGATCTACACACAACAGTTGTAACTTTTCTTAAAAAGAGACAATTTTTGTTCAATTTTATGCTACTTAAAATGTATCCAATCATTAATAACCTTTAATTATATTTGAATTTTTGTATAAAATTTTGAATAATTATTTTTATTTTTACCTTTCAATTATATAATCAAATTTTTAATCCAACATTAAAAAAAAAAACCTTTAATCAAATTTACTTTTATTTTTCATGATATTATTTTAGTATTGCAAAACATCTAATTGTTTCAAAAATTATTTTTATTTTATTATTTATTATCTATATATAAAAATGAATGTATGTCTGTTTGTCCTTTATGCCTGACCAAACCACTCATTGGATCGCCATGAAACTTTGGGAAGTTATTTAGTATAGTACTGGGAAGGTTTCTAGCAAATAAAATTTTTAAAATAACTTTTCGCCTAGATATAATCAAGATAAATATTCTAATTTATCTGTTATAATTCAACAATCTGCTCTAAATATTATCATGATGATACGATGATTTTGTAATGTAGAAAATTAGGAAAGACAAAATTCAGGATGACACGGCAATTTATTTGAGACAAGAATAATGATACAATTCCAAGGCAAGATACTATTCCTTTAACTTCCAATTACGGAGGGAACCAATTAATAATGATTTTATTCAACTTATCGAGTATTTTTCAAGGGACCGGGAAAAAATGTTCACTTTATCGAGAGATTCGTTAGACAAACCTTTACTCGGGTAAAATCCGGGCGAAGCCGGGAATATCCATTTCGTAGCTACACCGTCTCTCCAAGAGGCAGTCTCTTATTAAAGGTCTATTAGAGATTCTTTAATAGCAATTAGAATCTTCAATGAGAGACCACCAACAGGAGAAACAAGTTGATTCATGTTTTTAGGTGGTCTTTCTTAAGAGACTCTATTTACATATTTAAAATATGAAAAAATTAAAATATTTTAAAATTAAAATATTTTAAAATCAACATTTTCTTACTGTTACGTTTAATTACTGTTAATATCTATCTATCTATATATATAAAAATGAATGTATGTCTGTTTGTCCTTTATGCCTGACCAAACCACTCATTGGATCGCCATGAAACTTTGGGAAGTTATTTAGTATAGTACTGGGAAGGTTTCTAGCAAATAAAATTTTTGAAATAACTTTTCGCCTAGATATAATCAAGATAAATATTCTAATTTATCTGTTATAATTCAACAATCTGCTCTAAATATTATCATGATGATACGATGATTTTGTAATGTAGAAAATTAGGAAAGACAAAATTCAGGATGACACGGCAATTTATTTGAGACAAGAATAATGATACAATTCCAAGGCAAGATACTATTCCTTTAACTTCCAATTACGGAGGGAACCAATTAATAATGATTTTATTCAACTTATCGAGTATTTTTCAAGGGACCGGGAAAAAATGTTCACTTTATCGAGAGATTCGTTAGACAAACCTTTACTCGGGTAAAATCCGGGCGAAGCCGGGAATATCCATTTCGTAGCTACACCGTCTCTCCAAGAGGCAGTTTCTTATTAAAGGTCTATTAGAGATTCTTTAATAGCAATTAGAATCTTCAATGAGAGACCACCAACAGGAGAAACAAGTTGATTCATGTTTTTAGGTGGTCTTTCTTAAGAGACTCTATTTACATATTTAAAATATGAAAAAATTAAAATATTTTAAAATTAAAATATTTTAAAATCAACATTTTCGTACTGTTACGTTTAATTACTGTTAATATCTATCTATCTATATATATATAAATGAATGTATGTCTGTTTGTCCTTTATGCCTGACCAAACCACTCATTGGATCGCCATGAAACTTTGGGAAGTTATTTAGTATAGTACTGGGAAGGTTTCTAGCAAATAAAATTTTTGAAATAACTTTTCGCCTAGATATAATCATGATAAATATTCTAATTTATCTGTTATAATTCAACAATCTGCTCTAAATATTATCATGATGATACGATGATTTTGTAATGTAGAAAATTAGGAAAGACAAAATTCAGGATGACACGGCAATTTATTTGAGACAAGAATAATGATACAATTCCAAGGCAAGATACTATTCCTTTAACTTCCAATTACGGAGGGAACCAATTAATAATGATTTTATTCAACTTATCGAGTATTTTTCAAGGGACCGGGAAAAAATGTTCACTTTATCGAGAGATTCGTTAGACAAACCTTTACTCGGGTAAAATCCGGGCGAAGCCGGGAATATCCATTTCGTAGCTACACCGTCTCTCCAAGAGGCAGTCTCTTATTAAAGGTCTATTAGAGATTCTTTAATAGCAATTAGAATCTTCAATGAGAGACCACCAACAGGAGAAACAAGTTGATTCATGTTTTTAGGTGGTCTTTCTTAAGAGACTCTATTTACATATTTAAAATATGAAAAAATTAAAATATTTTAAAATTAAAATATTTTAAAATCAACATTTTCTTACTGTTACGTTTAATTACTGTTAATATCTATCTATCTATATATATAAAAATGAATGTATGTCTGTTTGTCCTTTATGCCTGACCAAACCACTCATTGGATCGCCATGAAACTTTGGGAAGTTATTTAGTATAGTACTGGGAAGGTTTCTAGCAAATAAAATTTTTGAAATAACTTTTCGCCTAGAAATAATCAAGATAATTATTCTAATTTATCTGTTATAATTCAACAATCTGCTCTAAATATTATCATGATGATACGATGATTTTGTAATGTAGAAAATTAGGAAAGACAAAATTCAGGATGACACGGCAATTTATTTGAGACAAGAATAATGATACAATTCAAAGGCAAGATACTATTCCTTTAACTTCCAATTACCGAGGGAACCAATTAATATTGATTTTATTCTACTTATCGAGTATTTTTTCAAGGGACCGGGAAAAAATGTTCACTTTATCGAGAGATTCGTTAAACAAACCTTTACTCGGGTAAAACCCGGGCGAAGCCGGGTACATCCATACAAGAATAATGATACAATTCCAAGGCAAGATACTATTCCTTTAACTTCCAATTACCGAGGGAACCAATTAATATTGATTTTATTCAACTTATCGAGTATTTTTCAAGGGACCGGGAAAAAATGTTCACTTTATCGAGATATTCGTTAAACAAACCTTTACTCGGGTAAAACCCGGGCGAAGCCGGGTACATCCATACAAGAATAATGATACAATTCCAAGGCAAGATACTATTCCTTTAACTTCCAATTACCGAGGGAACCAATTAATATTGATTTTATTCAACTTATCGAGTATTTTTCAAGGGACCGGGAAAAAAATGTTCACTTTATCGAGAGATTCGTTAGACAAACTTTTACTCGGGTAAAACCCGGGCGAAGCCGGGCGGGTCCGCTAGTCTTTATATATATAAAAATCAAAATTTGTCTGTCTGTTTATCGATAAACTCAGAAACTACTTAACCAAATGTCACCAAATTTTCCACATAACTACCAATGACCCTGAAGATGAAGAATTTACAATGCATTAAAATTAAGTAAAAAAAAATATTTTAAAATCTATATTTTATCTTTGTGTATAAAACTTTATTTATATGGTCACTTGCTATTTGACCATTTAGAACTTTGGGGAAAGTTATAAAGCTATTTTTGTCATATTTCCTTTTTTCGTTTCGTTTTATTTCGCAAATTCCATTAAATTTTTATTAAAAATTATCATCATTATTAAGAAGGTTTTCAATGTGTCTGTATTCAAATTATTAATGACATTTTTGAAAGTAAAACAGTGTATACGGTATTAAATATGTATAATGGAACAATGGCTTAAAATATAATAGAAAGTAAGCTGAATGAAGACAAAAAAAAATGTTGAAAATTCCCTATGAATTGAAATGAAGTGATTTTTCCTATAAAATATCAAAAAAATAGACTGGATTGATACACATTCAAAATGGTTAAAATGGCATTTATTAAGCCAAACAGTGTGAAAAATTAGATACAGTAGAGCTTCCATTGAGAGGATGCATAAAATCGTAGCTTAACCCGTCTCTCCAAGAGGCAGTCTCTTATTAAAGGTCTATTAGAGATTCTTTAATATCAATTAGAATCTCCAATGAGAGACCACCTACAGGAGAAACAAGTTGAGTCATGTTTTTAGGTGGTCTTTCTTAAGCGACTCTATTTACATATATTAAAATCAACATTTTCTTACTGTTACGTTTAATTACTGCTAATCTCTATATATAAAAAATGAATGTATATCTGTCTATTTGTCAATTATTAATTGGGCTGAGCGAGTATTGTGAGTTTCATTATTCTATATGGTCTGGAAGCATATTCAAATTGAATATACAAAATTTGAAAGGAAATTTGAAAATGTGTCCGTTCTTGGCCAACCTAACAACACAGAAGTCTGAAAATTGGTCAGCTAGCATTGTCATCAGGTTTGAACATGTTTACCAAATTTCATATTTCTAGGTGCCCTATAAGTATATTAAAATTTGATTACAAGATTTGGCGACAGACAGGCAAGTTAAATAAAAGCTTTTAAAAAAGAAGGACCATATAGTAAACATATCTGGTTATAAATAAATTCATTCAAACACATAAATTATTGAAGATTGTATTTATTATGTCTACAATAATATACACAAAATATGTACATTTATTGTAAAAATATTTAAGATTTTTCAATGAGCCCTGATTTAAGATTCTTGGCGAGTTGTTCGTTAGACAGGCTCTTCCCCTTGAGCTGGTCAATCAAGTCGGAGTTGAGGTCGAAGGGCTCAAAGATCTCGGCCAGATATGTCCAGAAATGTGGCACGTCCACGATAATGTCCTCGGCGAACTCTGTCATCTGGTCCAGTCCATCACAGAGATCCTGGGACTTGAGGTCGGGAAGATTCCGAAGGAGCAGTCCAGCATCTTTCCTGATGGTGGCCTTTGTCTCCAGGACAGCGTCTATACAGATGTATACCAATTGGGCCTTTGACGCTGGACGCAGAAGCTGGGCTTCCTCCACTTTCTCTTGAAGACTTCCCTCTTGGACGATGGTCCGGAGTTTTCTCTTCAGGACTTCTTCGTCTTCAGGGTCTGTCACTGGCTTCTCTGGAACTTCGATCGTCTTTTTTTCTTCAGAGTTTACCGTCTCTTCGATAGTTTTCTTTCCTTCAGAGATGAGCCCTGATTTAAGATTCTTGGCGAGTTGTTCATTAGACAGGCTCTTCTCCTTGAGCTGGTCAATCAGGTCGGTGTTGAGGTCGAAGGGCTCAAAGATCTCGGCCAGATATGTCCAGAAATGTGGCACGTCCACGATAATGTCCTCAGCGAACTCTGTCATCTGGTCCAGTCCATCACAGAGATCCTGGGACTTGAGGTCGGGAAGATTCCGAAGGAGCAGTCCAGCATCTTTCCTGATGGTGGCCTTTGTCTCCAGGACAGCGTCTATACAGATGTATACCAATTGGGCCTTTGACGCTGGACGCAGCAGCTGGGCTTCCTCCACTTTCTCTTGAAGACTTCCCTCTTGGACGATGGTCCGGAGTTTTCTCTTCAGGACTTCTTCGTCTTCAGGGTCTGTCACTGGCTTCTCTGGAACTTCGATAGTCTTCTTTTCTTCAGAGATCTCTTTTTGGACTTCTTCGGTAGGATGTGTGTCCTTTTTTTCCACAGGAATTTCATTAAAATTTGAAAATTTGTTCTTGATCTGACTAATTTGGGGTTTTTGGATTTGAGGTCGCAAATTGAACAAACTTGGTGCGGTAAGCTTGACATCGGTGCGAATTTGATTCCGGGGCAATGGAGCGGGTCGAGTGAGAGGCTGGCGGTTGTCAAAGTCATTTGTCCGTTGATTTGTCTGCATTCCTTCACGAGGATGGCGTTCGGTCATTGCGTACCTATTGGGATGGGATGGCTCGGCTGTTGTCAATTTCTCGGTCACCGGATTTTGTTCGATCACCATTGGCTTGAAGATCTTGTTCGAATTTTCACGGGCTTTGAAATTGGCCTTTCTCAACTCCATAAAGTCGAGAATTTTGAATTTTATTCTGTTAGTTACCTTCCCAGATTCTTTTACTTTTTCAAGTTGTTTTGTGGCTCTGTTTAGAATGGCTCCTCCTTGGATCCTCTCCAACGTTTGTCCAATAACTTCCAAAAGACTTATTGCAATATCTATGTTCAGGTCATTTGGATCGCTAATAAGTTTTTTTAAGCACTCCTCGACTATACTAGGTCTAATTTTGTTCATAAGGAACAATTCACCTAGAATTTGAATATTTGAAACTTTTCTCTCTTTCACATACATCGATTCATCTCTTTCTTTTATTTTGCAAATTTCAAGATCCTTTTCTTCGTAAACTTTGTTGAATTCTTGCTGACAGGTTTTCAGCAAGTATTTTAAAATATTTATATTGTCTGGACCATTATTCACTTCCTGAGGAAGGATTAGCATCAACTTGACGTAATATTTTATGTAGAATTTTTCATCCAGCGCGCGCTCATGGAAAAATTCTACCAACTCATCATTGGTCAAGTATTCTTCGCACTTCAGGTCCATAAACTCATTAGAAAGCTTCTCAAATTTATGAGGAGTCAGCTTATTGAGGATGCTACTGATCTTATCTTTAATTTCTTCTTTCTTTTGGCTCTCAGAATTATCGTCATTCGCCCTTTTTTTCCAAGGTTTTTCTGTCTTTTGGAGAACGATTTCATCGTTGAATCTCCAATCATCTTGTTTAGATAAATAATTTAATTTTTCGTTCCAATTGTCCCAATCATATATTGTTGGCACATGTGCGATATTATGTGAAGTAAGCAGATCATATGACGCTGGTGTATTTCTTGCTTTTGCAGAAAGCCTACATCGAAAGAGCTCCAACTTGGAGTAAGTTAGAATCTTTGGTGCATCTTTGGTAGATGGAGGGTTCTGGGACGTGGCTTCAGGTCTGTCAGTCACTTCAGGAATCGATTTTTCGTCCTTATTTTCAATATTGTCTGGTTGAGGTTCGGAGGGAATTTCTGAATTTACGGTTTCGTCCTCATTTTCAAAGCTTTCTGGGTGAGATTCGGGGATGATTTCCTCGTTATTTTCAAAGCTTTCTGGTTGAGATTTGGGGATGATTTCCTCGTTATTTTTAAGGCACTCTGGTTGAGAATCGGGGATGGTTTCCTCGTTATTTTTAAGGCTTTCTGATTGAGATTCGGGGATGGTTTCCTCGTTATTTTTAAGGCACTCTGGTTGAGAATCGGGGATGGTTTCCTCGTTATTTTTAAGGCACTCTGGTTGAGATTCGGGGATGGTTTCCTCGTTATTTTTAGGGCTCTCTGGTTGAAGTTCGGGGATGGTTTCTTCGTTATTTTTAGGGCTCTCTGGTTGAGGTACGGAGACGATGTCAGGAATTTCTTCCTGAGGCTCAGGACTGGATGTTACCTCCGATTCAGGTTTGGTGATGGCATTCTCAGTAATTTCCCGGACTTTTTCAACGATCGATTTGGTTTCTGGTTCTTCTTGCTTCTTTTCAACCCCAGTACTCCAATTTGTTGATTTATCCGCTGAAGTTTCACCATGCTTTGTTTCGTCGTTAGTTCGCCAATTTGTGTACCTATCTGCTGAAGTTTTATCCTGCTTCGTTTCGCCATTTGTTCTCCAATTTGTGTATCTATCCGCTGAAGTTTCACCATACTTCGTTTCACTGTTTTTTCTCCAATTCGTTGAATTATCCACATCTGATCGGTCCCAATTCTGATTAAATGGTCTTCTGGTAGCATTTCTAAAATTGGAAGAATTATTTTGCGCGTTATAAGTTTGGTTATTGCGGTTAAAATTTCCATTCCTATTATTAGGAGCATACCTATCTTGATGATTGTTATTTGAAGAAAAATGTCCATTCCTATTATTGGAAGTGTACCTATCTTGGTAATTGTTATTTGCAGTAAAATTTCCATTCCTATTATTGGAAGCATAACTATCTTGGTAATTGTTATTTGAATAAAATTTTCCATTCTTATTATTGGAATCGTATCTATCTTGGTAATTGTTATTTGAAGAATAATTTCCATTCCTATTATTGGAAGCATACCTATCTTGGTAATTGTTAGAGGTAAAATTTCCATTCCTATTATTGGAAGCGTACCTATCTTGATAATTGTTATTTGAAGAATAATTTCCATTCCTATTATTGGAAGCATACCTATCTTGGTAATTATTATTTGAAGAATAATTATTATTATGTCTTCTGGTATCTTGACGATCAAATCTTTGGCGAGTTGTTCTTTCATCATTTTCTGATGGTCTGTAATCTTTCCTAGTAGTGTTATTCTCTCTATCTCTTTTGACTTTCACTTCTTGCCATTCATCTTTTTCTTGTTTGGCATATGCTATTACTTCATGGATGACATCCACATCTGCTTTTGAAGATGGTTCAACTTGGTCTCTTCTTGGTCCCCAAGCTTGTCTAGGTTGGCTTGTAGATTGTTCTACCTGTTTTGTTGTTTGTTCAGTTGAAGATGTTTCAACTTGTTTCCTTGGTCCCCAAGCTTGTCTAGGTTTGCTTGTAGATTGCTCTACCTGTTTTGATTGTTCAGTTGAAGATGTTTCAACTTGTTTCCTTGGTCCCCAAGCTTGTCTAGGTTTGCTTGTAGATTGCTCTACCTGTTTTGATTGTTCAGTTGAAGATGTTTCAACTTGTTTCCTTGGTCCCCAAGCTTGTCTAGGTTGGCTTGTAGATCGTTCTACCTGTTTTGTTTTTTGTTCAGTTGAAGATGTTTCAACTTGTTTCCTTGGTCCCCAAGCTTGTCTAGGTTGGTTTGTAGGTTGTGCTACCTGTTTTGTTGTTTGTTCAGTTGAAGATGTTTCAACTTGTTTCCTCGGTCCCCAAGCTTGTCTAGGTTGGCTTGTAGATGATTCTACCTGTTTTGTTTTTTGTGCAGTTGTAGATGTTTCAACTTGTTTCCTTGGTCCCCAAGCTTGTCTAGGTTGGCTTGTAGGTTGTTCTACCTGTTTTTTTGTTTCTTCAGTTGATGGTTCAACTTGTTTCCTTGGTCCCCAAGCGGATCTTGTAGGTTGTTCTTTTTGATTAGCAGATTGTTTTGTTTGACTTTGATCAACTTGTTTAGAAGTTGATTCAATTAGCTTTTTAGGTTTCTCAGCTACTAATGCTTGCGTTTGAACGTCGGGGTTTGAAACTTCCTGAACGGTTTCATTCTTCAAAGTTGAAGCATTTTTGTTTTTTCTTCCTCTGCGATTATTTTTACCCATTTCAATAATTCTTATTTTTCTTAACTACTCTTATATATTTTTTAAATTAAAAGATATTAAAGAGAAAGAGAGAGAGATAATTATATTCATAAAAAAATATTGAATAAAAATAAATAAGTATAAATATATATTTTTTATTTATTTATTTAAATAAAATATTTAAATATCAATGTTTTAATTAATTTTTTAATTTAAAGGCGCTTTCGCGCGCGCATTTGATAATTTTGTTTCACTTTGTTATAAACTTTCAAAAGTACACTTATAAAAAAAGGTCACTGTAATATCTTTCAGAGTTATTGTCTGAATCCCGATATACATACTAAAAGGTACAACTTCCTTAAGTTTTGTCCATGAGTGTATTTTTCTCCAATATATAAAAAATATAGATGGAAATTTTGCCGGGAGGAAATTGATCAATAAAAGGATAAGGCGCTTCTCCCGTCAAATTGAACGTCAAAGCTAAACGCCATTTATAGATAGGCGCCCTATACTTTTATACAAGGTATGTCCCATAGGTTCCCGGACTAGGTCCATAAAAATTAAATAAATGAAACCTTTAAATAAATTTGACTGTTTGTGATAGAAAACATATCTGGCAAAACGGTGGTACCAATATCGAGGCGGTACGAGCGCGCGCGCTAAGGTCATTCTAATTTATTTAAAGGTCACACCTAGCGCTGCGGCGATTTTACGATGGAACAAAAATTGAAGCAGGGAATTTGCATAGAATTTTGTGTGAAACTTCAAATATCAGCAACTGAAACTTTTGAAAGCTTAATAAAGCATTCCCCAATGACGCCCCAAAGAGAACAACTGTTTTTGAATGGCATTCTAGATTTAAAGCTGTCAGAATTTTCATTGAAGATGAACCTCGTCAAGGACACCCAAATTTTCAAAGGACTGATGAAAATGTGTAAAATATAACCGATTTGATAAAGAAAAATCCTCGAACCACTTTGCTGGAGCCAGAGCAAGACACAGGCATCTCTAAAACAACGATTGGAAGGATCGTAACCAAAGATTTGAAGCTCAAAAAGACTCCTGCAAAATTTATCCCGAGATTCCTCACTAATGAGCAAAAACTGTGTCGGCTTGCAACCTGTGAGAACATGTTGGAAATGACAAGAACGGATCCAGAATGGAAAGACAAGATAAACACAGGCGACGAGACATGGGTCTATGGCTATGACCCTGAAACCAAACGTCAATCTGCCGAGTGGAGAGGTCAGGGTGAGCCTGGACCCGAAAATCCAGGATACTGAAATCCAGAAACAAGGTGTTGCTGGTCGCTTTTTTAGATAACAAGGGCATTGTTCATCACGAGTATCTTCCTGCAGGCCAAACAGTTATTAAGGAAATGTATTTGGGCATTCTTCGTCGTCTAAGGGAAGTGATTCGAAAAAAAAGGCCAGAAATATGGACTAATGGTGACTGGATCCTACACCTTGACAATGCCCGCCCTCACACAGCGCACTGGTGACGAGTTTTTTTGGCGAAAAACGGGACACAAATCCTTCCTCAACCACCCTATTCACCAGACATTGCACCAAATGACTTTTTCCTGTTCCTCAAACTTAAAGCAGTTCTAAACGGAAGACTTTTGACACCAGGGATGACATAATTGAAAAATCGCTGTTGGCATTGAAGAGCATTCCAAAAGAGGCCTATAAAAAACTGTTACGACAATTGGGAGGAACGGTGGCGCTGGTGCGTTGAAGCAAGGGGGGATTACTTTGAAAAGTTTTAATATATTTTTTTTTATATTTTACCGTTTTTTATTATGGACCCAGTCCGGGAACTTATGGGACATACCTTGTATATATATACAATCATATTTTATTTTTTTATTTTTATAAATGTACATATATAGTCTATTCTTATTTCTATTCGTTTGTGTGTTTATATTTTAAATTTTAGCCCCAGAGTTGTAAATATTTATATATCGTCGCGTGAAGGCATCACGTGATCAATCAAAGCAGTTCAAAAACAAGAAAAGCCCTGACGGCGTACAGCCTATTGAAATATTGGCATTTGCAATAAATAAAATGTTTTGTTTTATTTTGATCCAAAATATGCCATTTAATTAATATAGATATATACTGTTAAACCTGTCTTTAGCGCCCCCTATTTAGAGGGCGTAATATAGCACATGTGCTAACAATATGTGATTGGGACAATTGGAACAAAGAATTATTTAACTAAACAAGATTATTGGAGATTCAAAGATGAAATCGTTCTCCAAAAGACAGAAAAACCTTGGAAAAAAGAGCGAATGGCGATAATTCTGAGAGCCAAAAGAAAGAAGAAATTAAAGATAAGATCAGTAGCATCCTCAATAAGCTGACTCCTCATAAATTTGAGAAGCTTTCTAAAGATTTTATGGACCTGAAGTGCGAAGAGCGCCTCCCTCTCTATAGCGCCCGATTTTAAATACGTAGTACGATGCGATTACATTAAAAGTGACCTGTCTATAGCGCCCCTCTCTATAGCACCCTATTTTGGTGAGTTCCAAGAGGGGGCTCTATAGACAGGTTTAACTGTACGAGTATACCATTGTATAATACAGTATACAGTTAAACCTGTCTATAGCGCCCCCTCTAAATAGCGCCTTCCTCTCTATAGCGCCCGATTTTAAATACGTAGTACGATGCGATTTACATTAAAAATGACCTGTCTATAGCACCCCCTCTCTATAGCACCCTATTTTGGTGAGTCCCAAGAGGGGGCACTATAGACAGGTTTAACTGTATACCATTGTATACATACATATACAGTTAAACCTGTCTATAGCGCCCCCTCTAAATAGCGCCTGATCTTAAATACGTAATATGATGCGATTTACATTAAAAGTGGCCTGTCTATAGCACCCTATTTTGGTGAGTCCCAAGAGGGGGCGCTATAAACAGGTTTAACTGTATACCATTGTGTTCATACATATACAGTTAAACTTGTCTATAGCGCCCCCTCTAAATAGCGCCTTCTTCTCTATAGCGCCCGATTTTAAATACAGTGGACCCTCGGTTTGCGAGCATAATCCGTTCCAGAGCCATGCTCGTACTCCAAAACGCTCGTAGTGCGAAACTAATTTCTTATTTTTAATAATTGAAACTCGGGCAATTCTTCTTGCTACGAACAATTGCACAGTTTCCCACATTTTACATATTTCCCGAATCTGATCTGAAGGGAGGGATCCCAGTGAATTTTCATCCATCACGATTACGGGCAACCACCACGAGTTGCTCGTAATGCGAAATTTCACTCGTAATCCGAGGTAAAATTTTTCAAAAAATTTTGCTCGTACTGCGAAAAGCTCGTACTCCAAGGTGCTCGTAAACCGAAGGTCCACTGTACATAGTACGATGCGATTTACATTAAAAGTGACCTGTCTATAGCACCCTATTTTGGTGAGTTCCAAGAGGGAGCGCTATAGACAGGTTTAACTGTATATTGTCACAGAATACTCTGTGGTGGCTTACTAGGTAAATCATCATCAGTCACGTGACGTCACCATTTTATTTGTAAATATTTTGTTTACATATCTCTCAGTTGTACGCTCCAGGAACCTGGGTTACTTAAATAAATAATATCTCTCAGTTAAAGATAGAAAATAATTGTAAATACTTTCCTTATATTAACTTTGCTTTATGATTGTTCTGGTCTTACCTATAATCTTGATATGGAACCAATCTAACATTCACATGAAGCCACAGGGCAATGCAACAATATATAAGAATGTAAATCTATGTGCAATATGCAAATATTATGTAAGATATGTCTATGTAATGAAAACGAACTGTTCTCACATCCTTAAATTTTACTAATTCAGAATATTAATGACAACGGCAGACACATTCTACTTCACCCAGTGTGGAGATAAGAAAGAAGAAGAAGACTATTTCAGAATAGAGAAATAAAGGGTCAGACTCTCTTAAGATAAAAAAATAAGTATTATATATAAAAAAAAATTCTGTAAAATATCTCAAAATATTTTTATTAAATTTGATTTTTTTAATTACAGAGATTATAAAAATAAAAATTTTATTGCATTTCAAAAAGAGAGTAAACGAATTTATGATATGTTGCCTTTTGCAACACCACTGAGCTTAAAAACATTGCACGGTGATTGGCCGATTGAGATCACGTGATATTATAGAACCAATCAACAAATGCGTTGTACACACCTACTAAAATTTTAAAAATGTTATTATCAGCCAAATTACACGTGATACAGACTATGATAATCATGGTGGGTAGAAGTTGACGACTGCTTTTACTGTAAGTGCACCACATGTCTACATATTTGAAAAACGTGTTCGACTTTTGCACTTACAAGTGTGCTAAAGACCCGTTTGGTTACCTTTACTCACTGGTGGGGTTGGACTTTTGCAAGAATCGGGAGCCATTAGAGCATTTTTAAATTATATCACACACACACACACAAAGCTTTATTAAGACCACCGGTCTTATACAGATTTGCCACAGGAAGAATAGATGGAGCTCCTATACTCCAGGCAGCACAGCACCCAACAACAGCCTACAGGTCCGACACATGTCCAATGGCCACACGTTCCTTCGTGCATACGTCAAGGTTAGCGTCTCACTGAACACGCTAATGTGGAATCAGCCACGCGTTTTTTTAATTATATACCATTGATAAGCCAGGCCCTCCCATCAATTTTTCCATTGCAGTAAGGGCAGTAGAAATTGTTTATTTAAAAAAAAGAATCATACGCGTCTATAATAGTATCCAATTTTGATAACAGATGGCGCGCTAATGCATCATAATATAAAATAATTACCCAAATGCGGGATTCGATCCCGCGTCGTAGAGGTAGAAAGTCAACAGTTTATATATTATAATAACTCTCTTTTATCAAAAATAGATAAACATCTATCAAAGAAGCATATAGTCTCAAACTTACTTTCAGCTTTGTTATTAAGATAAAACTTTACTAGAGCTTAGAGAGAGACAAATAACATCGTTTTATTGACATCCCGTCAAAATATAGACAAAAGTGCACAGTCCGCACTATTCAACTAGAGATGAAAAATTTACAATGATGATGATTATTATAATAAAAAATATAAAAATATATATTCAATAAATATGTACATGGCGCCTCTGTCACCGCTGCAGAGCTTGATGGAAGATCGCCAATGGATCTCCAGCGATACCACGCAATTCGCGATCTACGAAAGTTAGAGAGAGTCAATTAACATATTTTATTGACATCTTGTCAATACAGGTCAAAGTGCACAGACTACACTATTTATGAGAAATTATCAATAATGAAGATGATTATTATAAAACGATAGTAATTAAAATAAAATATATACAACTATGTACAATGTACATGCCGCCTCAGCTATTGCTGCAGAGTTTGGTGGAAGATCTACAGAGACTGGCTATCATTCTATACCCGTTCGCATAACGACGGGCATTGTTGTAGTTTAAATATATTGTAAAATATAACAACGATTGAAGAGGAGTGTTTTATACGAAATTTATTAGCAAGCTTTCGGACGCATGCATCCTTCTACAGGCTTTACGATGACTAAACGGAAAGAAGTACGAGATGAGTAACTATGTACAATGTACATGCGGCCTCAGCCACAGCTGCAGAGTTTGGTGGAAGATAACCAAAGAGAAAGACCTGGCTATCATTCTATACCCGTCGTATAACGACAGGCTATTGTTGTAGTTTAAATATATTGTAAAATATAAGGACAATTGAAGAGGAATGTCTTATAAGAACTTTATTCGCAAGCTTTCAGACGTCCTTCTACAGGCTTTACAATGACAAAAAGAAATGAGTATTAATAGAACAAGATATTTTTGCAAATGAGAAAACTATTATAGTATTTATAAATATAGGTGAAAGAGAGAGAGAGTGAAAACGTAAATTTCGTATATACAGAATTAATATGCAAAATTGTGCTGAGAAAGTTAAATTTATGAAATTAAAAACTTTTTTACCATTGACAAAATTTACTTTGTACGGGTTAACACAAAATGCAATAGATTAGGGCCTAAAGTAATAGTAACTAAACACACAAAAGCGTATACTCAAAAGTACAACAAAAAAAAAAGGATAAATAAACTTACAATTGGTTAAATAAAATTAAAAAAAAAAAACAGGGCTTATCTTTATTGCTGCTTTGGTAGGGATCGGACCGGGGTTACACAGGGAATGCGAAGAGATCACCAGACACGGATAAAATACGAAGAGAACACTATATGCGTCTCTACACAAAACTTTTAACCACACTCGCCCTCTCGCATTCCCTTAAACCCCCATTATATACAAACATAGCCACATTCGTCCAATTAGAATGCTTGAGAGATCGATTTACTTATCTAATAAAAACAACGTTCTTCGCACTTAAAAAAATAGGATAAGATAAGCGTGCAAATATCTATATTAATAAAATGGAAATTTCATAAGTGTTGTTCACTAAAAACTTTCGTTACAATGCATCAATTTCGACCAAATTTTCAACATTTATGTAAAACGAGATGGAGCAGGTTTTGCTTAACATCAAAATATTTTTCCTAACTTTAACATACATAACTTTGCTGTTATCGATAAAATACAAAAAAATTCAACAGAGTTAAAGTGTTTACACTTTCAAAAGTGTTTACACTTTAGCGCTTCTTTGAAAATTAGTTTTAATCTTTTTTATATATTTTAATAACTTTTATACATGGTAAGATACTTTTATTTTATAGTTTTCATATTTTATACCAAAAAAGTTGAAGCCTTACTTGATGAGATCAATTTTATTTTTTAGATAAATTTTTAGGCTTTTCGAAAGTGTTTACACTTTTGAACTTCTTGGAAAATTAGTTTCAATCTTTTTTATATATTTTAATAACTTTTATGCATGGTAAGATACTTTTATTTTATAGTTTTCATATTTTATACCAAAAAAAGTTGAAGCCTTACTTGATGAGATCAATTTTATATTTTAGATAAATTTTTAGGCTAATTTTAATTTATTTCTTTTTTATTTTATATACAGATTATATATGCTATTTCTAACTTACGTGGTTAGTATTTTTATAAGACTAAGGTTATTTATATTATTTTTTACAAAAAAAAAGATTGAAATTTCATTAATGTGCTCAATTTTATGTCTTTTTTGAGGACCTTAACAAAATTTTAAATTAATTGTTTAGATATTTTAATAACAGATTATTTATGGTGTTTTCCACTTATATGGGTTGTTTTGTAAAAAAAAATTGGGTTATTTCTTTTTTTTTTTCACTAAAAAGCTTGAAATTTCATTAATGTGCTCAATTTTATGTCTTTTTTGAGGGGACCTTAACAAAATTTTAATTAATTGCTTAGATATTTTAAAAGTAGATTATTTATCGTTTTTTTTAACATATAGGGGTTGTATTTTGTATTTTAGAAAATTATTTCTATTTTTTAGCTAAAAAAAAAGCATGCTTTTTCATTGCCGTATCCAGCGGTTGGTCTATTTTTGAAGCTTTTTAATGATAACTGGTTTTGTACATTAATTTTTTGGTAATATATAATATTATGATTTTAGTTTTTTAAAATCTTTTTAACATATCTGAAGGTTATTTTGAATAAAAAAATTAAAAATTTTGAACATATAGGGGTTGTATTTTGTATTTTATAAAATTATTTCTATTTTTTTAGCTCAAAAAAAGCATGCTTTTTCATTGCTGTATCCAGCGGTTGGTCTATTTTTGAAGCTTTTTAATGATAACTGGTTTTGTACATTAATTTTTTGGTAATATATAATATTATGATTTTAGTTTTTTAAAATCTTTTTAACATATCTGAAGGTTTTTTTTTAATAAAAAATTTAAAAATTTTGATTTTTACCTCAAAAAGACAGGAAATTTTTATGCTTTGTTTAGAAATTGCTGGTTTTGAAGCTTTTGTTATTAATCTCAATCTAATTTTTTTTTCAGCATATGCCATACAGTTTATTTATTATATTTTCTACATATATGGGTTGTATCTAAAAAATAGGTTATTTATATTTTTAAATAAACAAGGGATTTCTTTTACGGATTCATTTATTTGTCTTTTTGAAGTCCTTTTTCAAATTTTTTTTAAAGATATTTTAATTTATTTGATTAAATATTTTATATTTAGATTATTTATAGTTTTTTTAACATATAGGGGTTGTATTTTGTATTTTAGAAAATTATTTCTATTTTTTAGCTCAAAAAAGCATGCTTTTTCATTGCCGTATACAGCGGTTGGTCTATTTTTGAAGCTTTTTAATGATAACTGGTTTTGTACATTATTTTTTTGGCAATAATATTATGATTTTAGTTTTTTAAAATCTTTTTAACATATCTGAAGGTTATTTTGAATAAAAAATTTAAAAATTTTGATTTTTACCTGTCGATATAGGCCAAATGTCTCAGGTATGCCAAACTTAAAACTATATATTCAAATTATTCTACTTAGCTCACGAACAGCGCCCTCTATCAAAGATTAGATTAAATTAGGCTGATGCAAACAAATAGATAATGCTAATAACAAACAATTATTTAAAAAAAAATCTTATCTGAATATATATCACTTGAGTAGATATGCACACGGGTCAATCCCGGGGCGAAGCCCGGGTCACCCGTCTAGTTTGTTAATATAATTTGACACCATTACATACATTTATTGTAATATGGATAATTTCTCCACTCCTTACTGTAATATAAGCTAATAGATGTTCCCAGGTGAATTTGGGGAAAGATGGATGGACTCTAGCTGCGGGGGGATGGCTCATGTGGGACGGGACAGGCGACAGGACGGTATTCGAGTGTGAGACATCTGCGGACAGAGAAGACTTGACAAGTTGTCTCCGGGCATGTGACCATGTGGGTTAACCAGGAATACTGTGCCAAAGAGGATCCTTCTCATGGCAGACAATGAAGACATCTACTATATATAGTTGTGAGATGGTTGCGTGCGTGTTGGTATGGCTTGTGGAAAGGCTGCTGATAAAATTATAATTAAAATTTATTTATTTAAAGCCAGAAATATATAAAGAGAAAAGAAGTAACGGCCGTTGGAGTAAGCCTTGTTGTTTACGACGCGAGTGGCCAGCAAAGTCCGGGATGCTCGCGCATGCGTAGTCAGGCTCGCGGTTGCCGAGGCCGTCACACTACTGCCCGTATGTGAAGTGAAGCTTTGTCCCAGTTCGCGCTCGCTGAAGCAAAGTGTGGTCGCCACATAGTTATTGATTCTCATTAAAACTCTTGTAATAAAGTATATCGCACTAAGATGTATCCACAACGTAATGTTGTCCTAGAAATCTTGTTCACAAACAACGATGGCTGGAAGAGCGTTGTAACAATATTGTCAAGTAGCTCTGCAACCTCGGCCATATGAAGCTCCATTGGACACCTGTCAATCATCATTGGACTCCGGGGGATGACCACTGATGTGAGGGGTTCTCGGAATCTTATCGGCAAATAAGGAAAACGTGACACCTCGGTGGCTGAACATTCCTCTTATTATTATTTTTACCTTGGGATAAGTTGTTATATTATCTGACTCTCTCTCCCTATAAATACCTCTTGTATATAATTTTATTGGAGAACTAAAAGATAAATACCCACCTTTATAATAAATTAATTATTCCCAAATTTCCACTTGCTTTATTTATCTCCTCGACAATATTTATTGATTGTTGTTTCGTTTATCTTCTTCCTTTCTCTCTTTTGAAAAACTATCATGAAATATACCCCCATCCACAAACATGACTATTCCTTATTTCTCCTCGGGGTGGTCTCTTATTAGAGGTTGTATCATGTCGTAGTTTACCATACAATGATGGTCGTTTGAGAAGGTGAATTTGATGGGTCGTTTATTGGAAAATTACTGTATTCTCCCGTCAAGATATTTCTCCAACCTTGTCTAAAGTCTATCAACATATCCTGTAGGTTTGAACAATATATCTAGGAAATAAAATAAACATTCAATCCATATTTTCCCTGGTTTATAATTTAATAAAATCAATAAAGCATCCAGGGCTAAGTTTCTTGTACTACTTTTTATTTAGCGTTAGCGTATCACTGAACAGGCGAGTGTGGAATCAGCCGCGCGCTTTTTTAATTATATACCACTGATGAGCCAGGCCCTCCCATTAATTTTTCCATTGCAGTAAGAGCAATATAAGTTGTTTATTTTTAAAAAGTATGATACGCGTCTATAATAGTATCCAATTTTAATAACAGATGGCGCGCTAATGCATCATAATATTAAAAAAACAAAAAACAAATGCAGGATTCAATCCCGGGTCATAGAGGTCGAAAGTCAACAGTTTAGACCACTGGTCCACCATAATCAATCTATTTGATCAAAAATAGGTATATAGATAAACATCGATCAAAGAAGCATATATTCTTAAACTTACTTTACTTTTAGCTTTGGTATTAAGTTAAAAGTTTACTAAATCTTAGAGAGACAATTATAACAATTGACATATTTTATTGACATCTTGTCAATACTGTTGGAATATTACACAGGGAAGGCCTCTCCTGGAAGCCTGATAAAATTTACTCAATAATGAAAATGATTATAAAACGAAAAAATAAAAATACATACAGCTATATAGATAAAGAGTTCTTCCTGGATTGAAATTAGACGAAAAACATGGTGAAGGAAGACGAGTTTCTTTTATTGATGAATAGGTGCAAGCTTTCGGGTAAAAACCCTTCAACAGGCGAGCGCGACTTATAAGAACTATGGTGTTTTTACCCGAAAGCTTGCACCTATTCATCAATAAAAGAAACTCGTCTTCCTTCACCATGTTTTTCGTCTAACATACAGCTATGTCGATTAAACTCTTCGAATTAAAATAGCAAAATAAAACGACGATTGAAGAGGAGTGTCTTATACAATACGTACTTTATTAGCAAGCTTTCGGTCGTCCTTCTATAGGCTTTACGATAACTAAACAGAAAGAAGTACGAGATGAGTAACTATGTACAATGTACATGCCGCCTTAGCCATAGCTGCAGAGTTTGGTGGAAGATCACCAGAGAGAGAGACAATGACAATGGTTTATTGACACCTAGTCAACAGCAAACTAATCAAGTAAAATTAAAATACAGTATTGTAATAAACATAGAAATATTTACACCAGACTTCTTTAATTTTTCTGTATTTGAAGATGTCGTTTGTGATATCTATTAATCTATTAGAAAGATTGTGAATTTTAATGTGTTCCACAAGTTTTATTCACAATCTTTCTAATAGATTAATAGATATCACAAACGACATCTTCAAATACAGAAAAATTAAACAAAAAACTAACCAAATTAATATTATTATTAAATTCAATAACAAATTATTTGATATTTTCAAATTTAATGATAATGAGTTTATTTCCTATAAAAAAGGTTTAAATTTTAAAACTACCTGGAAATATAACAAAAATATAGGCAGTATATTATGCAATTATAACCCGTTTATTAATAATCTAACAAATTTTAAAAATTCTAAATTTAATTGCCACAATGTTCTAGATAAATTGAAATTTACAGGACATATTTTAACTAGCGATTATTCTTTTTTAGAACCAAAACTCCAAAGCATTTTAAATAGAGGATATAAATATATACCTCAGATCAAACACAATTTCAATAATACAATTAAATCTATATTAAAAGACATCGATATATTCATTAATAAAACTAGTATAAAACACAGAATTCCTGAATTTACTTTCCTAGAATGGAAATATAAATTAAGCAAAGAAATAAAAAACTATATATTATAACAACACACTAAAATACACAAAACCTAATGAATCGGAAATTAAAAAATTCCTTAAAAGACACTTTTGAAAACTTACAAAAAGATTTTATCATATGTCCAATAGATAAATGTTCAAATAATTTATCTATCATATGTAAAATCATGACCTTATAAAAAATGAAATTAATAACAATAGTAAATACACTTTCATAAGAACAACTGAAACTAAAATAAAAAAAATATTAAAAATGTAGAAAACTCACTAAAAATTATAAATTACAACAAAAACACAAACATTCCGAAATTTTATATTATTCCTAAATTACATAAAACACCAATCTCATTCAGAACAATCACATCAGGAATAAACTCAGTCATAAAAAACATAGATTTAAGACTAGCTTCAACACTTCAATTCATAATAAATAAAATAACTAACAAACATGATTATAAAAATTCATAGATTCTAATAAAAAAAAATCATTAACTTCTCAACGAATAATCTACAAAAGATTAATACAGTTCATACATTTGATTTTGAATATCTTTACTCTAACATACGTTTAGAAGACCTTAATAATAAAATACACAGCTTAATAAACGAATTCATTAATGATAAAACATTCCATATTCAAATTATTCACAACAAATACAAAACATTTAAATTAGATAACAATACAGCAAAAACATTACTTGAAACCTTCTTAAACTTCAATTATATTAATTTTAAAAACAAAATATATATTCAGTCTAAAGGTGTTCCAATGGAAACTTCATCCAGTCCTCTACTAGCCAACTTATTACTTTTTTGGTATGAAAGAGAATTCTTTCTACAGAATGATGTAAATTGGCATATATTCCGCTATGTAGATGACATTATTATCTTGAATAACCCACAATTCAATAATGTAATTTACAAAATATACCCTAAATATTTTAAACTTAAAAATAATGAAAAGATAACTAATAACAAAAAAGTTAACTTTTTAGACTTAAATATAAACCTTGCAAACAAATCAGTTGGAACATATGACAAAAGAAATTGTTATAATTTTAAAATTATTAAATTCTGTAATGTCAATTCCAGCATATCATCAAATTGCTGCAAAGGCATATATTTTGGTCAATTTTTAAGATTTTATAGATTCAACAACATTAAAACAAACTTTATTAATGACATTAAAAATCTTAATAAAGAGTATTTAAACAATGGTTTTAAATACAAAACAGTAAAGTTTTACAACAGGCTATCAATACACAAATACCTAAGCAATAATAAATATAATTATAAATTTGAAACTTCAAATTTCTCTAATTAATCTAACCAACAACTTATATTCTACTCTTATACTAAAACAAATGATAGAATAACTGAATATATTTCCTATGACTTTAAATAAATTAATTATATTATAACGATTATAAAGCATTAAATTCATTCAATTTGATCTCCAGTTACTGTGGGAGGGAACTGGAAAACAAATATAAATGAATTTGAAGCATAATAAATGTTTTATTATTCAATTAATTTATAATTTTAATAAAAAATGTAACTTAAATCAATGGAAACAAGAAATTAATACATATTTTCACAATATTTAAAATTTCTAATGATTCTTTTCTGACAGCTTTTCTAACTTTAAACAACTTTAAAAATAAGGTTTCCTAGAAGAGGGAAAGTTACTTTTAGAACAAAGTTGGCGGGCCCCAAACAGCCACATGTTACATGTCCACACATGTGCACTGTCTCTAGGGAGCAACAGACGTCACTTTGAATAGGTAAGTATAGAACCTCATTCTATGTTATCTAATATTAACTTAATTTTTTATACAGTTTAATGGTCGAAGAGAAATCAATCCATAATGAAGTAAGGGTGAAATGGGATGTGGTATTTTAATCTGAAAAGCCCTGATATCACAGATTTCTCTTTCCAATAGATTTTCCAATCTCCTTTTGTGTAATGTCCTGGTCTCTCTACCATTAGGGTTCTAAAAAATAATTTCTAATAGGCAAAGATTTAAAATATGTTTATCTATCTTTAACTAAGCAAAAGCATTATATCATATTATTCTTACTCTTAAAAAAAATCAAAAATTATATTTAAAAATTACAAAAACTCTATTAATTAACTATAAAATACTAACACCCTTTCAATTCTCTACCTGTTTGAAATAAAAGTGTATGGTTCTTTCTTTATCTCTTTCCTTTCTTTTACTAAAAAATAAATATATAATCTTTATAAATCTCTTCCATTATTCCTATTTATTTTTAGAGTATGTCTACATGAAGGGTAAAAGCCGATGCTAAAAGACGTTACGTTTTTAAATCTTTTCTTGTTAAATTTTCTTTTTATTTTTCAAAAAAAAATTTTTTTTCATTTAAAATAAAAACATATTATTCTAACATATAATTACTTTTATTACATTTTTCTCTCCTAAATAAGATATAAATATAATACTATAAACAACTATTTAATCATCTAACTTAAACACAAAAAAATCATCAACTTTTATCTTATTTTTATTTATTTATTGTTACAAAAGCACGAAGTCCAAAGGACTATTGTGCTGTGCTAGTATTATTTACATATATATGATTAATTATTTACACGATGGATTAGTATTGTTTTGTAAATTATTGTACAAATAGTTCTAAACTTAACAAAGTTCTCATAAGATAGAGTATATACACAAAGAGAATTTGGTAATGTTTCAAAGTATCTACATACAATTTGATTAGTCAGAGGGCAAGATAAAAGAAGATGCTCTGGTGATTCAACATCTAAGCGGCATTCACATGTTGGATCATTGATAGCATTCAGTTTGAATAGGAAACTTAAGAAGGGTCCTTTGCCAGTTAAGAATAAAGTAGTGAATTTATCAGAAGAAATGAAATTTGGGACAGCAATTGGAAAGAATTTCTTGAACAGTTCATTAGATTGAGAAAGATAAAACTTAAATTTTAGATCCAGATATAGTTTGTTTAATTCTTTTTGAAGGGGTTTTTTGAGTGTTCGATCTGTGAGGGAATTTGTCATATTATACTTTGTTTGTAATAATTCAAGATAATCGGACAGTAAAGGGGTTTTCGCTAGTATATGTGTGATGTAAGAAGATGAAGTCCTATAAGCATGAATGCATCTAATAAGAATTTGATATTGTATAGAATTCAACTTGGATCTTTTTGCTGCAGTGATGATAGCTTATTGTAGAGCGTATCATAGCTTTATATAAGATCAATCTACGTCGAGTATCAATGCCCCAAGTACGTGCACATAATGAGAATAATATATTCTTAAGTTTCGTAGCTTTCATAATTATATTGTCAACATGTGTTCCAAAATTAATCTTGTTCCTTTGTCTATGATTTTTAAAAATAACTCCCAAAATTTTAACAGTTTCTGATGGTTGAATTATTTTTCCATCAAAATTAATGGGCAATTTTTCATAGTTATGTAGATAGAGTATACCTGTTTTGTTTGGACTTAGTGAAAGTTTTACCTTTTCACACCAGGCTTTGATTTTTATTAAACATTTGGTAATATTATACTGAAGATCATAGATGTTTGAACTCCATACCACAAATGTCACATCGTCCGCGAAAGCAATTACTCTAGCAAAACTTTCGTTAAAAGATAAGTTGAAATCATTAAGTAATATATTCCAAAGAATAGGAGAAATAATACCACCCTGGGGACATCCCTTATTTATCTTTTTTATACACTTTACATTAGTATATTTAAACTCTACACTCCGGTCTTCAAAGTAAGAATTAATTATTTTTATAAGTACCGCTGGAAAATTTGCCTTGTCCAATTGTTGGAGAATTGCCGGATGCCATGCGTTGTCGAAAGCTCCGCTGATGTCCACTGTTACTATTGCCGTATTTTCTGTTTCTCTTTTCAGAAGACTTAATTTAGTTATTTCTTGTAAAGCAGAGATTGTTGATTTTTCTTGTGTAAATCCATGTTGAGCAGGATGCATAACATTATTACTATTAATATGATTTAAAAGTTCAATATGAATTAGACTTTCAAAAATTTTACCTAAATTAGAAGACAAGCTTATAGGGCGGTACTTTTATCTTATATAATTAATTTAGATTTAGCTTGCTAATCTAATAGAATTTCCTTTTTATATATAAAATATTACTATTATTAAAAGTTTTAAATATAGTTCTATCACAATATATAAATCCATTTTAACTTACTCTATAATATCAACTTAATTTAAATTATATTTAGGATTTAAATTTTTATTTGATAAACTTTATTTTTTATTTACATTTCATATATATATATATATATATATACAAGTCGTCATTGGTGGCGCCCACCGCGGGAAAGACTCCGCCACCGGTGGACTGCGAGAGTTATTTCCCACAGAGTGGGCAGGTTGATAAGAGGGAATAAGAGAGAGAGACCTGGCTATCATTCTATACCCGTTCGTATAACGACAGGCCATCGTTCTAGTTTAAATATATTGTAAAATATAGCGACGATTGAAGAGGAGTATCTTATACGAACTTTATTCACAAGCTTTCAGACGTCCTTCTACAGGCTTTACAATGACAAAGAAATATGAGATGAGTATTAATAGAACAAGATATTTTTGCATATGAGAAAAATATAGTATTTATAAATATAAATGATAGTGAAAACATAAATTTCGTATATACAGAATTAATATGCAAAATTACGCTGAGAAAGTTAAATTTATGAAATTAAAAACATTTTTACCATTACATACATTTATTGTAATATGGATAATTTCTCCACTCCTTACTGTACGATAAGCTAATAGAAGATCCCAGGTGAATTTGGGGAAAGATGGATGGACTCTAGCTGCGGGGGGATGGTCCATGTGGGACGGGAACAGGCGACAGAACGGTATTCCAGTGTAGGACTGTGACATCTGCGGACAGAGAAGACGTGACAAGTTGTCTCCGGGCATGTGACCATGTGGATTAACCAGGAAGACAGTGCCAAAGAGGATCCTTCTCATGGCGGACAATGAAGACATCTACTATATATAGTTGTGAGATGGTTGCGTGCGTGTTGTTGTGGCTTGTGGAAAGGCTGCTGTTTAAATTATAATTAAAATTTATTTATTTAAAGCCAGAAATATATAAATAGAAAAGAAGTAATGGCCAAAGTAACGACCGTTGAAGGCAAGCCTTGTTGTTTACGACGCGAGTGGCCAGCAAAGTCCCGGATGCTCGCGCATGCGTAGTCAGGCTCGCGGTTGCCGAGGCCGTCACACTACTGCTCGTATGTGAAGTGAAGCTTTGTCCCAGTTCGCGCTCGCTGAAGCAAAGTGTGGTCGCCACATAGTTATTGATTCTCATTAAAACTCTTGTAATAAGGTATATCGCACTAAGATGTATCCACAACGTAACGTTGTCCTAGAAATCTTGTTCACAAACAACGATGGCTGGAAGAGCGTTGTAACAATATTGTCAAGTGGCTCTGCAACCTCGGCCATATGAAGCTCCATGGGACACCTGTCAATCATCATTGGACTCAGGGGGATGACCACTGGTGTGAGGGGTTCTCGGAATCTTATCGGCAAATAAGGAAAACGTGACACCTCGGTGGCTGAACATTCCTCTTATTATTATTTTAACCTTGGGATAAGTTGTTATATTATCTGACTCTCTCTCCCTATAAATACCTCTTGTATATAATTTTATTGGAGAACTAAAAGATAAATACCCACCTTTATAATAAATTAATTATTCCCAAATTTCCACTTGCTTTATTTATCTCCTCGACAATATTTATTGATTGTTGTTTCGTTTATCTTCTTCCTTTATCTCTTTTGTATCTTTTGAAAAACTATCATGAAATATACCCCCATCCACAAACATGACTATTCCTTATTTCTCCTGGGGGTGATCTCTTATTAGAGGTTATATCATGTCGTAGTTTACCATACAATGATGGTCGTTTGAGAAGGTGAATTTGATGGGTCGTTTATTGGAAAATTACTGTATTCTCCCTTCAAGATATCTCTCCAACCTTGTCTAAAGTCTATCAACCTATTCTGTAGGTTTGAACAATATATCTGGGAAATAAAATAAACATTCAATTCATATTTTCCCTGGTTTATAATTTAATAAAATCAATAAGGCCTCCAGGGCTAAGTTTCTTGTACAACTTTTTATTTAGCGTTAGCGTATCACTGAACAGGCGAGTGTGGAATCAGCCGCGCGCTTTTTTAATTATATACCACTGATGAGCCAGGCCCTCCCATTAATTTTTCCATTGCAGTAAGAGCAATATAAGTTGTTTATTTTTAAAAAGTATGATACGCGTCTATAATAGTATCCAATTTTAATAACAGATGGCGCGCTAATGCATCATAATATAAAAAAAGTACCCAAATGCGGGATTCAATCCCGGGTCATAGAGGTCGAAAGTCAACAGTTTAGATCACTGGTCCACCATAATAACTCTCTTATCAAAAATAGGTAAACATCTATCAAAGAAGCATTTAGTCTCAAACTTACTTTACTTTCATCTTTGTTATTAAGTTAAAAGTTTACTAGAGCATAGAGAGACAATGGCAATTGACATATTTTTAATACAATATAATGCGGCTTATGATTGTAAAACGAAATTTGACAATTATACCGCAAATGTTTCTTTTGAAGGAAAAATCGAAATTTGTTTCAAGGAGAAATAACGATTATTTCTATCCATAGGGATGAAGTATGAAAGGATGAATTGTGAAGGGTAATGATGAACAGAAAAATAAAATTCCCACCCATGGACATTTTATTTTTCCGTTTATCACTACCCTTCACAATTCATCCTTTCATACTTCATCCCTAAGGATAGAAATAATCGTTATTTCTCCTTGAAATAAATTTCGGTTTTTCCTTCAAAAGAAACATTTGCGGTATAATTGTCAAATTTCGTTTTACATATTTTTATTAACATCTTGTCAATACAGGTAAAGTGCACAGTCCGCCGCACTATTTATGTAAATTTAACAATAATGTAGATTCAATAAAATAATTCCTTGTTACATTATTGAGTGAAATTAATCAGACCTCCAGGGAAGGCCTCTCCTGGAAGCCCGATAAAATGTACTCAATAATGAAAATGATTATAAAACAAAAATAATAAAAATACATACAGCTATATAGATAAAGAATTCTTCCTGGATTGAAATTAGACGAAAAACATGGTGAAGGAAGACGAGTTTACTTTATTGATGAATAGGTGCAAGCTTTCGGGTAAAAACCCTTCAACAGGCGAGCGCGACTTATAAGAACTATGGTGTTTTTACCCGAAAGCTTGCACCTATTCATCAATAAAAGAAACTCGTCTTCCTTCACCATGTTTTTCGTCTAACATACAGCTATGTCGATTAAACTCTTCGAATTAAAATAGCAAAATATAACATCGATTGAAGAGGAGTATCTTATACAAACTTTATTAGCAAGCTTTCGGACGTCCTTCTATAGGCTTTACGATGACTAAACAGAAAGAAGTACGAGATGAGTAACTATGTACATTGTACATGCCGCCTCAGCCACAGCTGCAGAGTTTGGTGGAAGATCGCCAGAGAGAAAGAACTGGCTATCATTCTATACCCGTCGAATAACGATGGGCCATTGTTCTAGTTATAATTGTAATATGGATAATTTCTCCACTTCTTACTGTACGATAAGCTAATCGAGGATCCCAGGTGAAGTTGGGGAAAGATAGATGAACTCCAGCTTCGGGGGGGGGGGGGGGGGGGGGGGTGTTGCCCATGTGTGAGGGGAACAGGCGACAGGACGGTATTCCAGTGTGGGACATCTGAGGTGCGAGAAGACACAGCGAGTTGTCACCGGACATTTGGCCGTGTGGATTAACCAGGAAGACGGTGCTAAAGAGGATCCTTCTCATGGCGGACAATAAAGACATTTACTGTAGTTATTAATCTCTATTCATGATGAAATTGTGAAAAACTTTTAAAATTACAAAATATTTTCTCACAATGAGTGTCTTTTTTATTTCAAAACGCTAGCTTTCAAGAGATAATCCCTCTTCAACGGGCTTAATAAAACAATATCGACTATATCTAACAAGAACAATTTACAAATACAAACGCTGTGCGCGTTCTCTTGAAAGCTAGCAATTTAAAATAAAAAGACACTCGTTGTGAAGAAATATTTAGTAATTTTAAATAGTTATTAATCCCCTTAAAAACTCTTGTAATTAAGTACACCGGACTAAGCTGTATCCACAACGTTATGTTATCCTTGAAACCTTGAGCACTAACAAGGATGTAACAATATTTAAATATTGTTGTTTCGTTTCTCTCTTCTACCTTTCTCTCTTTTTTATCTTTTGAAAAACTATCATGAAATATACCCCCATCCACAAACATGACTATTCCTTACTAGCGGATGTGCCCGGCTTCGCCCGGGTTTTACCCGAGTGAATGTTTGTCTAACGAACATTTGTTAAAACAATTCTCTATAAACTTATAAAAGTTACCGGTTTCGCCCGGGGTTTTACCCAAGTAAAGGCTTGTCTAGCAATCATTTGTTAAAACAATTCTCTAAAAACTTATTTAAAAAAAAAGATATATTTTGATAATTTGAAACTCGTAAATTTTAATCTCTCGATAAAGTGAACATTTTTTCCCGGTCCCTGTGTGCCGTGTCATCCTGAATTTTGTCTTTCCTAATTTTCTACATTAGAAAATCATAGTTTTATCTAGTGAACATGTTTTCCTGGTCCCTTGAAAAATACTCGATAAGTTGAATAAAATCAATATTAATTGGTTCCCTCGATAATTGGAAGTTAAAGGAATAGTATCTTCGCCTTGGAATTGTATCATTATTCTTGTCTCAAATAAATTGCCGTGTCATCCTGAGATAATCTTACTTTTGATAAATAATATTTAAGATAACAAACTTAGTGATAAGAAAACTTGTTATCATCGTCACAATGGGGGCGCTGCTTGCGAGTTAAATCTACAAATCTGCAAATAACTCTAAGGATTTTCAAGATATTCATGAAATTATTTTTCAAAAACCTTCCCGGTGATATACCTAATAATAACCCAAAATTTCACGGCGATTGGATGTATGGTTTTTGAATCTATAGAGTACAGACAGCCAGACATTCAATTTTATATATATATAGATTCACTCTTCATTGTTGGCTTTTTATCTTACATTCACTCTTCATTGTTGGCTTTTTATCTTACATTCATTCTTCATTGTTGGCTTTTTATATTACATTCACTCTTCATTGTTGGCATTTTATCTTACATTCATTCTTCATTGCTGGCTTTTTATATTACATTTACTCTTCATTGTTGGCTTTTTATCTTACATTCACTCTTCATTGTTGGCCTTTTATATTATATTTACTCTTCATTGTTGGCTTTTTATCTTACATTTATTCTTCATTGTTGGCTTTTTATATTACATTTACTCTTCATTGTTGGATTTTTATCTTACATTCATTCTTCATTGTTGGCTTTTTATATCATATTTACTCTTCATTGTTGGCTTTTTATCTTACATTCATTCTTCATTGTTGGCTTTTTATATTATATTTACTCTTCATTGTTGGCTTTTTATCTTACATTTATTCTTCATTGTTGGCTTTTTATATTACATTTACTCTTCATTGTTTGATTTTTATCTTACATTCATTCTTCATTGTTGGCTTTTTATATCATATTTACTCTTCATTGTTGGCTTTTTATCTTACATTCATTCTTCATTGTTGGCTTTTTATCTTACATTCATTCTTCATTGTTGGCTTTTTATATTACATTTACTATTCATTGTTGGCTTTTTATCTTACATTCACTCTTCATTGTTGGCTTTTTATCTTACATTCATTCTTCATTGTTGGCTTTTTATATTACATTCACTCTTCATTGTTGGCTTTTTATCTTACATTCATTCTTCATTGTTGGCTTTTTATCTTACATTCATTCTTCATTGTTGGCTTTTTATATTACATTTACTATTCATTGTTGGCTTTTTATCTTACATTCACTCTTCATTGTTGGCTTTTTATCTTACATTCATTCTTCATTGTTGGCTTTTTATATTACATTCACTCTTCATTGTTGGCTTTTTATCTTACATTCATTCTTCATTGTTGGCTTTTTATAATACATTTACTCTTCATTGTTGGCTTTTTATCTTACATTCACTCTTCATTGTTGGCTTTTTATATTATATTTTTAGATTGAGATTATTAGCTAGTATGTTAAAAAATTAACTCTGTTGAAATTTAATTTTGTATTTATATATAAATAAAATTAACTCTGTTGATTTTTTTGTATTTAATCGATAACAGCGAAGTTACGCATGTTAATGTTAGGAAATATATTTTGATGTTAAGCAAAACCTGCTCCATCTCGTTTTACATTAATGTTGAAAATTTGGTTGAAATTGATGCATTGTAACGAAAGTTTTTAGTGATGTCCACTTATGAAATTTGCATTTTATTAATATAGATTTTCCTGGGAGTGGTCTCTTATTAGAGGTTGTATCATGTCGTAGTTTACAATACAATGATGATCGTTTGGGGAAGTGAATCTGATGGGTCGTTTATTGGAAGTTTACTGTATTCTCCCGTCAAGATATCTCTCCAACCTTGTCTAAAGTCTATCAACATATTCTGGAGGTTTGAACACTATATCTGGGAATTTAAATAAACATTCAATCCATATTTTCCCTGGTTTATAATTTAATAAAATCAATAAAGCATCCAGGGCTATGTTTTTTGTACAGCTTTTTTATCTCTCTAGCTTTCGGGCTAACATGTTGGCTGCTATATATATATATACTAGCCGAATGACCCGGGCAACGCCCGGGGTTTACCCGATTAAATGGTTTTATTCAAGTACTATTCGTTACAATTATAAATTGGCGCCGTGGATGTCATTCTTGTATAATATATAAATGAGTTTTAAAAATTGTAAAAAAAAAAAAAAAATGCTTCGGCCGGGAATCGAACCCGGGGCGCCCGCCACTATAATGTATAAATGAGTTTTAAAAATCGTAAAAAAAATGCATAGGCCGGGAATCGAACCCGGGGCGCCCGCGTGGCAGGCGAGCATTCTACCACTGAACCAAAAGCAAATGGTGACAGAATTAAGAACGCATGACGCTGATAACTGTATATATTAAAGTTTATTTAAATGAGTTTTAAAAATTGTAAAAAAAAAATGCATTGGCCGGGAATCGAACCCGGGGCACCCGCCACTATAATATATAAATGAGTTTTAAAAATTGTAAAAAAAAAAAAAAAATGCATCGTCCGGGAATCGAACCCGGAGCGCCCGCGTGGCAGGCATTCTACCACTGAACCAAAAGCAAACGGTGACAGAATTAAGAACGCATGACGCTGATAACTGTATATAGAATAATTATCATTCATTCTCTATATTGTTGCATCATGGCTGATGAACCTATTTTATTTTAATTTGTAATATTATTTTTCATATATTTTAAATTCAAATTTATATTTATTTATTTTATTAAACAGAATATATGTATTATAGAATCATCATTTGTATTTAGGTACACTGTGTGACTTCACTGCTCTCTTTGATGTGAAAAATAAATAAATGATGCTGGAGGCTACTTAAAGTAGAGTTATCTCATTATTCCCTTATATAAATTTGTAGGATGGTTGAAACACGCTCTGGTAAGATGCATGACCCAGCACAGGAGAGAATCAAGGCTGAAGAGTCTGCCAAGCCGCAACCTGGTGCAACAATATAAAATAATAGTATAGCACTAACTACGCAGGAAAGAATCGACTAAAATTAATTATAAAAAAAAAACACTTTTAAAAAAGCTTTTATTTAAAATGCACTAAAAATAACAAAATAAATATTTCTGAAGTATTGCTTTTTTTTCTGAAGGTACCATTTAACAAATAAAATAATAGACTTAGAAATAAAAGCGGTGGGGGATGATAATCATTTATGCAGCAAATAGGTATAAATTTAATGAAAGGCATAATCTTGCTAATCATTTGCTTCATATAAAATCACATTGATCTCAAATTTATTATTATTGTACCCCACCGCTTTTATTTCTGAGTCTATTATTTTATTTGGTAAATGGTACCTTCAGAAAAAAAGCAATACTTCAGAAATATTTATTTTGTTATTTTTAGTGCATTTTAAATAAAAGCTTTTTTTTTTAGAAAGTGTTTTTATAATTAATTATTCACGCTATTTTTAGTCGTATATATGCCAGTCCAAAAAAAAAAGCCTTATCACTGAGACGACGTTGGCCTTAAATAGCTGCAAGCCTGCTCGCAGCATATTGGTCAATTCCACGTGGGAGGTCGGAAGTGACGTAAGCAAAATCCGTTACTAACAGAACTGCGTCTCTTTGCTTTTGGGAACCCTAAATTCATTGAATTATATTACAAAGTTAGAGACACCCAGTGGATTATTGTTAGGCGATAATTGGTACCTATAAAATTTGAATTATAATTAAACAATTGATTAAATAGTTAAAAGTAACAACATACTAATTGAAAAAGGAGAACTATTTAAAAAGGTGTCGTGAAATGTATGGTGGTATATTGTTACACACACACCTATATATATATATATAATGAATATAAATATATGCGTGATGATATTGGAATAAGAAGACCAAATTATAACAGATAAAATTAATATATTTGTTGGCTTTTCTCACTTATTTGCTTGTAATTGCAAGGACGTTTTAGTTAGGAATCTGAATATTTGGATTTCTAATTCCTTCCATGTCTTGAACATTTATTTAAAAAATCCTTTCACAACCTCCAGCATTGTCGCATTTTTAGCCAAGAAAAATTGAAATTGACAGGTTCTGGGAAAAAATAGTTGTTTCTTAGTCAGAAAATGATGATGAAAATATTGTTCTATTATGTTTGATAATCAGATACAAAATTATATAGGGAAAAATTCCAAAAGAGCAGAGACCACGGGTGAAGCGAGTTCACTTTTTAGTATGCAGAAACAAAATTCTAACAGAAAACATTCATTCGAGTAGAAGACACAAAGCCAGATCATCTATATATATAAAAATGAATGTATGTGTGTGTGGTGTGTCTGTCCTTTATGCCTGACCAAACCACTCATTGGAACGCCATGAAACTTTGGGAAGTTATTTAGTATAGTACTGGGAAGGTTTCTAGCAAATACAATTTTTGAAATAACTTTACGCCTAAAAATAATCAAGATAAATATTCTAATTTATCTGTTATAATTCAACAATCTGCTCTAAATATTATCATGCATACAGAAAAAAATGATTATATGCCTCTTCTCTATGCCGGACCAAACTACTCATTTCATCGCAATTTAACTTTGAGAAATTGTTTAATATACTACCAGAAAGGTTTCTATCTAATTATTAGTTTGAAAAACCTTTTTTTTTTTTTGAAATTTTAATCAATTATTTTTCATATCACCATTATATAGCTCACCAATTTTCAGAAAATTTATATAAGTATTTCTAGGTGATGCAATTTTATTTGTGGCCAGTGTATATATCATTATTTAAGAAAGTTAAATACATGGCACAAACACAGGGCAACAAAAAAATTATGATTTTTCATCTTTTCTCCTCCTTTCAACCAATATTTGTCTTTGGCAGCTGATATTTGATAAACACAGATGCCTAGTCATCATTTTCCTCACTTTTTCTTTACTTTTTTTTTTAATTAACAAAAAGTTCATCATATAATTCCTAAGACCAATATTAAATGCATATCGTGAATAATTTGTTTGCTTGATGACTCTTTCTCTGGTCACCTTGTAGCATAATATAGATATGAAATGGGATTTTGTAGGTTTTGTGCGTTATTTTTACCTTGGTGTGTTAAGGATTTCTAGTTGTTTTTGTACTCACGAAATTAGTAGTTACGAGGACATCCCTTTAGATAAAAACAAATATATATCTATTCAAAGGAACGACTTGTTCCATTACATATATTGTTGTAAACAAGCTAGCAAAGAATCAAAGCATAAAGGTTATGAAGCGTAGAAGTGTTGTTATTGTAGTGACGTCATAGTAGTGACGTGGCATTGATGATGATTAAAGTCAAAGTTTGCGTAACACTTTCTATATATATAAAAATGAATGTATGTCTGTTTGTCCTTTATGCCTGACCAAACCACTCATTGGATCGCCATGAAACTTTGGGAAGTTATTTAGTATAGTACTGGGAAGGTTTCTAGCAAATAAAATTTTTGAAATAACTTTTCGCCTAGATATAATCAAGATAAATATTCTAATTTATCTGTTATAATTCAACAATCTGCTCTAAATATTATCATGATGATACGATGATTTTGTAATGTAGAAAATTAGGAAAGACAAAATTCAGGATGACACGGCAATTTATTAGAGACAAGAATAATGATACAATTCCAAGGCAAGATACTATTCCTTTAACTTCCAATTACGGAGGGAACCAATTAATAATGATTTTATTCAACTTATCGAGTATTTTTCAAGGGACCGGGAAAAAATGTTCACTTTATCGAGAGATTCGTTAGACAAACCTTTACTCGGGTAAAATCCGGGCGAAGCCGGGAATATCCATTTCGTAGCTACACCGTCTCTCCAAGAGGCAGTCTCTTATTAAAGGTCTATTAGAGATTCTTTAATAGCAATTAGAATCTTCAATGAGAGACCACCAACAGGAGAAACAAGTTGATTCATGTTTTTAGGTGGTCTTTCTTAAGAGACTCTATTTACATATTTAAAATATGAAAAAATTAAAATATTTTAAAATTAAAATATTTTAAAATCAACATTTTATTACTGTTACGTTTAATTACTGTTAATATCTATATATATAAAAATGAATGTATGTTTGTTTGTTTGTCCTTTATGCCTGACCAAACCACTCATTGGATCGCCATGAAACTTTGGGAAGTTATTTAGTATAGTACTGGGAAGGTTTCTAGCAAATAAAATTTTTGAAATAACTTTTCGCCTAGAAATAATCAAGATAATTATTCTAATTTATCTGTTATAATTCAACAATCTGCTCTAAATATTATCATGATGATACGATGATTTTGTAATGTAGAAAATTAGGAAAGACAAAATTCAGGATGACACGGCAATTTATTTGAGACAAGAATAATGATACAATTCAAAGGCAAGATACTATTCCTTTAACTTCCAATTACCGAGGGAACCAATTAATATTGATTTTATTCTACTTATCGAGTATTTTTTCAAGGGACCGGGAAAAAATGTTCACTTTATCGAGAGATTCGTTAAACAAACCTTTACTCGGGTAAAACCCGGGCGAAGCCGGGTACATCCATACAAGAATAATGATACAATTCCAAGGCAAGATACTATTCCTTTAACTTCCAATTACCGAGGGAACCAATTAATATTGATTTTATTCAACTTATCGAGTATTTTTCAAGGGACCGGGAAAAAAATGTTCACTTTATCGAGAGATTCGTTAGACAAACTTTTACTCGGGTAAAACCCGGGCGAAGCCGGGCGGGTCCGCTAGTATATATATAAAAATCAAAATTTGTCTGTCTGTTTATCGATAAACTCAGAAACTACTTAACCAAATGTCACCAAATTTTCCACATAACTACCAATGACCCTGAAGATGAAGAATTTACAATGCATTAAAATTAAGTAAAAAAAAAATTATTTTAAAATCTATATTTTATCTTTGTGTATAATTTTATTTATATAGCCACTTGCTATTTGACCATTTAGAACTTTGGGGAAAGTTATAAAGCTATTTTTTGTCAGATTTTCTTTTTTTCGTTTCGTTTTATTTCCCAAATTCCATTAAAAAAATTATTAAAAATTATCGTCATTATTAAGAAGGCTTTCAATGTGTCTATATTCAAATTATTAATGACATTTTTGAAAGTAAAACAGTGTATACGGTATTAAATATGTATAATGGAACAATGGCTTAAAATATAATAGAAAGTAAGCTGAATGAAGACAAAAAAAAAAGTTAAGAATTCCCTATGAATTGAAATGAGGTGATTTGGCCTATAAAATATCAAAAATAGAATGGATTGATACACATTTAAAATGGTTAAAATGGCATTTATTAAGCCAAACAGTGTGAAAAAGTAGATACAGTAGAGCTTCAATTGAGAGGATGCCTAAAATCGTAGCTTAACCCGTCTCTCCAAGAGCCAGTCTCTTATTAAAGGTCTATTAGAGATTCTTTAATATCAATTAGAATCTCCAATGAGAGACCACCTACCTAGGAGAAACAAGTTGAGTCATGTTTTTAGGTAGTCTTTCTTAAGAGTCTCTATTTACATATATTAAAATCAACATTTTCTAAATGTTACGTTTAATTACTGCGCTATATATATATATATATATATAATCTCTATATATAATAATTAATTATAAAAACACTTTAAAAAAAAAAAGCTTTTATTTAAAATGCACTAAAAATAACAAAATAAATATTTCTGAAGTATTGCTTTTCTAAAGGTATCATTTAACAAATAAAATAATAGACTTAGAAATAAAAAGCGGTGAGGGATAATAGCCATGGATTTGAGATTTTTGTGATTTTATATGAAGCAAATGATTAGCAAGATTACGTCTTTCATTAAATTTTTGCCTCTTTAACGCATAAACGATGATCATCCCCCAAGAATAAAATAAATATTTCTGAATGTGCCATTTAACAAATAGATTTATAGAATTAGAAATAAAAGCGGCGGTGTACAATAATAATAAATTTGATTTTATATGAAGCAAATGATTAGCAAGATTATGCCTTTCATTAAATTTATACCTATTTGCTGCATAAATGATTATCATCCCCCACCGCTTTTATTTCTAATTCTATTTATCTATTTGTTAAATGGCACATTCAGAAATACAGTCGAACTTGGATAATTCGAACCCCAAGGGACCATAAAAAAAATTCGAATTATCCAAAAATTCGAATTAAAAACGGAAATTATATATATAGGAAATTCTAGGGACCAAGATTAATATTCGAATTAAAGAGGTTTTCGAATTAAAGAAGTTCGAATTATCCAAGTTCTACTGTATTTATTTTATTCTTGGGGGATGATCATCGTTTATGCGTTAAAGAGGCAAAAATTTTATGAAAGTCGTAATCTTGCTAATCATTTGCTTCATATAAAATCACAAAAATCTCAAATCCATGGCTATTATCCCTCACCGCTTTTTATTTCTAAGTCTATTATTTTATTTGTTAAATGGTACCTTCAGAAAAAAAAGCAATACTTCAGAAATATTTATTTTGTTATTTTTAGTGCATTTTAAAAACAAGCTTTTTTTAGAAAGTGTTTTATAATTAATTATTCACGCTATTTTTAGTCGTATATATGCCAGTCCAAAAAAAAAAAAAGCCTTATCACTGAGACGACGTTGGCTTTAAATAGCTGCAAGCCTGCTCGCAGCAGATTGGTTAATTCCTCGTGGGAGGTCGGAAGTGACGTAAGCAAAATCCGTTACTAACAGAACTGCGTCTCTTTGCTTTTGGGAACCCTAAATTCATTGAATTATATTACAAAGTTAGAGACACCCAGTGGATTATTGTTAGGGGATAATTGGTACCTATAAAATTTGAATTATAATTAAAAAATTGATTAAATAGTTAAAAGTAACAACATACTAATTGAAAAAGGGGAACTATTTAAAAAGGTGTCGTGAAATGTATGGTGGTATATTGTTACACACGCACCTATCTACTTATATAATTGCCTTATTCTGTCTGTGTGAAGTTCACGGATAGATTTTGGTCATCAACGCGCGCATCATCATTATGATCATTATCTAATGATAGTTATTTATTTATCTACTTATTTAATTGCCTTATTCTGTCTGTGTGAAGTTCACGGATAGATTTTGGTCAGAATGGATAAAATAAAAAAAGTGTCAAGGGATGGGAATCGAACCCACGACCTTCCGCTTACCGGGCAGATGCCATGACCACTAGGCTACATATGCAATGAAAATAACAATTAAAAATTACTAAAGCAATTTTTAATTGTTATTTTCATTGCATATTTATGATATGGGTTCATTCAAAAAACTTTTACCGCAGTTTAGAATATATATCTATATATTTATCTATTTACTTATATATTCACTGGCCGTGTGACCATTTAGAACCTTGCGGAAAGTTATAGGGTCATTTTTTGTGAATTTTTTTTTTTTTCGATTTTAATGAAAAAAAAAACGATATGGTGCCTTTAAAAAATGATCTTTATTACTATGCAGTTTTCTATTTAGTCAATATACCTAAGTTCATGTTGCAAATGTAATTATCTCTATCGATTTAGTAGGTGAAATGCAAAAAAAAAAATTCGAAATGATGAAATATTTATGAAAATTCACATTTTTATTTTTATATTTTCAAGACACACACAGTTTGGGGCGGGACGTTTCACAAGAGAGACATCCACGGCGCCAATTTATAATTGTAACGAATAGTATTTTAATTAAAACATTTTAAAAACACACAGTTTGGAACGGGACGTTTCACAAGAGTGACATCCATGGCGCCAATTTATAATTGTAACGAATAGTATTTGAATTAAAACGTTTTTAAAATATATACGCACTCGGGTAAAATCCGGGCCATTCGTCTAGTATATATATAATAAATATAAATATATGCGTGATGATATTGGAATAAGATGACCAAATTATAACTGATAAAATTAATATATTTGTTGGCTTTTCTCATTTATTTGCTTGTAATTCCAAGGACGTTTTAGATAGGAATCTGAATATTTGGATTTCTAATTCCTTCCATGTCTTGAACATTTATTGAAAAATTCCTTTCGCAACCTCCAGCATTGTCGCATTTTTATGGGGGTGGAGCAAGCCGACACTCGCTGGATGGTATTTTTGTGCAGTCGCGACTGGCGAGTGGTAGGAGGACCGTTGTGTGGGATAGATGGTGATGTTTTTCCCCGCACTAGGCAATGATGAGAATAACTACTCTTTTAAAAGTAAAACCATATCCTGGGTTCCAGAAGTGTCCACAGAAGTCGGGGGAAAATGGTGGATCAATCGAGGTTGTGGCAGAGATTCGATAGGATCTCGGCTCGGTAATCAGACGACGTTAGGGTTGGTCGTCAATCTTTTGATCGTTTAGTTTTGTTGATAAAAATTGGTGCCGCGTCGATCCAGGTGTGCTGGTGGATGACTTGAGTGAGCTGGGATAATTATTGCGACTTTTAAATATTTAAAATAATTGTTCTTTTTCTGTAACTGACCGACCGAGCTGTTTCCTGTTTGATTACCAAGGCCCCACTGCCGACACCTAAATGGCGTTCTCCTATTGGCTCGCTACGATCACGCCATACGAGGTGTGTTCAAAAAGTATCGCGACTTTTGAATTTTCGCGGGCTACGTATATTCGAATTTCGATCTTTTTGTGGCTTTATGTTGGTACTCATGTCTCTCACTTATGCCGACAAGCTCGGCCATTTTGAATGTTCACTTAATTGTTGACAGCTGCTTTGCTTGCAGGTGTTTTGGGTCGTCTTCGATTTTTACCTATTAAGAAAAATGGATCAAAGAACCTGTATCAAATTTTGTGTGAAAAAACGAAATTAAGTGCGCGGATGCATTCCGAATGTTGACTGTGGCATACGGAGAAGCTACCTTGGACCAAAGCAACGTTTATCGGTGGTACAAAATGTTCTCAGAAGGCCGAGAACATGTGAACGACGAAGAGCGTGCCGGACGCCCGAGCACTTCAACAACAGACGAAAAAATTAATGAAGTGGAGAAAATGATATTGGCCAATCGTCGAATCACCGTTAGAGAAGTTGCTGAGGACCTAAACATATCGATTGGCTCGTGCCATTCGATTTTTATCAATGATTTGGGCATGAGACGGGTCGCCGCGAAATTCGTACGAAAATTGCTCAATTGCGACCAAAAACAGCATCGCATGAACATTGCTAATGAGATGTTGGACTCTGTCCGCGACGACCCAAATTTGCTCCAGAGGGTCATAAATGGTGACGAAGCGTGGGTTTAGGGTTATGACGTGGAAACCAAAGCTCAATCATCTCAATGGAAGCTGCCGCATGAACCAGGACCGAAAAAAGCACGCCAAGTTCGGTCGAATGTGAAAGTTTTGCTGACAGTTTTCTTCGATTGCAGGGGCGTGGTGCATCATGAGTTCTTGCCACAGGGTAGAACGGTCAATAAGGAATATTACCTGCAAGTTATGCGCAATTTGCGCGAAGCAATCCGCCAGAAGCGCCCGGATTTATGGAAGAACAAAAATTGGCTTTTGCACCACGATAACGCCCCTGCTCACACATCGTTGCTTGTGCGCGACCTTTTGGCCAAAAACAACACACTAATGATGCCGCAGCCACCGTATTCCCCAGATCTGGCCCCCTGTGACTTTTTCTTGTTCCCTAAACTGAAGAGGCCCATGAAAGGACAACGTTACGCTACGGTTGACGAGATAAAGGCGGCATCGAAGGAGTAGCTGAGAAAGATTTTAAAAAATGATTTTTTGAAGTGCTTCGAAGATTGGAAAAACCGTTGGCACAAGTGTATAATATCTCATGGGGATTACTTTGAAGGGGACAAAATAGGTATTCATGAATAAATAAATAATTTTTGAAAAAACACAAAGGTCGCGATACTTTTTGAACACACCTCGTACTTCAACCCTGCCCTCTGTGGAAACTTCGAGAAGGATCTTTTCTTTATTTCACCATTTGAATACATTCGATTATTTTAATCAATTAAAAATAATTAAAATATTTATGGTACAATTAAATAAATGGTGGATTGGCATAAAATGAAGATTATATTTTTATGTGATATAATTTAAATGATAAAATATAAAGTAAATAATTAATTATAAAAAAAAATATTAAATGCGAAAGTGTTTTGATTTTATTATTATTAATGCTTCAATTGGCTATATGGCTATATATAACTGTGGGTTTATTGAATAATAAAGCGATTATTAAATTAAAAACATGTAAACAAGTTAGATATTAAAAGTGAATTAGGCGTTTTAAAATAAAGATTTAAAATGATATTCGATTATAATTGAAATTATAAATATTGAATCGTGTGCTTTGGGTTTTTAATTTTTAAATATAAATATTTTAATATGCGTGTAGTTTTTTATTTAAATATTGATTACTGTATTAGGAAAATATATAAATAAATAAGTTATCAAAATGTAATTATGGCATATTTTAATGTTTTAAAAACAAAGCTTTATACGAGGGGCATCCAATAAATAAGTTTCCCTATTTTTTTTTTTTCGGCGAACGAAACGTTGTAAAATTTGGTTAGTAGGTAAGAAATGGTCACTAGGATGCGTTGGAAGCTGGTGACCTTTCAAAATCACTCTACTCGTACGCGCAAGTCCGTAGTGCTTCAGTTTCCATGGAGCTACCACTGGTGAACGTGTCCACTTGCGAACTCCGTTCTGTAATTCGTTTTTTTTCACAGCGAAAAATGAAACTGCGGTCAATATTCATCGCAATTTAGTGTCAGTGTATGGTGAAGGATGTATGAGCATCCAAATGGTTCGCCGATGGCGTTCATGGTTCTTGGAAGGACGGCAAAACGTGCATGATGACGAGCGAAGCGACAGGCCCGTTACTGCTACGGACAATGCAGCCGTGGCTGATGTTCGGAATGTGGTGGAAGCAAATCGCCGCGTCACCATTGACGAAATAATGATTCGACTGCCTCCTGGAATCGAAATTGGATGCTCTTCGATTGGAACAATCATGTCAGATGTTTTGAATTTGAATTGAAAACAGGCGGAGGCGAACCACTGGCTAAGAAGACAGAACACGGCTTGGTACAAGAGTGGTATCAAAAAATCGCTACAACGGTACCAAAAATGTTTGGACAGAAATGGTGATTATGTAGAGAAGTAGTCTATGAGTTGTATAATGAAAATAAAATAACTGCATAATTGTAAATAAAGTTGTTTATTTGTTACAAAATAGGGAAACTTATTTATTGGATGCCCCTCGTATGATAAACTAATATAAATTAAATTATACATTTTATATCGTGTTTTTTTTAAATATCAAAATTATTATATTGATATGTGTATTGTGTATTGCCTTGTTATAAATAAGAAGATACTCTTACCTTAAGGATTATATCTTTAATCTTATTTATTTATCTATTTACAAGGTAATTATTAAACTTAGAACAATCACAGCTTTGGCGGAACTTTCGCCAGCCTAAGGTAAACAAACAGTTAATGTGATGATGATCGTAACTTACTCTCAACACAATATGCATGGCGTTATGTTTTGGATTAATGTTTTTAAATAAAGATTTTTACTATATATATATATCGATAAAAACTGAAGTTTTAAAGTATTAAATTGTGTGTTATTTAATCTTAATTTTAAAAATTAATATGACACGCGGAAGGTCCCAGGTTCGAGCCCTGGCAGAAACACCTTTTTTTTTTCGCGATCATTTAATAATTATAACAAATATTAAAATATACCAATATATAATAAATTTCATGAAAAAACTAATTTATTATTATATAATCACATAAATTACATAATATTATTTACATTATTTAAAAAATAATTCCGTAGAAATCGATCGTAGATTTATGCTCGTCTGTCTAGCATTCCCCATCGCTGGAGTCATATGAATCTTCGCTTTGGTTGAAGAGTAGGAGGGACTAGAGGGGGTGTATTCTGGAGTGTTGGGGGTGTAGGAGGGGCTAGTGGGAGAATAGCGGGGGCTAGTCGACGAGTACGGGGAGCTAGTCGGCGAGTACGGGGAGCTAGTCGGCGAGTACGAGGGGCTTGTAGCCGAATAGGAGGGGCTAGTGGGAGAATAGCGGGGGCTTGTAGCCGAATAGGAGGGGCTAATGGGAGAATAGCGGGGGCTTGTAGCCGAGTACGAGGGGCTTGTGGGTGAGTATGAGGGGCTTGTGGGTGAGTATGAGGGGCTTGTGGGTGAGTATGAGGGGCTTGTGGGTGAGTATGAGGGGCTTGTGGGTGAGTATGAGGGGCTTGTGGGTGAGTAGGAGGGGCTTGTGGGTGAGTAGGAGGGGCTTGTGGGTGAGGAGGAGGGGCTGGTAGCCGAGTACGAGGGGCTAGTGGGAGAATAGCGGGGGCTTGTAGCCGAGTACGAGGGGCTTGTGGGTGAGTATGAGGGGCTTGTGGGTGAGTATGAGGGGCTGATAGCCGAGTACGAAGGGCTAGTGGGAGAATAGCGGGGGCTTGTAGCCGAGTATGAGGGGCTTGTGGGTGAGTATGAGGGGCTTGTGGGTGAGTATGAGGGGCTTGTGGGTGAGTATGAAGGGCTTGTGGGTGAGTATGAAGGGCTTGTGGGTGAGTATGAAGGGCTTGTGGGTGAGTATGAAGGGCTTGTGGGTGAGTATGAAGGGCTTGTGGGCGAATAGCTTGGACTTTTGGAGGAATATATAGGGCTTGTCATTGAATATCTAGGACTTTCAGGCGCATAGTTCGGGCTATTTGGACTTCTAGGCGAAAAGCATGAGCTATCTGAGAAACGGCTTGGGCTATCCGGACTGAATTGTGGGCTGCCAAAGGAATATTCACTTGAGTAATCAGGTGAAAAGGCACCTTCCGGGGAATAGATGGGGCTGAGGTATTCTGTTCCAAAGTTGGACTGGTTCTTGTTGAGCCATTTCAGATTGGAAGATGAATCTTCGAAGTTTGCATTAGGTACATCTTTGAATATCTTCTCGACGTTATTGCTGAGGAGGCATTGGGATAAACCAGTTCCAATACGGCATTGTTTGCCTACCATGATGCATTCGGACACTCCCTTAAGGTAATCTACTTCTGCGTGGCAGGCAGCTTTCGTAAGGACATCCACAGATTCTTCGAAAGAGCATCGCATAAGTGGTCCATTGTCACGTCGGTTGATGCCATGACGTGTGATTGCCATCAGATGTCCTTTAGCTGTCATGACATCACAGAGAAGAGCAAGATGACGTGAGTTGACGTAGGATCCATCGAAGGAAATCAAGTTGTTAATTTCCTTCTCAATATTCTTCCGTACAGCTTCAATGCCAAGAACCTCAAAGGTTTCGTGGATGTCATTGGAGTATGTTCTGACAGAATCGACATCTCGGAGGGCCAGGACTTGCTGAAGTCCATTTCCATCGGTTTCCAGTACCCATTCTTGGACTTTCTTCATCTCCCCATTCTCAGCGATAATGGTCCTCTTCTTGCTATCATCGTTAGGTAGTTGCATGTAGACCCTTGAAATTGATGGAATTCCTTGAATGGTCATATCGTTGAGCATTGAATTTTCAATATGTTTCAGAAAGATTTGATCTTCCACTTCATAATTTTCGTCTTCAGCTACAGATCTTAGACGTAAAACCAGTTGTTCACTATTATCATCTGAGAAGACGCAATTCAGGTCATCTCCAAATTCTTTGTTAATTGCTTCTGCTATCATTTCCATTGAAACTTTATAGGCGACCATATTTTTGCGATTCATCACAAAACGCAAAATCCAAGGTGAAAGAGGCCTAGAATTGTCGTCAGGTAATTCGTTGTAGAGATCTACAAGTTCCTGATCTTCTGGAATGACAGTCTTTGTCATATCAGGATCATACCAGACATTAGAACACTGAACAAATTTTTTCATTGTGACGTGTTCCATGCGGCAAGCTATTTCCTTGGCAATCTCAGCATTCGTAGCTGCTTCTCCAGTCAGGTAGATGGTCAATGAAGGAGTCTTTGGATTCTTGGAAAGGTTGAGAATCTCGTTGAGACGGGGTACACCAAGAGTTACATTCTTAGCTGAAACTCCGGCATAGTGGAAAGTGTTTAGAGTCATCTGGGTAGCTGGTTCACCCAATGACTGAGCAGCTATCATCCCGACCATCTCTCCTGGATTAACCAAACTTCTTTGGTATCGTTCCTCAATTTCTTCAAGAACCCAATTAAATGATTCTCTATTGAGACGATATTCTTCGGTGACCTTCTTGGAGCAAAAGGTCGAGCGGATTAATCCATGGAGAAGAATATTTGGTTTGGTTTCGATACCATTATCTTCTTTCATATTTAGAACACTTATTAGATCTTCTACTTCTTTTGTCACTATTCTAGGAGTCAAGTCTGTGGTATCCGTTCTGGGATCGATTTTGTATGTGTGCTGAGCTTGTTTGATCAATTTCTGTAGGTTGCATGGAAGAACGACCTTGCTTTCTCCTGAAGGGAAAATGGATCTTAAGGTTTCACGATCTTTCTCCAGCCTTTCCCATTCATTCATCACAGCTGTGACAGTCTCCTCGCTTTTCATCTCTTCCAGTGCCTCATAGGAGAAGATGTTCTTAATTTTATCTTCATTTTTGATATCAAACTTGAACTTATTTTCAAAAACTTTATCAGAAGGAGTAATAATAGGAATGGTTTGGGATTCCATAAATGCTCCATCCATTCCATCTTCACCATAAGCAAATTGTAAAACTTCATCACTGCTATTACGTACTGTCCCATCGTACTGTACCATTAGATCTTCCATGGCTTTGACCAGACGTCTCTGGATGTAGCCAGTTTCAGCGGTCTTCACTGCCGTGTCTATGATACCCTCACGGCCTGCCATGGTATGAAAGTAAAATTCGATAACATTTAATCCGTCGTGGTAGGAATCTTCAACAAAACCCCTGCTCAAATAACTATAATCACATTTAGTGAAGCATGCTAAAGTTCTTTTATGGTATCCATCTGGGACCCGTTTCCCCCCAATACCTTGCTGTCCTACGCAAGCCATAATTTGTGAAATATTGATCTTGGATCCTTTCGATCCTGAGTCAACCATTTTCTTAAAATTGTTGAAATGCGTTAGAGATTTATCAGCTAAGGAGCCCGTCTTATCTCGAACGGTATTCAAAGTTTTGCTGACCTGCGATTCGAATGTATTAAACATGCTATTTCCAGGGAGAAGTTCAAGAGTCCCTTTAAGAGATTTATCCCAAAATTCCATAACTTCTACTTTGGCTTTCTCGATCTCATTTTTTATCTTGATTACGGTATCTTCTTCGGCGACTGTGTCTGAATAGCTTAGAGTAAGGCTAACTTCAACAAACCAGTTATTTACAATTACTTGGAGGTTGTTATAAAAGGCTGCTGTTCTACTAGGACCAACTTCCATGAATAATAGATGCATTAATGAACCTTCTGATGTTCCAACAATTTTCTTGCAAATGATGCCTGAGATTAGTACTCCATTTTGGATGATTACTCTTGTATCACCTGGAGTGATCCATTTATATGGGCCAGTATCTTCAGCACTATCATGAGCACTATGTTTACGATCCAAGTTAATATTTTTGTTGAGGAGTATACTGAAAAGTTGTTTTCCAGTCCATAGAGGTTTAGGTTTGATAATGGTTGGCGGAGGAATTACGCCATCCCAATCATTACTTTGAAATAAGATTCTCATCAATTCTCCTTTCTCTATGAAGACGTCTCTTCTGGTCATCATGAAAACAGCAGTGAGTGTGTCCTGGACGATTCCCATGCAAGGTTTGTTAGCCTGAGGGGCAACGATTTGAGTGGGAACTAGGGAAAGCTGCTCCACTTCAACCCGAGTGGCTGGGTCTTGGGGAACATGAAGGTTCATCTCATCTCCATCAAAATCGGCGTTGTAGGGCGTGGTGCAACTAAGATTCATCCGGAAGGTTGAAAAGGGAAGAATTCGGACTTTATGAGCCATCATGGACATCTTGTGCAAAGATGGCTGTCGATTGAACACCACCACGTCACCGTTTATCAAACATCTTTCTACGATGTCACCTGTCATCAGGACAAGATCGGAAGAATTCTTATTCATGTGAAGATTTATCCGTTGTCCATTTTCTCTTATAATGGCGCTTGCTCCTGGAAGTTGGAAGGGTCCGTTTTCTACAAGACGTTGCAACCATTCAATGTTGTACTTGTGAACAGTTTCTGGAATGGTGAGGGTTTTTGCAATTGAAATGGGAACACCAACTTCATCAATTCTCAAATTGGGGTCTGGAGAGATGACTGTACGTGCAGAGTGATTAACACGTTTACCCATGAGATTGTTTCTAATCCTTCCTTCTTTTCCTTTAATACGATCTGCAATGGATTTAATTTTACGTCCATTTTTCGTTATCGCCTCTGGTAGTCCAGGAACATTACTTTGCATCATGGTAGCTACGTGGTATTGAAGGGCATTTATCTTTTCTCTAACAATAAAGTTAGGAATTTGTTGATTAATTACTCGTTCAACTTCTTTGTTAGCCTTTATGATATCACGTAATTTCAAGGTAATATCATCATGGCCTAACTTATCGCTGTTTCCACATTTAACTGCTGGCCTAACTGAATGAGGGGCAACTGGAATTACCTTCAGAATCATCCATTCTGGTCGAGAAAATGTGGTGTTCATGCCAACAGCTTCGATTGCTGTATCTGACATTTTGCTAAAGATTTCCAGTATCATTGATGCTGAAATATACATTTTGTTCATTTCATCTTCACAGTTAGGTTTCTTCCATTCAGCGATGAACTCCATTTGCTTTGTCTTGATGCTTGGTTGATTCTTTCCGCATCCGAGGGAATTCTCAATCAGATTCCCCTTATCATCTATGCTCAATTCGCATTTCTTGACTTTAGAACAGAGTTCGTGAAGTTGTTGAAGGCGGTTTTGGCCTTTGAATCTCTCCATGATGGTTTGAATTTTTGCATTCTCCGGTTTAATAAGTAAAGTGGAGCAGTAGAAGCAGATGCATTGGAGGATTTTATGAACTGTGCCGATACATCCAGGGTGGAAAATAGGCACAGAAAGTTCAATATGGCCGAAATGTCCAGCACATTCTCTATGCTTCTGACGGCAGGTCGAACAAAGCTCTCCAACAGATATTGAACCTTGTCTGGGATCCATTAATCCACCAGGAATTGGTTTTCCATTTTCCATGAATCCTGGATTTGTAATTGCAACCACAGATATGGCTTTTATTTGTTCTGGGCTTAGCAGAGAAAATTGAATACTTGTAACATCACTTTCTCTCATTTGAATTTTCTTCATAGGTTTTTGCATTTCCATTTTTTATAAGTTTAGATATATATTTTTAGTTATTTTCTTAAATAATTATATTTTAAAATATCAAACGAGAGAAAAGGAGATAGAAAGAGAAACAAATAATGATAATTTAATAGTGAATATATTTATATATTCATTTTTTTTAAATCTGTTTTTTTTTTTAATTACAATAAATATATTTATTTTCAAAATAATTTTAAAGTAAATATACTATTCTAAGAGCGCGCGCATTAAATGCATTGATTTTCCCCATTATATTACATTTGGCTAATTGATAATTTATAGAAAAAATAATAACATGCATGTTGCACACACAATAATAATTTAAATATAGAATTTCGTGAAATATATTACAATAGGTTCTAGTTCAAATTACCTCATTTTTTTCGTTTAAAATATTTATTTACATTGCATAGATGATAAGGCTTATTTTGTATAATAAAATTATACTTATATATTTTAGGTTTAAGTAATTTTTGTGATTAGATATATAGTAATATTTTACAGTAGAAAATTACTTCAAATAAAATATCTAAACTTGATGCAATAGTACGTCATCTGCTATTAAAAATGTAAACTATTTATAACGCGCGCATGTTTCTTTTTAAAATAAAGCAATTTTACTACTGTCATTACTACAAAGAAAATAATTTATAACGAAACCGCTGGGAGGGTTTGCCACTGATGAGCCATGTGCTCTCCTATTAATTCTATCATTACAGTATATATATAATTATCTTTTTTTAAATAGTGCAGATTGTCTTAAAACGTTGTTTTTCTTATAACTTGTCGAATAATATTATTATGGCGAATACATAATAATACATAAAACAATTACTTTATACATAATACAAAGACATTATACATAACGGCGAATAATATTGGTATTTCATTTTTTGCTAGTGTTTACGGGGGGGGGGGTCTGACCATACCTCCCTGCGATCCTCCCTGGACCCTTGGAATATTCGACCAAATTCTGGTTCGTTTCCAAGGTGACTAACATGGCAACGGCACCCATTTTCCAATGAAGAGCAAGATAATGGACATTGCTGCTGCTGTGATGGAGATGCATGGAGACATTTGAGACTCTTCTTTGGACACGACAACAACAACAAGTGTTTACGAACTTTTGGGATAACCTTGTAATATCAAGAGATAAACCCGTAGAAAGACGTTTTCCCCGAAAGCTTGTAGATCGTTCTCTTCTAAACGAAGCTCTTCTCCCAGACTTGTGTTTCTTGTTACATGGTCTCCTTGTTTGTAGGTTTCCTCTTACTATATATCTCTTCACTTCTGCGTATGTTTTATGTTGGGTATGTTATAGGTGCGGGTTTTGGAATAATCAGTAATTGAGTTAGAGGCGATAGAAGCGAACCGCCAACACCCAGGTTCGAATTGAGGTCGGCGTTAGTGCCAACCAGGCCTTTCCCCATTGTTAGCTCTATTGCAACTCTCTTCCCATTGTTAGCTTCATAGAAACTCACTTCCTATTGTTAGTTCCATGTAAATTTGCATTTCTTTGATAGCTCCATGGCAACTATCTTCCTATTGCCTGATTTCTGATAACTCTCTTCCCATTGTTAGCTCCATAGCAGCCCTCTTCCCATTGTTAGCTCCATAGCAACTCTCTTCCTATCGCTAGCTTCATAGAAACTCTCTTCAAATTATTGTCTCCTTAACAAATCTCTGTTGTTAATTGTTCTAGTTTAAATATATTGTAAAATATAAAGACGGGCTAGTGTTCTAGTTTAAATATATTGTAAAATATAAAGACGGGCTATTGTTCTAGTTTAAATATATTGTAAAATATAACGACTGGCTATTGTTCTAGTTTAAATATATTGTAAAATATAAAGACGGGCTAGTGTTCTAGTTTAAATATATTGTAAAATATAAAGACGGGCTAGTGTTCTAGTTTAAATATATTGTAAAATATAAAGACGGGCTATTGTTCTAGTTTAAATATATTGTAAAATATAAGGACGGGCTAGTGTTCTAGTTTAAATATATTGTAAAATATAAGGACGGGCTATTGTTCTAGTTTAAATATATTGTAAAATATAAAGACGGGCTATTGTTCTAGTTTAAATATATTGTAAAATATAAAGACGGGCTAGTCTTCTAGTTTAAATATATTGTAAAATATAAGGACGGGCTAGTGTTCTAGTTTAAATATATTGTAAAATATAAAGACGGGCTAGTGTTCTAGTTTAAATATATTGTAAAATATAAGGACGGGCTAGTGTTCTAGTTTAAATATATTGTAAAATATAAAGACGGGCTAGTGTACTAGTTTAAATATATTGTAAAATATAACGACGGGCTAGTGTTCTAGTTTAAATATATTGTAAAATATAAAGACGGGCTATTGTTCTAGTTTAAATATATTGTAAAATATAAAGACGGGCTATTGTTCTAGTTTAAATATATTGTAAAATATAACGACGGGCTAGTGTTCTAGTTTAAATATATTGTAAAATACAACGACGGGCTAGTGTTCTAGTGTAAATATATTGTAAAATATAAAGACGGGCTAGTGTTCTAGTTTAAATATATTGTAAAATATAACGACGGGCTATTGTTCTAGTTTAAATATATTGTAAAATATAACGACGGGCTAGTGTTCTAGTTTAAATATATTGTAAAATTAGATAATAAAAGGCATATATTGGATTTAAAAAATATATTTATTTTGCCAATATTTCGGCTGGCTGAACGCCAACCTTTATCGAGGCATTACATTTTTGTATACACAAACATATTGTAAAATATAAATACGGGCTAGTGTTCTAGTTTAAATATATTGTAAAATATAACGACGGGCTATTGTTCTAGTTTAAATATATTGTAAAATATAACGACGGGCTAGTGTTCTAGTTTAAGCTTTCGGACGTCCTTCTACAGGCTTTACTATGACAAATAAATATGAAATGAGTATTAATAGAATAAGATATTTTTTCAAATGAGAAAAATATAGTATTTATAAATATAAATGAAAGTGAAAACGTAAATTTCGTATATACAGAATTAATATGCAAAATTGCGCTGAGAAAGTTAAATTTATGAAATTAAAAACATTTTTACCATTACATACATTTATTGTAATATAGATAATTTCTCCACTCCTTACTGTACGATAAGCTAACCGAGAATCCCGGGTAAAGTTGGGGAAGATGGATGGACTCTAGCTGCGGGGGGATGGCTCATGTGTGAGGGGAACAGGCGACAGGACGGTATTCCAGTGTGAGACATCTGCGGACAGAGAAGACGTGACAAGTTGTCTCCGGGCATGTGACCATGTGGATTAACCAGGAAGACAGTGCCAAAGAGGATCCTTCTCATGGCAGACAATGAAGACATCTACTATATATATATATAGTTATATATATATATATAGTTGTGAGATGGTTGCGTGCGTGTTGGTGTGGCTTGTGGAAAGGCCGCTGATTAAATTATAATTAAAATTTATTTATTTAAAGCCAGAAATATATAAAGAGAAAAGAAGTAATGGCCAAAGTAACGGCCGTTGAAGGCAAGCCTTGTTGTTTACGACGCGAGTGGCTAGCAAAGTCTCGGATGCTCGCGCATGCGTAGTCAGGCTCGCGGTTGCCGAGGCCGTCACACTACTGCTCGTATGTGAAGTGAAGCTTTGTCCCAGTTCGCGCTCGCTGAAGAAAAGTGTGGTCGCCACATAATTATTGATTCTCATTAAAACTCTTGTGTAATAAAGTATATCGCACTAATATGTATCCACAACGTAATGTTGTCCTAGAAATCTTGTTCACAAACAACGATGGCTGGAAGAGCGTTGTAACACTATTGTCAAGTAGCTCTGCAACCTCGGCCATATGAAGCTCCATGGGACACCTGTCAATCATCAATGGACTCCGGGGGATGACCACTGGTGTGAGGGGTTCTCGGAATCTTATCGGCAAATAAGGAAAACGTGACACCTCGGTGGCTGAACATTCCTCTTATTATTATTTTCACCTTGGGATAAGTTGTTATATTATCTGACTCTCTCTCCCTATAAATACCTCTTGTATATAATTTTATTGGAGAACTAAAAGATAAATACCCTTTATAATAAATTAATTACTCCCAAATTTGCCACTTGCTTTATTTATCTCCTCGACAATATTTATTGATTGTTGTTTCGTTTATCTTCTTCCCCCTTTTCTCTTTTGTATCTTTTGAAAAACTATCATGAAATATACCCCCATCCACAAACATGACTATTCTTATTTCTCCTGGAGGTGGTCTCTTATTAGAGGTTGTATCATGTCGTAGTTTACCTTACAATGATGGTCGTTTGGGAAGTGAATTAATATGTCGTTTATTGGAGGTTTACTGTATTCTCCCGTCAAGATATCTCTCCAACCTTGTCTAAAGTCTATCAAAATATTCTGTAGGTTTGAAAAATATATCTGGTAATTGATATAAACATTCAATTCATATATATTTTCCCTGGTTTATAATTCAATAAAATCAATAAAGCATCCAGGGCTAAGTTTCTTGTACAACTTTTTATTTAGCGTTAGCGTATCACTGGAAAGGCTATTGTGGAATCAGCAGCGCGTTTTTTAATTATATACCACTAATGAGCCAGGCCCTCCCATTATTTTTTCCATTGCAGTAAGAGCAATATAAGTTATTTATTTTTAAAAAGTATGATACGCGTCTATAATAGTTTCCAATTTTGATAACAGATGGCGCGCTAATGCATCATAATATAAAAAAAAGTACCCAAATGCAGGATTCAATCCCGGGTCATAGAGGTCGAAAGTCAACAGTTTAGATCACTGGTCCACCATAATAACTCTCTTATCAAAAATAGGTAAACATCTATCAAAGAAGCATTTAGTCTCAAACTTACTTTACTTTCAGCTTTGTTATTAAGTTAAAAGTTTACTAGAGCATAGAGAGACAATGGCAATTGACATATTTTTAATACAATATAATGCGGCTTATGATTGTAAAACGAAATTTGACAAATATACCGCAAATGTTTCTTTTGAAGGAAAAATCGAAATTTATTTCAAGGAGAAATAACGATTATTTCTATCCTTAGGGATGAAGTATGAAAGGATGAATTGTGAAGGGTAAGGATGAACAGAAATATAAAATTCCCATCCCTGGACATTTTATTTTTCCGTTTATCACTACCCTTCACAATTCATCCTTTCATACTTCATCCCTAAGGATAGAAATAATCGTTATTTCTCCTTGAAATAAATTTAGATTTTTCCTTCAAAAGAAACATTTGCGGTATAATTGTCAAATTTCGTTTTACATATTTTTATTAACATCTTGTCAATACAGGTAAAGTGCACAGTCCGCACTATTTATGTGAATTTAACAATAATGAAGATTCAATAAAATTATCCTTTGTATCATTATTGAGTAAAATTAATCAGACCTCCAGGGAAGCCTGATAAAATGTACTCAATAATGAAAATGATTATAAAACGAAAAATAAAATAAAAATACATACAGCTATATAGCTAAAGAATTCTTCCTGGATTGAAATTAGACGAAAAACATGGTGGAGGAAGACGAGTTTCTTCTATTGATGAATAGGTGCAAGCTTTCGGGTAAAAACCCTTCAACAGGCGAACGCGACTTATAAGAACTATGGTGTTTTTACCCGAAAGCTTGCACCTATTCATCAATAAAAGAAACTCGTCTTCCTTCACCATGTTTTTCGTCTAACATACAGCTATGTCGATTAAACTCTTCGAGTTAAAATAGAAAAATAAAACGACGATTGAAGAGGAGTATCTTATACGTACTTTATTAGCAAGCTTTCGGACGTCCTTCTATAGGCTTTACGATAACTAAACAGAAAGAAGTAGGAGATGAGTAACTATGTACATTGTACATGCCGCCACTGCTGCATAGTTTGGTGGAAGATCGCCAGAGAGAAAGAACTGGCTATCATTCTATACCCGTTCGTATAAAGATGGGACATTGTTCTAGTTTAATTTGTAATATGGATAATTTCTCCACTTCTTACTGTACGATAAGCTAATCGAGAGGCCCAGGGTGAAGTTGGGGAAAGATGGATGAACTCCAGCTTCGGGGGGATGGCTCATGTGTGAGGGGGACAGGCGACAAGACGGTATTCCAGTGTGTAACATCTGAGGTGCGAGAAGACACAGCGAGTTGTCACCGGACATGTGGCCGTGTGGATTAACAAGAAAGACAATGCCAAGGAGGATCCTTCTCATAGCGGACAATAAAGACATTTACTGTAGTTATTAATCTCTATTCGTGATGAAATTGTGAAAAACTTTTAAAATTACAATATATTTTCTCACAATGAGTGTCTTTTTATTTTAAATTGCTAGCTTTCAAGTGATAATCGCTCTTCAACGGGCTTTAAAAAATATATCGACTATATCTAACAAGAACAATTTACAAATACAAACGCGCACATCACATGAAAGCTAGCAATTTAAAATAAAAAGAAATTTATTATGAGGAAATATTTTGTAATTTTAAATAGTTATTAATCCCTTTAAAAACTCTTGTAATTAAGTATACCGGACTAAGCTGTATCCACAACGTTATGTTATCCTAGAAACCTTGAACACTAACAAGGATGTAACAATATTTAAATATTGTTGTTTCGTTTATCTTCTTCCTTTCTCTCTTTTGTATCTTTTGAAAAACTATCATGAAATATACCCCCATCCACAAACATGACTATTCCTTATTTCTCCTGGGGGTGGTCTCTTATTAGAGGTTGTATCATGTCGTAGTTTACCATACAATGATGGTCGTTTGAGAAGGTGAATTTGATGGGTCGTTTATTGGAAGTTTACTGTATTCTCCCTTCAAGATATCTCTCCAACCTTGTCTAAAGTCTATCAATATATCCTGTATCGTTCCAATTTTAGTACATGTACCGCCGAACAAGCGTCTATCAACATATCCTGTAGGTTTGAACAATATATCTGGTAATTAAAATAAACATTCAATCCATATTTTCCCTGGTTTATAATTTAATAAAATCAATAAGGCATCCAGGGCTAAGTTTCTTGTACAACTTTTTATTTCTCTAGTGTAAGTGTCCCTAGGGGGACATAGCGCTCTAAGTCGAAATAAAGAAATTTCTCTAGCTTTCGGGCTAACATGTTAGCTGCAATATATATCTATGTAATTATCATTCATTCTCTATATAAAATAAAGGTATAGCACTAACTACGCAAGAAAGAATCGACCAAAATAAAAGAGAACCTAAATGCTTCAAATTTTGACCCTGAAAAAGTCAAAATTGCAGAGTGAAGGAACAGATGACGCGATTGTATTTCTTTTTTATATTTGCTGAAATATTAGATGACTTATAAACCTAGATTAATGCTGATTTCCAGGTTCTAAAAAGGTGTCATTAAAATGCTCAGTCACAAGAAAAAAATAGATCAAAAGAGGTCATTGTTGAAAGAGTGAACTATCGAAAAAGTTATACCAACAATCAAACAAAGAGGTTTCAAGCTGCCCAAGTAGCTTGGTCCTAGAGAAATTCGATCAAGAGAGCAATGAATAAATCTCGAATGTAACCTCTCAAGAGGCGTTGGTTAAATTCAAGAAAACCCCAACGGAAGGTAGCTCTTCTACAGGGAGGTCGTCGTCGAGGAAAGGGAGCAGCGGTCGAGGAAGCGGAGCAGCGGTCGAGGAAGCGGAGCAGCGGTTTAGATCAAGGAAGCGAAGCAGCGGTCGAGGAAGAGGAGCAACGGTCGAGGAAGCGGAGCAGCGGTCGAGGTCAAGGAAGAGGAGCAACGGTCGAGGTCGAGGAAGCGGAGCAGCGGTCGAGGTCGAGGAAGAGGAGCAACGGTCGAGGTCGAGGAAGAGGAGCAACGGTGGAGGTCGAGGAAGCGGAGCAGCGGTCGAGGTCGAGGAAGAGGAGCAACGGTCGAGGTCGAGGAAGCGGAGCAGCGGTCGAGGTCGAGGAAGAGGAGCAACGGTCGAGGAAGAGGAGCAACGGTGGAGGTCGAGGAAGCGGAGCAGCGGTCGAGGAAGAGGAGCAACGGTCGCGGTCGAGGAAGCGGAGCAGCGGTCGAGGTCGAGGAAGAAGAGCAACGGTCGAGGAAGAGGAGCAACGGTGGAGGTCGAGGAAGCGGAGCAGCGGTCGAGGAAGCGGAGCAGCGGTCGAGGAAGAGGAGCAACGGTCGAGGAAGCGGAGCAGCGGTCGAGGAAGAGGAGCAACGGTCGAGGAAGCGGAGCAGCGGTCGAGGAAGAGGTGCAACGGTCTAGATCAAGGAAGCGGAGCAGCGGTCTAGATCAAGGAAGAGGAGCAACGGTCTAGATCAAGGAAGCGGAGCAGCGGTCTAGATCAAGGAAGCGGAGCAGCGGTCGAGGAAGAGGAGCAGCGGTCGATGAAGCGGAGCAGCGGTCTAGATCAAGGAAGCGGAGCAGCGGTCGAGGAAGCGAAGCAGCGGTCGAGGAAATGGAGCAGCGGTCTAGATCAAGGAAGCGGAGCAGCGGTCGAGGAAGCAGAGCAGTGGTCGAGAAAGCGGAGCAGCGGTCGAGGCCGAGGAGCAACGGTAGAGGAAGCGGAGCAGCAGTCGAGGTCGAGGAAGCGGAGCAGCGGTCGAGGTCGAGGAGCAACGGTAGAGGAAGCGGAGCAGCGGTCGAGGTCGAGCAAGCGGAGCAGCGGTCGAGGTCGAGGAAGCGGAGCAGCAGTCGAGGTCGAGGAAGCGGAGCAGCGGTCGAGGTCGAGGAAGCGGAGCAGCGGTCGAGGAAGCGGAGCAGCGGTCGAGGAAGCGGAGCAGCAGTCGAGGTCGAGGAAGCGGAGCAGCGGTCGAGGTCGAGGAAGCGGAGCAGCGGTCGAGGAAGCGGAGCAGCGTTCGAGGAAGCGAAGCAGCGGTCGTGGAAACGGAGCAGCAATAAACGAGTGTCGAGTGCAGTCCCCTGTAAGCAGTTTTCGAAAGAAATCAATTATCAAGAAATAAATGCAGAATAAAAGAAGTGTTCAAAGATAATTCTAAACATATGTCTCAATAAGCACTATACACAATATCACACATACAAAAAGATTAAAATATTTTGAATAGTATATTGCCTTCTCTGTATCTTAAATTCGGTTAGTGCCCAGACAATTCTGATCTCTTTCTCTCTCTTCTGAAATTGTCGTTTATTTAAGTCTTGATTTGATCCAAACATCAGTTTTGATGATGCAAAGATACTTTCACACGAGATTTGCCACTCAGGCGTAGTTACTCAACCATGTTTGAAAAACAATTTACACTCATAGACAAAACTTAAGGAAGTGTTACCTTTTAGAATGTATATCTGGATTCAGATAATAACTTTGAAAGATATTTGATTCACAGTGAACTTTATTGAAGACAAAATATAGCCAAGTGGGAACAAAATTGCTTCTGTCTCCCTAAATAAATAAATAAATAAATAAAATAGACGACCCCTAACACCAAAATATAAAATTTCCTTAAGTTTTGTACATGAGTTTACACTTTGAGTTGTCTCTTTCAGAAATCTTATAATACATAGTGTTCTTACGTTAAAAGACTTTGGGTCTAGATCAGTGGTCGGCAAACTTTTGAGTCAGAAGAGTCAAAAATTACAATTTAGAAAATTTCAAAGTTTTTAAAGAGCCACAATATGTTTTCTTGCCAACAATAAATAGTACTCACATAAATAATATTTACGTATGGAACTATATAAAGAGCTTCACATCCAAAGAGTCACATGTGGCTCGCGAGCCGCAGTTTACCGATTCCTGGTCTAGACGAATATAACACGAACAGAAGAACATGGCTTCGATTTCATAACATCCTACGAAAGGAATTATGAAATCTTTCGAATTTGTCAAAAAATAAATAGAGGTTCCACTTTTAGTAGAGGTCTGTTATACTCCCGCAACTTTAATGTCTACTATATATAGGAATGGTATGTTTAAAAATATTTACAATGGGTGGTCAGTCGAAGGATGGTTTAAACCGTTGGTTTTCAACCGCTACGACCCGGGATCAAATCCCATATTGAGAACTTTTTTCTAATTAAATAAAATGCTCCAATGGCCCATGACTCTTGCAAAAATTCAACCCCACCAGCAAGTACAAGTAACCAAAAGGTGTCCTTGCACATTTGTAAGTGCAAAATTCGAACTTCTTTTATACATGTGTAGACATGTGGTGTACTTACAGTAAAAAGCAGTCGTCAATTTCTTACCCATCATGTTTATCATGGCCTATCCCACGTGTGGATAATAATAAAATATACGTTTACAATGGGCTTTATGAAAAAAGGTATATGTAGATACACAAACAGCATTCGTATTATACATGTTTGAATAAATTCTGAATAATCTATCTCATTTATTGTAATCAATTAACTACATTCAGTACCTTTGGATATCAGTGTATTATGGCTAGATAAGCCTACAGATGGTAACCAATGCCAGGATGCCATCCAGCAAACAACTATGAAGCGACCAAAGAAGGATTGATCACCCGCTGCTGGAAAACGCCATAAATCTGTTAGGCGGATGTTTCCATCCTATCAGATTCCGTAACTTCAGAATTTATCACCTCGTGCACGCGCCTTCAGAACAGATAGTTTTTCCAGTACTTTTGTTTATCTACTTCCTTGTGTGTTTCTAGTATGATTCGGCAAAAAAAAAAAAAGTATTCAATCACTGAAAAAGGATGCTTAGTACTTGTTTGATTAATGATTAAATTACGATCGTACTTATATGGAAGGCACTTTAAGGTAATAACAGACCACCACCACTATTCTGGTCCATCGCTACTGGAGCTGCAGGGGTATCAGGCCTCTCATCATCGAAGCCTTCAGTGTCCTCGGGCGACCCCCTGACTTGCGGGCCTGGATTTTCGGGTCTGGCCTAGAAGATGACGACCTAGCCATCCTGGCGTCGGCCAAATCCATCATCTACCGGTACTTCGTACAGGTTGGGCTGACCGGAGGACCTGCTCATCGCCTGGGAAAGAGGGCTTACCCGCCGGGGTACATCCCCCGCATGATCATCTGTATATTAGTTTATTCATTATTTCCATTTTTAATGTAAATTATTGACAAGAAGTCAATAAAAAATGTTTCAATTGTCAGTATTCTGGTCGAAAAATCTGTGTGTGTGTGATATGACAAAAAAAAAAAAACATGTTCTGAAGAGCCACCACCCATCAAAGATAGGACCGGAATTTAACCTTGATACAAATGTATGTTTATACTTTAGATTTTGTTTAGTTCGTCTTCGTCACCAATGTTCTATCCTTGATGGTGTGTAAGAATTAGAGAAGGCCAGTAGGTGACATATCTGATAGAGATTTTATCAGAACTAAATTATATGCAATCCATCAAGAGAGAGAAAGATTTATAACCCAGGTTCCTGGAGCGCAGAGCGCCAACTACCCGGACTATACATCAATGCTTACAACAAATATATACACTGATGAGCCAACCCCTCTCATTCAAAAACTTTTATCATTGCAGTAAGGTCTGTAGAGATATATTTATAACCCAGTTTCCTGGAGCTCAGAACGCCAACTACCCGGACTATACATCAATGCTTACAACAAATATATACACTGATGAGCCAAGCCCCCTCATTCAATAACTTTTATCATTGCAGTAAGGTCTGTAGAGATATATTTATAACCCAGGTTCCTGGAGCTCAGAACGCCAACTACCCGGACTATACATCAATGCTTACAACAAATATATACACTGATGAGCCAACCCCTCTCATTCAATAACTTTTATCATTGCAGTAAGGTATGTAGAGATAGAGAGATATATTTATAACCCAGGTTCCTGGAGCTCAGAACGCCAACTACCCGGACTATACATCAATGCTTACAACAAATATATACACTGATGAGCCAACCCCTCTCATTCAATAACTTTTATCATTGCAGTAAGGTCTGTAGAGATAGAGAGAGAGATTTATAACCCAGATTCCTGGAGCTCAGAACGCCAACTACCCGGACTATACATCAATGCTTACAACAAATATATACACTGATGAGCCAAGCCCCCTCATTCAATAACTTTTATCATTGCAGTAAGGTCTGTAGAGATATATTTATAACCCAGGTTCCTGGAGCTCAGAACGCCAACTACCCGTACTATACATCAATGTTTACAACAAATATATACACTGATGAGCCAACCCCTCTCATTCAATAACTTTTATCATTGCAGTAAGGTCTGTAGAGATATATTTATAACCCAGATTCCTGGAGCGCAGAACGCCAAATACCCGGACTATACATCAATGCTTACAACAAATATATACACTGATGAGCCAACCCCTCTCATTCAATAACTTTTATCATTGCAGTAAGGTCTGTAGAGATAGAGAGAGAGATTTATAACCCAGGTTCCTGGAGCTCAGAACGCCAACTACCCGGACTATACATCAATGCTTACAACAAATATATACACTGATGAGCCAACCCCTCTCATTCAATAACTTTTATCATTGCAGTAAGGTCTGTAGAGATAGAGAGAGAGAGATTTATAACCCAGGTTCTTGGAGCTCAGAACGCCAACTACCCGGACTATACATCAATGCTTACAACAAATATATACACTGATGAGCCAACCCCTCTCATTCAATAACTTTTATCATTGCAGTAAGGTCTGTAGAGATAGAGAGAGAGATTTATAACCCAGATTCCTGGAGCGCAGAACGCCAACTACCCGGACTATACATCAATGCTTACAACAAATATATACACTGATGAGCCAACCCCTCTCATTCAATAACTTTTATCATTGCAGTAAGGTCTGTAGAGATAGAGAGAGAGATTTATAACCCAGGTTCCTGGAGCTCAGAACGCCAACTACCCGGACTATACATCAATGCTTACAACAAATATATACACTGATGAGCCAAGCCCCCTCATTCAATAACCTTTATCATTGCAATAAGGTCTGTAGAGATAGAGAGAGAGATTTATAACCCAGGTTCCTGGAGCTCAGAACGCCAACTACCCGGACTATACATCAATGCTTACAACAAATATATACACTGATGAGCCAACCCCTCTCATTCAATAACTTTTATCATTGCAGTAAGGTCTGTAGAGATATATTTATAACCCAGGTTCCTGGAGCGCAGAACGCCAAATACCCGGACTATACATCAATGCTTACAACAAATATATACACTGATGAGCCAACCCCTCTCATTCAATAACTTTTATCATTGCAGTAAGGTCTGTAGAGATAGAGATATATTTATAACCCAGGTTCCTGGAGCTCAGAACGCCAACTACCCGGACTATACATCAATGCTTACAACAAATATATACACTGATGAGCCAAGCCCCCTCATTCAATAACTTTTATCATTGCAGTAAGGTCTGTAGAGATAGAGAGAGAGGTTTATAACCCAGGTTCCTGGAGCTCAGAACGCCAAATACCCGGACTATACATCAATGCTTACAACAAATATATACACTGATGAGCCAACCCCTCTCATTCAATAACTTTTATCATTGCAGTAAGGTCTGTAGAGATAGAGAGAGAGATTTATAACCCAGGTTCCTGGAGCTCAGAACGCCAACTACCCGGACTATACATCAATGCTTACAACAAATATATACACTGATGAGCCAACCCCTCTCATTCAATAACTTTTATCATTGCAGTAAGGTCTGTAGAGATAGAGATATATTTATAACCCAGGTTCCTGGAGCGCAGAACGCCAACTACCCGGACTATACATCAATGCTTACAACAAATATATACACTGATGAGCCAACCCCTCTCATTCAATAACTTTTATCATTGCAGTAAGGTCTGTAGAGATAGAGATATATTTATAACCCAGGTTCCTGGAGCTCAGAACGCCAAATACCCGGACTATACATCAATGCTTACAACAAATATATACACTGATGAGCCAACCCCTCTCATTCAATAACTTTTATCATTGCAGTAAGGTCTGTAGAGATAGAGAGAGAGATTTATAACCCAGATTCCTGGAGCTCAGAACGCCAACTACCCGGACTATACATCAATGCTTACAACAAATATATACACTGATGAGCCAAGCCCCCTCATTCAATAACTTTTATCATTGCAGTAAGGTCTGTAGAGATAGAGAGAGAGATTTATAACCCAGGTTCCTGGAGCTCAGAACGCCAACTACCCGGACTATACATCAATGCTTACAACAAATATATACACTGATGAGCCAAGCACCCTCATTCAATAACTTTTATCATTGCAGTAAGGTCTGTAGAGATAGAGAGAGAGGTTTATAACCCAGGTTCCTGGAGCTCAGAACGCCAAATACCCGGACTATACATCAATGCTTACAACAAATATATACACTGATGAGCCAACCCCTCTCATTCAATAACTTTTATCATTGCAGTAAGGTCTGTAGAGATAGAGAGAGAGATTTATAACCCAGATTCCTGGAGCGCAGAACGCCAACTACCCGGACTATACATCAATGCTTACAACAAATATATACACTGATGAGCCAAGCCCCCTCATTCAATAACTTTTATCATTGCAATAAGGTCTGTAGAGATAGAGAGAGAGATTTATAACCCAGATTCCTGGAGCGCAGAACGCCAACTACCCGGACTATACATCAATGCTTACAACAAATATATACACTGATGAGCCAACCCCTCTCATTCAATAACTTTTATCATTGCAGTAAGGTCTGTAGAGATAGAGAGAGAGATTTATAACCCAGATTCCTGGAGCGCAGAACGCCAACTACCCGGACTATACATCAATGCTTACAACAAATATATACACTGATGAGCCAACCCCTCTCATTCAATAACTTTTATCATTGCAGTAAGGTCTGTAGAGATAGAGAGAGAGATTTATAACCCAGGTTCCTGGAGCTCAGAACGCCAAATACCCGGACTATACATCAATGCTTACAACAAATATATACACTGATGAGCCAACCCCTCTCATTCAATAACTTTTATCATTGCAGTAAGGTCTGTAGAGATATATTTATAACCCAGGTTCCTGGAGCTCAGAACGCCAAATACCCGGACTATACATCAATGCTTACAACAAATATATACACTGATGAGCCAACCCCTCTCATTCAATAACTTTTATCATTGCAGTAAGGTCTGTAGAGATATATTTATAACCCAGGTTCCTGGAGCTCAGAACGCCAAATACCCGGACTATACATCAATGCTTACAACAAATATATACACTGATGAGCCAAGCCCCCTCATTCAATAACTTTTATCATTGCAGTAAGGTCTGTAGAGATAGAGAGAGAGATTTATAACCCAGGTTCCTGGAGCTCAGAACGCCAACTACCCGGACTATACATCAATGCTTACAACAAATATATACACTGATGAGCCAAGCCCCCTCATTCAATAACTTTTATCATTGCAGTAAGGTCTGTAGAGATAGAGAGAGAGGTTTATAACCCAGGTTCCTGGAGCTCAGAACGCCAAATACCCGGACTATACATCAATGCATACAACAAATATATACACTGATGAGCCAACCCCTCTCATTCAATAACTTTTATCATTGCAGTAAGGTCTGTAGAGATAGAGAGAGAGATTTATAACCCAGATTCCTGGAGCGCAGAACGCCAACTACCCGGACTATACATCAATGCTTACAACAAATATATACACTGATGAGCCAAGCCCCCTCATTCAATAACTTTTATCATTGCAGTAAGGTCTGTAGAGATAGAGATATATTTATAACCCAGATTCCTGGAGCTCAGAACGCCAACTACCCGGACTATACATCAATGCTTACAACAAATATATACACTGATGAGCCAAGCCCCCTCATTCAATAACTTTTATCATTGCAATAAGGTCTGTAGAGATAGAGAGAGAGATTTATAACCCAGATTCCTGGAGCGCAGAACGCCAACTACCCGGACTATACATCAATGCTTACAACAAATATATACACTGATGAGCCAACCCCTCTCATTCAATAACTTTTATCATTGCAGTAAGGTCTGTAGAGATAGAGAGAGAGATTTATAACCCAGGTTCCTGGAGCTCAGAACGCCAAATACCCGGACTATACATCAATGCTTACAACAAATATATACACTGATGAGCCAACCCCTCTCATTCAATAACTTTTATCATTGCAGTAAGGTCTGTAGAGATATATTTATAACCCAGGTTCCTGGAGCTCAGAACGCCAACTACCCGGACTATACATCAATGCTTACAACAAATATATACACTGATGAGCCAACCCCTCTCATTCAATAACTTTTATCATTGCAGTAAGGTCTGTAGAGATAGAGAGAGAGATTTATAACCCAGGTTCCTGGAGCTCAGAACGCCAAATACCCGGACTATACATCAATGCTTACAACAAATATATACACTGATGAGCCAACCCCTCTCATTCAATAACTTTTATCATTGCAGTAAGGTCTGTAGAGATATATTTATAACCCAGGTTCCTGGAGCTCAGAACGCCAACTACCCGGACTATACATCAATGCTTACAACAAATATATACACTGATGAGCCAAGCCCCCTCATTCAATAACTTTTATCATTGCAGTAAGGTCTGTAGAGATAGAGAGAGAGATTTATAACCTAGGTTCCTGGAGCTCAGAACGCCAACTACCCGGACTATACATCAATGCTTACAACAAATATATACACTGATGAGCCAACCCCTCTCATTCAATAACTTTTATCATTGCAGTAAGGTCTGTAGAGATAGAGAGAGAGATTTATAACCCAGGTTCCTGGAGCTCAGAACGCCAACTACCCGGTCTATACATCAATGCTTACAACAAATATATACACTGATGAGCCAACCCCTCTCATTCAATAACTTTTATCATTGCAGTAAGGTCTGTAGAGATAGAGAGAGAGATTTATAACCCAGGTTCCTGGAGCTCAGAACGCCAACTACCCGGACTATACATCAATGCTTACAACAAATATATACACTGATGAGCCAACCCCTCTCATTCAATAACTTTTATCATTGCAGTAAGGTCTGTAGAGATAGAGAGAGAGATTTATAACCCAGGTTCCTGGAGCTCAGAACGCCAACTACCCGGACTATACATCAATGCTTACAACAAATATATACACTGATGAGCCAACCCCTCTCATTCAATAACTTTTATCATTGCAGTAAGGTCTGTAGAGATAGAGAGAGAGATTTATAACCCAGGTTCCTGGAGCTCAGAACGCCAACTACCCGGACTATACATCAATGCTTACAACAAATATATACACTGATGAGCCAACCCCTCTCATTCAATAACTTTTATCATTGCAGTAAGGTCTGTAGAGATAGAGAGAGAGATTTATAACCCAGGTTCCTGGAGCTCAGAACGCCAACTACCCGGACTATACATCAATGCTTACAACAAATATATACACTGATGAGCCAAGCCCTCTCATTCAATAACTTTTATCATTACAGTAAGGTCTGTAGAGATATATATATAACCCAGGTTCCTGGAGCTCAGAGCTCCACTGCCCGGAATATACATCAATGCTTACAACAATTATATACACTGATGAGCCAAGCCCTCTCATTCAATGACTTTTATCATTGCAGTAAGGTCTGTAGAGATATATTTATAACCCAGGTTCCTGGAGCTCAGAACGCCAACTACCCGGACTATACATCAATGCTTACAACAAATATATACACTGATGAGCCAACCCCTCTCATTCAATAACTTTTATCATTGCAGTAAGGTATGTAGAGATAGAGAGATATATTTATAACCCAGGTTCCTGGAGCTCAGAACGCCAACTACCCGGACTATACATCAATGCTTACAACAAATATATACACTGATGAGCCAACCCCTCTCATTCAATAACTTTTATCATTGCAGTAAGGTCTGTAGAGATAGAGATATATTTATAACCCAGGTTCCTGGAGCTCAGAACGCCAAATACCCGGACTATACATCAATGCTTACAACAAATATATACACTGATGAGCCAACCCCTCTCATTCAATAACTTTTATCATTGCAGTAAGGTCTGTAGAGATAGAGAGAGAGATTTATAACCCAGATTCCTGGAGCTCAGAACGCCAACTACCCGGACTATACATCAATGCTTACAACAAATATATACACTGATGAGCCAAGCCCCCTCATTCAATAACTTTTATCATTGCAGTAAGGTCTGTAGAGATATATTTATAACCCAGGTTCCTGGAGCTCAGAACGCCAACTACCCGTACTATACATCAATGTTTACAACAAATATATACACTGATGAGCCAACCCCTCTCATTCAATAACTTTTATCATTGCAGTAAGGTCTGTAGAGATAGAGAGAGAGATTTATAACCCAGGTTCCTGGAGCTCAGAACGCCAACTACCCGGACTATACATCAATGCTTACAACAAATATATACACTGATGAGCCAAGCCCTCTCATTCAATAACTTTTATCATTGCAGTAAGGTCTGTAGAGATAGAGAGAGAGATTTATAACCCAGATTCCTGGAGCGCAGAACGCCAACTACCCGGACTATACATCAATGCTTACAACAAATATATACACTGATGAGCCAACCCCTCTCATTCAATAACTTTTATCATTGCAGTAAGGTCTGTAGAGATAGAGAGAGAGATTTATAACCCAGGTTCCTGGAGCTCAGAACGCCAACTACCCGGACTATACATCAATGCTTACAACAAATATATACACTGATGAGCCAACCCCTCTCATTCAATAACTTTTATCATTGCAGTAAGGTCTGTAGAGATAGAGAGAGAGATTTATAACCCAGGTTCCTGGAGCTCAGAACGCCAACTACCCGGACTATACATCAATGCTTACAACAAATATATACACTGATGAGCCAACCCCTCTCATTCAATAACTTTTATCATTGCAGTAAGGTCTGTAGAGATAGAGAGAGAGAGATTTATAACCCAGGTTCCTGGAGCTCAGAACGCCAACTACCCGGACTATACATCAATGCTTACAACAAATATATACACTGATGAGCCAACCCCTCTCATTCAATAACTTTTATCATTGCAGTAAGGTCTGTAGAGATAGAGAGAGAGATTTATAACCCAGATTCCTGGAGCTCAGAACGCCAACTACCCGGACTATACATCAATGCTTACAACAAATATATACACTGATGAGCCAAGCCCCCTCATTCAATAACTTTTATCATTGCAGTAAGGTCTGTAGAGATAGAGAGAGAGATTTATAACCCAGGATTCCTGGAGCTCAGAACGCCAACTACCCGGACTATACATCAATGCTTACAACAAATATATACACTGATGAGCCAACCCCTCTCATTCAATAACTTTTATCATTGCAGTAAGGTCTGTAGAGATAGAGATATATTTATAACCCAGGTTCCTGGAGCTCAGAACGCCAACTACCCGGACTATACATCAATGCTTACAACAAATATATACACTGATGAGCCAAGCCCCTCTCATTCAATAACTTTTATCATTGCAGTAAGGTCTGTAGAGATAGAGAGAGAGTTTATAACCCAGGTTCCTGGAGCTCAGAACGCCAAATACCCGGACTATACATCAATGCTTACAACAAATATATACACTGATGAGCCAACCCCTCTCATTCAATAACTTTTATCATTGCAGTAAGGTCTGTAGAGATAGAGAGAGATTTATAACCCAGATTCCTGGAGCTCAGAACGCCAACTACCCGGACTATACATCAATGCTTACAACAAATATATACACTGATGAGCCAACCCCTCTCATTCAATAACTTTTATCATTGCAGTAAGGTCTGTAGAGATAGAGATATATTTATAACCCAGGTTCCTGGAGCTCAGAACGCCAAATACCCGGACTATACATCAATGCTTACAACAAATATATACACTGATGAGCCAACCCCTCTCATTCAATAACTTTTATCATTGCAGTAAGGTCTGTAGAGATAGAGATATATTTATAACCCAGGTTCCTGGAGCTCAGAACGCCAACTACCCGGACTATACATCAATGCTTACAACAAATATATACACTGATGAGCCAAGCCCCCTCATTCAATAACTTTTATCATTGCAGTAAGGTCTGTAGAGATAGAGATATATTTATAACCCAGATTCCTGGAGCTCAGAACGCCAAATACCCGGACTATACATCAATGCTTACAACGAATATATACACTGATGAGCCAACCCCCTCTCATTCAATAACTTTTATCATTGCAGTAAGGTCTGTAGAGATAGAGAGAGAGATTTATAACCCAGATTCCTGGAGCGCAGAACGCCAACTACCCGGACTATACATCAATGCTTACAACAAATATATACACTGATGAGCCAACCCCTCTCATTCAATAACTTTTATCATTGCAGTAAGGTCTGTAGAGATAGAGAGAGAGATTTATAACCCAGATTCCTGGAGCGCAGAACGCCAACTACCCGGACTATACATCAATGCTTACAACAAATATATACACTGATGAGCCAACCCCTCTCATTCAATAACTTTTATCATTGCAGTAAGGTCTGTAGAGATAGAGATATATTTATAACCCAGGTTCCTGGAGCTCAGAACGCCAACTACCCGGACTATACATCAATGCTTACAACAAATATATACACTGATGAGCCAAGCCCCCTCATTCAAATAACTTTTATCATTGCAGTAAGGTCTGTAGAGATAGAGAGAGAGGTTATAACCCAGGTTCCTGGAGCACAGAACGCCAACTACCCGGACTATACATCAATGCATACAACAAATATATACACTGATGAGCCAACCCCTCTCATTCAATAACTTTTATCATTGCAGTAAGGTCTGTAGAGATAGAGAGAGAGATTTATAACCCAGATTCCTGGAGCGCAGAACGCCAAATACCCGGACTATACATCAATGCATACAACAAATATATACACTGATGAGCCAACCCCTCTCATTCAATAACTTTTATCATTGCAGTAAGGTCTGTAGAGATAGAGAGAGAGATTTATAACCCAGATTCCTGGAGCGCAGAACGCCAAATACCCGGACTATACATCAATGCATACAACAAATATATACACTGATGAGCCAAGCCCCCTCATTCAATAACTTTTATCATTGCAATAAGGTCTGTAGAGATAGAGAGAGAGATTTATAACCCAGATTCCTGGAGCGCAGAACGCCAACTACCCGGACTATACATCAATGCTTACAACAAATATATACACTGATGAGCCAAGCCCTCTCATTCAATAACTTTTATCATTGCAGTAAGGTCTGTAGAGATAGAGAGAGAGATTTATAACCCAGATTCCTGGAGCGCAGAACGCCAACTACCCGGACTATACATCAATGCTTACAACAAATATATACACTGATGAGCCAAGCCCCCTCATTCAATAACTTTTATCATTGCAGTAAGGTCTGTAGAGATATATTTATAACCCAGGTTCCTGGAGCTCAGAACGCCAACTACCCGGACTATACATCAATGCTTACAACAAATATATACACTGATGAGCCAACCCCTCTCATTCAATAACTTTTATCATTGCAATAAGGTCTGTAGAGATAGAGAGAGAGATTTATAACCCAGGTTCCTGGAGCTCAGAACGCCAACTACCCGGACTATACATCAATGCTTACAACAAATATATACACTGATGAGCCAACCCCTCTCATTCAATAACTTTTATCATTGCAGTAAGGTCTGTAGAGATAGAGAGAGAGATTTATAACCCAGGTTCCTGGAGCTCAGAACGCCAACTACCCGGACTATACATCAATGCTTACAACAAATATATACACTGATGAGCCAACCCCTCTCATTCAATAACTTTTATCATTGCAGTAAGGTCTGTAGAGATAGAGAGAGAGAGATTTATAACCCAGGTTCCTGGAGCTCAGAACGCCAACTACCCGGACTATACATCAATGCTTACAACAAATATATACACTGATGAGCCAACCCCTCTCATTCAATAACTTTTATCATTGCAGTAAGGTCTGTAGAGATAGAGAGAGAGATTTATTACCCAGATTCCTGGAGCGCAGAACGCCAACTACCCGGACTATACATCAATGCATACAACAAATATATACACTGATGAGCCAAGCCCTCTCATTCAATAACTTTTATCATTGCAGTAAGGTCTGTAGAGATATATTTATAACCCAGGTTCCTGGAGCTCAGAACGCCAACTACCCGGACTATACATCAATGCTTACAACAAATATATACACTGATGAGCCAAGCCCCCTCATTCAATAACCTTTATCATTGCAATAAGGTCTGTAGAGATAGAGAGAGAGATTTATAACCCAGATTCCTGGAGCTCAGAACGCCAACTACCCGGACTATACATCAATGCTTACAACAAATATATACACTGATGAGCCAACCCCTCTCATTCAATAACTTTTATCATTGCAGTAAGGTCTGTAGAGATAGAGATATATTTATAACCCAGGTTCCTGGAGCTCAGAACGCCAACTACCCGGACTATACATCAATGCTTACAACAAATATATACACTGATGAGCCAAGCCCCCTCATTCAATAACTTTTATCATTGCAGTAAGGTCTGTAGAGATAGAGAGAGAGGTTTATAACCCAGGTTCCTGGAGCTCAGAACGCCAAATACCCGGACTATACATCAATGCTTACAACAAATATATACACTGATGAGCCAACCCCTCTCATTCAATAACTTTTATCATTGCAGTAAGGTCTGTAGAGATAGAGATATATTTATAACCCAGGTTCCTGGAGCTCAGAACGCCAACTACCCGGACTATACATCAATGCTTACAACAAATATATACACTGATGAGCCAACCCCTCTCATTCAATAACTTTTATCATTGCAGTAAGGTCTGTAGAGATAGAGAGAGAGATTTATAACCCAGATTCCTGGAGCGCAGAACGCCAACTACCCGGACTATACATCAATGCTTACAACAAATATATACACTGATGAGCCAACCCCTCTCATTCAATAACTTTTATCATTGCAGTAAGGTCTGTAGAGATAGAGAGAGAGGTTTATAACCCAGGTTCCTGGAGCTCAGAACGCCAAATACCCGGACTATACATCAATGCTTACAACAAATATATACACTGATGAGCCAACCCCTCTCATTCAATAACTTTTATCATTGCAGTAAGGTCTGTAGAGATAGAGAGAGAGAGATTTATAACCCAGGTTCCTGGAGCTCAGAACGCCAACTACCCGGACTATACATCAATGCTTACAACAAATATATACACTGATGAGCCAACCCCTCTCATTCAATAACTTTTATCATTGCAGTAAGGTCTGTAGAGATAGAGAGAGAGAGATTTATAACCCAGGTTCCTGGAGCTCAGAACGCCAACTACCCGGACTATACATCAATGCTTACAACAAATATATACACTGATGAGCCAACCCCTCTCATTCAATAACTTTTATCATTGCAGTAAGGTCTGTAGAGATAGAGAGAGAGATTTATAACCCAGATTCCTGGAGCGCAGAACGCCAACTACCCGGACTATACATCAATGCTTACAACAAATATATACACTGATGAGCCAAGCCCCCTCATTCAATAACCTTTATCATTGCAATAAGGTCTGTAGAGATAGAGAGAGAGATTTATAACCCAGATTCCTGGAGCTCAGAACGCCAACTACCCGGACTATACATCAATGCTTACAACAAATATATACACTGATGAGCCAACCCCTCTCATTCAATAACTTTTATCATTGCAGTAAGGTCTGTAGAGATAGAGAGAGAGATTTATAACCCAGATTCCTGGAGCGCAGAACGCCAACTACCCGGACTATACATCAATGCTTACAACAAATATATACACTGATGAGCCAAGCCCCCTCATTCAATAACCTTTATCATTGCAATAAGGTCTGTAGAGATAGAGAGAGAGATTTATAACCCAGATTCCTGGAGCTCAGAACGCCAACTACCCGGACTATACATCAATGCTTACAACAAATATATACACTGATGAGCCAACCCCTCTCATTCAATAACTTTTATCATTGCAGTAAGGTCTGTAGAGATAGAGATATATTTATAACCCAGGTTCCTGGAGCTCAGAACGCCAACTACCCGGACTATACATCAATGCTTACAACAAATATATACACTGATGAGCCAAGCCCCCTCATTCAATAACTTTTATCATTGCAGTAAGGTCTGTAGAGATAGAGATATATTTATAACCCAGATTCCTGGAGCGCAGAACGCCAAATACCCGGACTATACATCAATGCTTACAACAAATATATACACTGATGAGCCAACCCCTCTCATTCAATAACTTTTATCATTGCAGTAAGGTCTGTAGAGATAGAGAGAGAGGTTTATAACCCAGGTTCCTGGAGCTCAGTACGCCAAATACCCGGACTATACATCAATGCTTACAACAAATATATACACTGATGAGCCAACCCCTCTCATTCAATAACTTTTATCATTGCAGTAAGGTCTGTAGAGATAGAGAGAGAGATTTATAACCCAGATTCCTGGAGCGCAGAACGCCAACTACCCGGACTATACATCAATGCTTACAACAAATATATACACTGATGAGCCAACCCCTCTCATTCAATAACTTTTATCATTGCAGTAAGGTCTGTAGAGATAGAGATATATTTATAACCCAGGTTCCTGGAGCTCAGAACGCCAAATACCCGGACTATACATCAATGCTTACAACAAATATATACACTGATGAGCCAACCCCTCTCATTCAATAACTTTTATCATTGCAGTAAGGTCTGTAGAGATAGAGATATATTTATAACCCAGGTTCCTGGAGCTCAGAACGCCAACTACCCGGACTATACATCAATGCTTACAACAAATATATACACTGATGAGCCAAGCCCTCTCATTCAATAACTTTTATCATTGCAGTAAGGTCTGTAGAGATAGAGATATATTTATAACCCAGGTTCCTGGAGCTCAGAACGCCAACTACCCGGACTATACATCAATGCTTACAACAAATATATACACTGATGAGCCAAGCCCCCTCATTCAATAACTTTTATCATTGCAGTAAGGTCTGTAGAGATAGAGAGAGAGATTTATAACCCAGATTCCTGGAGCGCAGAACGCCAACTACCCGGACTATACATCAATGCTTACAACAAATATATACACTGATGAGCCAACCCCTCTCATTCAATAACTTTTATCATTGCAGTAAGGTCTGTAGAGATAGAGAGAGAGAGATTTATAACCCAGGTTCCTGGAGCTCAGAACGCCAAATACCCGGACTATACATCAATGCTTACAACAAATATATACACTGATGAGCCAAGCCCCCTCATTCAATAACTTTTATCATTGCAGTAAGGTCTGTAGAGATAGAGAGAGAGGTTTATAACCCAGGTTCCTGGAGCTCAGAACGCCAAATACCCGGACTATACATCAATGCTTACAACAAATATATACACTGATGAGCCAACCCCTCTCATTCAATAACTTTTATCATTGCAGTAAGGTCTGTAGAGATAGAGAGAGAGATTTATAACCCAGATTCCTGGAGCGCAGAACGCCAACTACCCGGACTATACATCAATGCTTACAACAAATATATACACTGATGAGCCAAGCCCCCTCATTCAATAACTTTTATCATTGCAATAAGGTCTGTAGAGATAGAGAGAGAGATTTATAACCCAGATTCCTGGAGCGCAGAACGCCAACTACCCGGACTATACATCAATGCTTACAACAAATATATACACTGATGAGCCAACCCCTCTCATTCAATAACTTTTATCATTGCAGTAAGGTCTGTAGAGATAGAGATATATTTATAACCCAGGTTCCTGGAGCTCAGAACGCCAACTACCCGGACTATACATCAATGCTTACAACAAATATATACACTGATGAGCCAAGCCCCCTCATTCAATAACTTTTATCATTGCAGTAAGGTCTGTAGAGATAGAGAGAGAGGTTTATAACCCAGGTTCCTGGAGCTCAGAACGCCAAATACCCGGACTATACATCAATTCATACAACAAATATATACACTGATGAGCCAACCCCTCTCATTCAATAACTTTTATCATTGCAGTAAGGTCTGTAGAGATAGAGAGAGAGATTTATAACCCAGATTCCTGGAGCGCAGAACGCCAAATACCCGGACTATACATCAATGCTTACAACAAATATATACACTGATGAGCCAAGCCCCCTCATTCAATAACTTTTATCATTGCAATAAGGTCTGTAGAGATAGAGAGAGAGATTTATAACCCAGATTCCTGGAGCGCAGAACGCCAACTACCCGGACTATACATCAATGCTTACAACAAATATATACACTGATGAGCCAACCCCTCTCATTCAATAACTTTTATCATTGCAGTAAGGTCTGTAGAGATAGAGAGAGAGATTTATAACCCAGGTTCCTGGAGCTCAGAACGCCAAATACCCGGACTATACATCAATGCTTACAACAAATATATACACTGATGAGCCAACCCCTCTCATTCAATAACTTTTATCATTGCAGTAAGGTCTGTAGAGATATATTTATAACCCAGGTTCCTGGAGCTCAGAACGCCAACTACCCGGACTATACATCAATGCTTACAACAAATATATACACTGATGAGCCAACCCCTCTCATTCAATAACTTTTATCATTGCAGTAAGGTCTGTAGAGATAGAGAGAGAGATTTATAACCCAGGTTCCTGGAGCTCAGAACGCCAAATACCCGGACTATACATCAATGCTTACAACAAATATATACACTGATGAGCCAACCCCTCTCATTCAATAACTTTTATCATTGCAGTAAGGTCTGTAGAGATATATTTATAACCCAGGTTCCTGGAGCTCAGAACGCCAACTACCCGGACTATACATCAATGCTTACAACAAATATATACACTGATGAGCCAAGCCCCCTCATTCAATAACTTTTATCATTGCAGTAAGGTCTGTAGAGATAGAGAGAGAGATTTATAACCTAGGTTCCTGGAGCTCAGAACGCCAACTACCCGGACTATACATCAATGCTTACAACAAATATATACACTGATGAGCCAACCCCTCTCATTCAATAACTTTTATCATTGCAGTAAGGTCTGTAGAGATATATTTATAACCCAGATTCCTGGAGCGCAGAACGCCAACTACCCGGACTATACATCAATGCTTACAACAAATATATACACTGATGAGCCAACCCCTCTCATTCAATAACTTTTATCATTGCAGTAAGGTCTGTAGAGATAGAGAGAGAGATTTATAACCCAGGTTCCTGGAGCTCAGAACGCCAACTACCCGGTCTATACATCAATGCTTACAACAAATATATACACTGATGAGCCAACCCCTCTCATTCAATAACTTTTATCATTGCAGTAAGGTCTGTAGAGATAGAGAGAGAGATTTATAACCCAGGTTCCTGGAGCTCAGAACGCCAACTACCCGGACTATACATCAATGCTTACAACAAATATATACACTGATGAGCCAACCCCTCTCATTCAATAACTTTTATCATTGCAGTAAGGTCTGTAGAGATAGAGAGAGAGATTTATAACCCAGGTTCCTGGAGCTCAGAACGCCAACTACCCGGACTATACATCAATGCTTACAACAAATATATACACTGATGAGCCAACCCCTCTCATTCAATAACTTTTATCATTGCAGTAAGGTCTGTAGAGATAGAGAGAGAGATTTATAACCCAGGTTCCTGGAGCTCAGAACGCCAACTACCCGGACTATACATCAATGCTTACAACAAATATATACACTGATGAGCCAACCCCTCTCATTCAATAACTTTTATCATTGCAGTAAGGTCTGTAGAGATAGAGAGAGAGATTTATAACCCAGGTTCCTGGAGCTCAGAACGCCAACTACCCGGACTATACATCAATGCTTACAACAAATATATACACTGATGAGCCAAGCCCTCTCATTCAATAACTTTTATCATTGCAGTAAGGTCTGTAGAGATATATATATAACCCAGGTTCCTGGAGCTCAGAGCTCCACTGCCCGGAATATACATCAATGCTTACAACAATTATATACACTGATGAGCCAAGCCCTCTCATTCAATAACTTTTATCATTGCAGTAAGGTCTGTAGAGATATATTTATAACCCAGGTTCCTTGAGCGCAGAACGCCAACTACCCGGACTATACATCAATGCTTACAACAAATATATACACTGATGAGCCAAGCCCCCTCATTCAATAACTTTTATCATTGCAGTAAGGTCTGTAGAGATAGAGAGAGAGATTTATAACCCAGGTTCCTGGAGCGCAGAACGCCAACTACCCGGACTATACATCAATGTTTACAACAAATATATACACTGATGAGCCAAGCCCCCTCATTCAATAACTTTTATCATTGCAGTAAGGTCTGTAGAGATATATTTATAACCCAGGTTCCTGGAGCTCAGAACGCCAACTACCCGGACTATACATCAATGCTTACAACAAATATATACACTGATGAGCCAAGCCCCCTCATTCAATAACTTTTATCATTGCAGTAAGGTCTGTAGAGATATATTTATAACCCAGGTTCCTGGAGCTCAGAACGCCAACTACCCGGACTATACATCAATGCTTACAACAAATATATACACTGATGAGCCAAGCCCCCTCATTCAATAACTTTTATCATTGCAGTAAGGTCTGTAGAGATATATTTATAACCCAGCTTCCTGGAGCGCAGAACGCCAACTACCTGGGTCTGAAGAGATAATAGTTGATGACATATGTGAAAATAAATACATTTCCAGAAAAATAAATATTACAACTTCTATAGATTTTATAGCAATTAAATTTATAAATGTGTTTGTCATTTTCTAATTATAGATTTGTAAAAAATGTATATATAGACCCTGAGCAAACCATGGAGTTGATATATCCTTAGGAATCAGATAATATTCACTATTTACAGTTAAACCTGTCTATAGCGCCCTCTCTTGGGACTCACCAAAATAGGGTGCTATAGAGAGGGGGTGCTATAGACAAATCATTTTTAATTTAAATCGCATCGTACTACGTATTTAAAATCGGGCGCTATAGAGAGAAAGGCGCTATTTAGAGGGGGCGCTATAGACAGGTATAACTGTATATACTTCTGAGTATATTTTAAATAGTTCAACCTAAAATATCTTTACATGTAATAACTAATAGCTACGTTTTTCGGTTAAAAAAAAACAAACAACTTACTGAAATATTAAGAAAGAAGCAACTCCTTATCGTGCAACTGAATGTTGCTGATGGCTTGTGCCATCTATCGGAGTGAATATCAACTATTGGTTGATTTTTTTAATTACTCCTAAATTGGCCAATTACCCATTCTTGATTAATCGAGAAAAGCTAACCACGTACGCATTTCGAGCTGTTGGCCCTCGTCAGCGTGGTGCAAGCTGTTACTGAAATAGGTCGATGAATATCCTTTTTTGTGGTTATTGCAATTTTTTATCAGACGATTAGTGTTGGGTGTTTTATGCCCCTTATTTTTAATTAACATACCTTGAATAATATATACGCATTTTGAAAATATCGTTATTTTCCCTACCATATATTATAATTATTTTTTCTCTCTTTCTCTCTCGTTGCAGTATAGTCTGTAAAAAAAAAAATAGTATTTTGATTAAAAAATAATAGGACTAAAAAAATTCCGTAAATAGAGAAGGTGTTATATCTATATATATAAAAAATGAATGTTTGTATGTTTGTTTGTATATGCCCGGTATACAAATTCGCAGTAGTTCGCTAATTCAAACCAAAATTTCCATACATAGGTAAAAAAAAAATACGGGGAAGACGATAGGCTATTTTAAAAAATATATAAATCAATTATTAAAACTATATATTTTTAGTCAGAAAATGATGATGACGATATTGCTGTATCATGTTTGATTATCAGATACAAAATTATATCGGGAAAAATTCCAAAAAGCAGAGACCACGGGTGAAACCAGTTCATTATTTTGTACGCAGGAACAAAATTCTAACAGAAAAACATTCATTCGAGCAGAAAATAAAAGCCAGATCATCTTTCTATAAAAATATCGCTTCTCAGACACAAAGTTTGGAGCGGGACGTTTCACAAGAGTGACATCCACGGCGCCAATTTATAATTGTAACGAATAGTATTTGAATAAAAACATTTAATAGGGTAAAACCCGGGCGTTGCCCGGGTCATTCGGCTAGTATTCAATATAATATTTCATTCTCTCTCCAACTTGAACCAAAGTCTAGCTACCAATTTTTCCCTAGTTAATAGGATTCTATCCACCAGTTGTTTATCTTACACCATATAGAACAACCATTTAACATATATAACCTTGTATCATAAACCTTTGTAGACAATTGAGACAATTAAAATAATTTTATTGATATCTTGTCAATACATGAAAAAGTACACAGTCTTCACTAAAAAAAAAGATAATTACTATGTACTATGAATATGACGTCTTTACCACCGCTGTAGAGTTTGGTGGAGAATCGCCAGCGGATCTTCAGCGACACCACGTCTACGAAGTCTACGATGAATACGTAGATCGCGTGTTTCGCCGCTGAGATGGTTATGACGTGGTCCTCGAGACCAACTGGAAAGATTCAAGACTGCAGTTCCGATGATGTAGAACATCTCTCGGATGACAGGGCGAACGGCGCTGTAGGACCAGTAGCGGTGGGATAGAGATAGGTCTAAACCTTCATAGATAATTTGAGTAAGGCGTTGTAACGTGTAGAGTTCGCATAAAGCGAATGGTGTACGCAGAGGAAATACATTTTTGATATAATATTTCACAAAGTTAACATATTTTATATTGACGGGTATATATAAAACATGCTAGTATCTTATTTGAGGAAAATTTAAATGATAAAAAACAACCAATTCTACATTCTTACAAACATTTCAAATGTAAAGTTGATAGGTGGAATATGAGTCATCAATTGTTTACTGACAAAGGTGGCCTATATGGAGAGAAACGGCTGCAGTTTAATCTTATCACAGACCACCTGACTGACTATAAATAAAAGAGAGGATAAGGACAAATTACGACCCATACAACAGCTACTATGCCTAGATCTGTGAGTTTTCACGTAGACTTACATGCCTTTCTATAGCACAGACAGGAATATTTTACTACAGTCCTTACTGCCGTGGTAAATGAAAATCATATTGAAATATAGGAACAGTATATAACTAGTGAATTACTTCTACTATATCAGTGAGTTTTCACGTAGACTTACATGCCTTTCTATAGCACAGACAGGAATATTTTACTATAGTCCTTACTGCCGTGGTACAGGACAACCATATTGAAATACGAGGTGTGTTCAAAAGGTATCGCGACTTTTGTGTTTTTTTTCAAAAATTATTTATTTATTCATGAATACCTATTTTGTGCCCTTCAAAGTAATCCCCATGAGATATTATACACTTGTGCCAACGGTTTTTCCGATCTTCGAAGCACTTCAAAAAATCATTTTAAAAAATCTTCTTCAACTCCTCCTTCGATGCCGTCTTTATCTCGTCAAGCGTAGCGTAACGTCGTCCTTTCATGGGCCTCTTCAGTTTAGGGAACAAGAAAAAGTCACAGGGGGCCAGAACTGGGTAATACGGTGGCTGCAGCATCATTAGTGTGTTGTTTTTGGCCAAAAAGTCGCGCACAAGCAACGATGTGTGAGCAGGGGCGTTATCGTGGTGCAAAAGCCAATTTTTGTTCTTCCACAAATCCGGGCGTTTCTGGCGGATTGCTTCGCGCAAATTGCGCATAACTTGCAGGTAATATTCCTTATTGACCGTTCTACCTTGTGGCAAGAACTCAAGATGCACCACGCCCCTGCAATCGAAGAAAACTGTCAGCAAAACTTTCACATTCGACCGAACTCGGCGCGCTTTTTTTCGGTCTTGGTTCGTGCGGCAGCTTCCATTGAGATGATTGAGCTTTGATTTCCACGTCATAACCATAAACCCACGCTTCGTCACCAGTTATGACCCTTTGGAGCAAATTTGGGTCGTCGCGAACAGAGTCCAACATTTCAATAGCAATGTTCTTGCGATGCTGTTTTTGGTCGCAATTGAACAATTTTGGTACAAATTTCGCGGCGACCCGTCTCATGCCCAAATCATTGATAAAAATCGAATGGCACGAGCCAATCGATATGTTTAGGTCCTCAGCAACTTCTCTAACGGTGATTCGACGATTGGCCAATATCATTTTCTCCACTTCATTAATTTTTTCGTCTGTTGTTGAAGTGCTCGGGCGTCCGGCACGCTCTTCGTCGTTCACATCTTCTCGGCCTTCTGAGAACATATTGTACCACCGATAAACGTTGCTTCGGTCCAAGGTAGCTTCTCCGTATGCCACAGTCAACATTCGGAATGCATCCGCGCACTTAATTTCGTTTTTCACACAAAATTTGATACAGGTTCTTTGATCCATTTTTTAATAGGTAAAAATCGAAGACGATCCAAAACACCTGCAAGCAAAGCAGCTGTCAACAATTAAGTGAACATTCAAAATGGCCGAGCTTGTCGGCATAAGTGAGAGACATGAGTACCAACATAAAGCCACAAAAAGATCGAAATTCGAATATACGTAACCCGCGAAAATTCAAAAGTCGCGATAACTTTTGAACACACCTTGTATTGAGCCAGTATAACTAGGAAATTACTTCTACTCTATCTGTGAGTTTTCACGTAGACTTACATGCCTTTCTATAGCACACAGGAATCAAGATATTTTCTCCACATCCACAATGTTGAATGACAACCATATTGAAATATAGAGCCAGTGTATAACTAACGAATTACTCAACTTGAGTTTCTCACATTATATCTTTATTCACCTTTCTATATTAAACATAAGTCAAAATACCACGCCATCTATATATACAAAATAAAACTATTAGCACGCATAATTTTCTTGTTAAATAAAAAACTTACTACAATATTTACTACGGTAAAAATCGGTAGTATTTTTTTATTATCCCTATTACACATGGTACAGGAAATGATAATCATGGTGGGTAGAAGTTTGCGACTGCTTTTGCTATATGTGCACCACATGTCTACACCAGTGAAAAGCGCAGTTCGAATTTTGCACTTGCATATATGCCAGAACCTCGTTTGATTACTTTCACTCGCTGGTAGGATTGTACTTTTTCAAAAATCGGGGCCATTGGAGCATTTTTTTTTAATTAGAAAAAAAAATTGTCAAATGCGGGATTTGATCCAGGGTTGTAGCGGTCAAAAACCGCCGGTTTAGAACATTCGTCTAGTGACCCCAAAATCAGTAGTGAACTCTCCCAGAGGTTTCGTCCGTTTAATCTACCAGACAGCTTTTTTAGAATTCTACTATTGTATTGGACGATTGTGATTACCATGGTGGTATATATGCGGCACAGGAAGGTTGAATCTTTTGTTATAATCGCGTATAAGGCCTGAAAACAACTACAACCTCCGCCAATAGATGGCGCTTTCGCCTATTTCTGGTATGCAACTTGTGTGGGAATCGCCGACTGCTGTGTTCCTATTTCCTAGTGTAAATAATTGTAAATATACCCGTTAAATGTTATTCTAGTTTTATGTAATGTGTAGTAGAAATGAGAATAAAAAGAGGAGTGTTAGATGTCTTTGTGCTGGTTGCTGTCATGACTCTCTCGCCGACATCGCTGCTGCTGCTCTTCTGGTAAGTCTCTCGTGTCCCCCCACCAGTGGTAAGGCCGAGAGATACTGTCAGAGGAAAGGTGTTCCACTTTAGTGGTGGTTCTCGGACGTCTTTGGGTGGTTTGCAGGGTAGAGCTGCAGAGGGAGAGCAACGGGAGCCCAGGGTAGGTGATCCACAAAGGAGGAAGCGGCGTCGTCGCGAAGAACCAGGAGGGGTCACGCGCGACAGTATTCTAATGAAACTGTCGACATAAGCTTCGAGGACAGTCGAATTACATTCAACCCAAAGGTGTCGCATACAATCGTCCAATTCAGTAGTAGAGCTCTAAAAAGCGCAGTATGAAAGATCAAACTGGCAAACCTTTGGAAAGAGAGGTCCATCACTGATGAACCAAGCCCTGTTAATATTTTTCATCGCAGTAATGATACTAAACTCCGCCTTTTCCAGTCCCAAGCCCGGATGAAAAAGGAGGAGGGGGAGCAGTAACAAGCTCACTAAAAAACCTGGGCTCAGCTGGCCTGGCTGATAGTACCCTGTAAGGACTTCTAATCCAGGGATACAGGATGAGTAGTGTTTGTACTCCATGTTAGGAGCGGCTGCACATGGCGTCTGTTCCTCATGTCAGAGGTGGCCATTTCTTTTGGAGCTAGTCGGCCTGCCACTGAGTAGTGCTCCCAGTCTTATTGACAAAGGCAGACGCATCTACTTCACCCAGTGTGGAGATAAGAAGAAGAATAAAACTTTATTTTATTTGAAAAAGAAGCAATAGTGTTTGATGGTGGTTTGATTCGTGTCAATACTCCAAGAATGTTTGCTACACTGACGTATTAAGTAATATTGGAAGATAGCGCCGGGAGAACAGCTAGGGCCTCGTCAGTTTACATTCTCAGATTTCAGTCACGCATGAGCATTAGACATCTTATTACGATATAAGCAGAATTACTGCCATATTCTTACAGAAGTTCATCCCTATTGGATGATGAGGAAATAAGCAAATAAGGTTCTGGCACTTTATGAAAATTTAAAAATGAAGTTCCTTCTACACACAGTATAGACACACGCGGTAAAATAGAAACCGTCTCAACCTTCCATGATATTCATCTCATCGTGTACTTTATTGTATTAGATAGCAGACGAAAGTTTCCCAAGATGGCGTCTATCATTCCATCAACGTTGAAGTAGTCAGTCACCAAGATAAATGTGACATTCCACATCAGTAATGACAAAAATAAACAGATAGTTTTGTGGTCCATTGTGTCAGGTTACCTCTATTGTTGGCGGTGCAATTATGTCCCAAGGCCACAACACTTCTCTTTGTTTCCACCATGGAATGTCGCCGTGGTGCAATCAGCTTAATTGGTCAACCAGTTTTAATTGATCGTAGGCTGGACACCTCTTGGGGACAATAGCTCCTGGGTTAACCAACCATTGCTTGATGAAATGTCCCTTTTCAAACACTTAGTTCACAATCTGGTCCTTGTGAAGATGAAGTTACATTCTGAATGTCGCAATGGAGAGAACTAAGAAATAGTTTGAGCTCAGAAACAGAGATTCCTGTTCTCCAAGAAGCCAAGACTGTAGGACACCATCTTCCCATCCTAACTATACCACTAGTAAACGTACACTAATGAAGACGTTTAGTTGATTTTTGTTCCACTAGATGGTGCTCTGCCATCTGAAATGCTCAAGTGACTTGAGTTCAGAGACAAGGATTCCTGTTCTCCAAGAAGCCAAGGTTGTAGATATCATCTTCCCATCCTAACTACACCACTAGTAAACGTACACTAATGAAGACGTTTAGTTGATTTTTGTTCAACTAAGTGGTGCTCTGCCATCTGAAATGCTCAAGTGACTTGAGTTCAGAGACAAGGATTCCTGTTCTCCAAGAAGCCAAGGTTGTAGGCACCATCTTCCCATCCTAACTACACCAATAGTAAACGTACACTAATGAAGACGTTTAGTTGATTTTTGTTCCACTAAGTGGTGCTCTGCCATCTGAAATATTCAAGTGACTTGAGCTCAGAGACAGGGATTCCTGTTCTCCAAGAAGCCAAGGTTGTAGGCACCATCTTCCCATCCTAACTACACCAATAGTAAACGTACACTAATGAAGACGTTTAGCTGATTTTTGTTCCACTAGATGGTGCTCTGCCATCTGAAATCCTTGAGTGGCTTGAGCTCAGAGACAGAGATTCCTGTTCTCCAAGAAGCCAAGGTTGTAGGCACCATCTTCCCATCCTAACTACACCAATAGTAAACGTACACTAATGAAGACGTTTAGCTGGTTTTTGTTCCACTAGATGGTGCTCTGCCATCTGAAATGCTCAAGTGACTTGAGCTCAGAGAAAGGGATTCCTGTTCTCCAAGAAGCCAAGACTGTAGGGACCATCTTCCCATCCTAACTATACCAATAGTAAACGTACACTAATGAAGACGTTTAGCTGGTTTTTGTTCCACTAGATGGTGCTCTGCCATCTGAAATGCTCAAGTGACTTGAGCTCAGAGAAAGGGATTCCTGTTCTCCAAGAAACCAAGACTGTAGGGACCATCTTCCCATCCTAACTATACCAATAGTAAACGTACACTAATGAAGACGTTTAGCTGGTTTTTGTTCCACTAGATGGTGCTCTGCCATCTGAAATGCTCAAGTGACTTGAGCTCAGAGACAAGGATTCCTGTTCTCCAAGAAGCCAAGACTGTAGACACCATCTTCCCATCCTAACTATACCAATAGTAAACGTACACTAATGAAGACGTTTAGCTGGTTTTTGTTCCACTAGATGGTGCTCTGCCATCTGAAATGCTCAAGTGACTTGAGCTCAGAGAAAGGGATTCCTGTTCTCCAAGAAGCCAAGACTGTAGACACCATCTTCCCATCCTAACTATACCAATAGTAAACGTACACTAATGAAGACGTTTAGCTGGTTTTTGTTCCACTAGATGGTGCTCTGCCATCTGAAATGCTCAAGTGACTTGAGCTCAGAGACAAGGATTCCGGTTCTCCAAGAAGCCAAGGTTGTAGATACCATCTTCCCATCCTAACTATACCAATAGTAAACGTACACTAATGAAGACGTTTAGCTGGTTTTTGTTCCACTAGATGGTGCTCTGCCATCTGAAATGCTCAAGTGACTTGAGCTCAGAGAAAGGGATTCCTGTTCTCCAAGAAGCCAAGACTGTAGGCACCATCTTCCCATCCTAACTATACCAATAGTAAACGTACACTAATGAAGACGTTTAGCTGGTTTTTGTTCCACTAGATGGTGCTCTGCCATCTGAAATGCTCAAGTGACTTGAGCTCAGAGACAAGGATTCCGGTTCTCCAAGAAGCCAAGGTTGTAGATACCATCTTCCCATCCTAACTATACCAATAGTAAACGTACACTAATGAAGACGTTTAGCTGGTTTTTGTTCCACTAGATGGTGCTCTGCCATCTGAAATGCTCAAGTGACTTGAGCTCAGAGACAAGGATTCCTGTTCTCCAAGAAGCCAAGGTTGTAGGCACCATCTTCCCATCCTAACTATACCAATAGTAAACGTACACTAATGAAGACGTTTAGCTGGTTTTTGTTCCACTAGATGGTGCTCTGCCATCTGAAATGCTCAAGTGACTTGAGCTCAGAGACAAGGATTCCTGTTCTCCAAGAAACCAAGACTGTAGGGACCATCTTCCCATCCTAACTACACCAATAGTAAACGTACACTAATGAAGACGTTTAGTTGATTTTTATTCCACTAGATGGTGCTCTGCCATCTGAAATGCTCAAGTGACTTGAGCTCAGAGAAAGGGATTCCTGTTCTCCAAGAAGCCAAGACTGTAGGGACCATCTTCCCATCCTAACTACACCAATAGTAAACGTACACTAATGAAGACGTTTAGTTGATTTTTATTCCACTAGATGGCACTCTCTGCCATCTGAAATGCTCAAGTGACTTGAGCTCAGAGAAAGGGATTCCTGTTCTCCAAGAAGCCAAGACTGTAGGGACCATCTTCCCATCCTAACTACACCAATAGTAAACGTACACTAATGAAGACGTTTAGTTGATTTTTATTCCACTAGATGGCACTCTCTGCCATCTGAAATGCTCAAGTGACTTGAGCTCAGAGAAAGGGATTCCTGTTCTCCAAGAAGCCAAGACTGTAGGGACCATCTTCCCATCCTAACTACACCAATAGTAAACGTACACTAATGAAGACGTTTAGTTGATTTTTATTCCACTAGATGGCACTCTCTGCCATCTGAAATGCTCAAGTGACTTGAGCTCAGAGAAAGGGATTCCTGTTCTCCAAGAAGCCAAGATTGTAGGGACCATCTTCCCATCCTAACTACACCAATAGTAAACGTACACTAATGAAGACGTTTAGTTGATTTTTATTCCACTAGATGGCACTCTCTGCCATCTGAAATGCTCAAGTGACTTGAGCTCAGAGAAAGGGATTCCTGTTCTCCAAGAAGCCAAGACTGTAGGGACCATCTTCCCATCCTAACTACACCAATAGTAAACGTACACTAATGAAGACGTTTAGCTGATTTTTGTTCCACTAGATGGTGCTCTGCCATCTGAAATCCTTGAGTGGCTTGAGCTCAGAGACAGAGATTCCTGTTCTCCAAGAAGCCAAGGTTGTAGGCACCATCTTCCCATCCTAACTACACCAATAGTAAACGTACACTAATGAAGACGTTTAGCTGATTTTTGTTCCACTAGATGGTGCTCTGCCATCTGAAATGCTCAAGTGACTTGAGCTCAGAGAAAGGGATTCCTGTTCTCCAAGAAGCCAAGACTGTAGGGACCATCTTCCCATCCTAACTATACCAATAGTAAACGTACACTAATGAAGACGTTTAGCTGGTTTTTGTTCCACTAGATGGTGCTCTGCCATCTGAAATGCTCAAGTGACTTGAGCTCAGAGAAAGGGATTCCTGTTCTCCAAGAAACCAAGACTGTAGGGACCATCTTCCCATCCTAACTATACCAATAGTAAACGTACACTAATGAAGACGTTTAGCTGGTTTTTGTTCCACTAGATGGTGCTCTGCCATCTGAAATGCTCAAGTGACTTGAGCTCAGAGACAAGGATTCCTGTTCTCCAAGAAGCCAAGACTGTAGACACCATCTTCCCATCCTAACTATACCAATAGTAAACGTACACTAATGAAGACGTTTAGCTGGTTTTTGTTCCACTAGATGGTGCTCTGCCATCTGAAATGCTCAAGTGACTTGAGCTCAGAGAAAGGGATTCCTGTTCTCCAAGAAGCCAAGACTGTAGACACCATCTTCCCATCCTAACTATACCAATAGTAAACGTACACTAATGAAGACGTTTAGCTGGTTTTTGTTCCACTAGATGGTGCTCTGCCATCTGAAATGCTCAAGTGACTTGAGCTCAGAGACAAGGATTCCGGTTCTCCAAGAAGCCAAGGTTGTAGATACCATCTTCCCATCCTAACTACACCAATAGTAAACGTACACTAATGAAGACGTTTAGCTGGTTTTTGTTCCACTAGATGGTGCTCTGCCATCTGAAATGCTCAAGTGACTTGAGCTCAGAGACAAGGATTCCGGTTCTCCAAGAAGCCAAGGTTGTAGATACCATCTTCCCATCCTAACTATACCAATAGTAAACGTACACTAATGAAGACGTTTAGCTGGTTTTTGTTCCACTAGATGGTGCTCTGCCATCTGAAATGCTCAAGTGACTTGAGCTCAGAGAAAGGGATTCCTGTTCTCCAAGAAGCCAAGACTGTAGGCACCATCTTCCCATCCTAACTATACCAATAGTAAACGTACACTAATGAAGACGTTTAGCTGGTTTTTGTTCCACTAGATGGTGCTCTGCCATCTGAAATGCTCAAGTGACTTGAGCTCAGAGACAAGGATTCCGGTTCTCCAAGAAGCCAAGGTTGTAGATACCATCTTCCCATCCTAACTATACCAATAGTAAACGTACACTAATGAAGACGTTTAGCTGGTTTTTGTTCCACTAGATGGTGCTCTGCCATCTGAAATGCTCAAGTGACTTGAGCTCAGAGACAAGGATTCCTGTTCTCCAAGAAGCCAAGGTTGTAGGCACCATCTTCCCATCCTAACTATACCAATAGTAAACGTACACTAATGAAGACGTTTAGCTGGTTTTTGTTCCACTAGATGGTGCTCTGCCATCTGAAATGCTCAAGTGACTTGAGCTCAGAGACAAGGATTCCTGTTCTCCAAGAAGCCAAGGTTGTAGATACCATCTTCCCATCCTAACTACACCAATAGTAAACGTACACTAATGAAGACGTTTAGTTGATTTTTATTCCACTAGATGGCACTCTCTGCCATCTGAAATGCTCAAGTGACTTGAGCTCAGAGAAAGGGATTCCTGTTCTCCAAGAAGCCAAGACTGTAGGGACCATCTTCCCATCCTAACTATACCAATAGTAAACGTACACTAATGAAGACGTTTAGTTGATTTTTGTTCAACTAAGTGGTGCTCTGCCATCTGAAATGCTCAAGTGACTTGAGCTCAGAGAAAGGGATTCCTGTTCTCCAAGAAGCCAAGACTGTAGGGACCATCTTCCCATCCTAACTACACCAATAGTAAACGTACACTAATGAAGACGTTTAGCTGGTTTTTGTTCCACTAGATGGTGCTCTGCCATCTGAAATGCTCAAGTGACTTGAGCTCAGAGACAGAGATTCCTGTTCTCCAAGAAGCCAAGGTTGTAGGCACCATCTTCCCATCCTAACTACACCAATAGTAAACGTACACTAATGAAGACGTTTAGTTGATTTTTATTCCACTAGATGGCACTCTCTGCCATCTGAAATGCTCAAGTGACTTGAGCTCAGAGAAAGGGATTCCTGTTCTCCAAGAAGCCAAGACTGTAGACACCATCTTCCCATCCTAACTATACCAATAGTAAACGTACACTAATGAAGACGTTTAGTTGATTTTTATTCCACTAGATGGCACTCTCTGCCATCTGAAATGCTCAAGTGACTTGAGCTCAGAGACAGAGATTCCTGTTCTCCAAGAAGCCAAGGTTGTAGGCACCATCTTCCCATCCTAACTATACCAATAGTAAACGTACACTAATGAAGACGTTTAGTTGATTTTTATTCCACTAGATGGCACTCTCTGCCATCTGAAATGCTCAAGTGACTTGAGCTCAGAGAAAGGGATTCCTGTTCTCCAAGAAGCCAAGACTGTAGGGACCATCTTCCCATCCTAACTACACCAATAGTAAACGTACACTAATGAAGACGTTTAGTTGATTTTTATTCCACTAGATGGCACTCTCTGCCATCTGAAATGCTCAAGTGACTTGAGCTCAGAGAAAGGGATTCCTGTTCTCCAAGAAGCCAAGGTTGTAGGCACCATCTTCCCATCCTAACTATACCAATAGTAAACGTACACTAATGAAGACGTTTAGTTGATTTTTATTCCACTAGATGGCACTCTCTGCCATCTGAAATGCTCAAGTGACTTGAGCTCAGAGAAAGGGATTCCTGTTCTCCAAGAAGCCAAGGTTGTAGGCACCATCTTCCCATCCTAACTATATCAATAGTAAACGTACACTAATGAAGACGTTTAGTTGATTTTTATTCCACTAGATGGCACTCTCTGCCATCTGAAATGCTCAAGTGACTTGAGCTCAGAGAAAGGGATTCCTGTTCTCCAAGAAGCCAAGGTTGTAGGCACCATCTTCCCATCCTAACTATATCAATAGTAAACGTACACTAATGAAGACGTTTAGTTGATTTTTATTCCACTAGATGGCACTCTCTGCCATCTGAAATGCTCAAGTGACTTGAGCTCAGAGAAAGGGATTCCTGTTCTCCAAGAAGCCAAGGTTGTAGGCACCATCTTCCCATCCTAACTATATCAATAGTAAACGTACACTAATGAAGACGTTTAGTTGATTTTTATTCCACTAGATGGCACTCTCTGCCATCTGAAATGCTCAAGTGACTTGAGCTCAGAGAAAGGGATTCCTGTTCTCCAAGAAGCCAAGGTTGTAGGCACCATCTTCCCATCCTAACTATATCAATAGTAAACGTACACTAATGAAGACGTTTAGTTGATTTTTATTCCACTAGATGGCACTCTCTGCCATCTGAAATGCTCAAGTGAGCGGTCAGAAAATGCCAAATTTGTGTTTTTACTATCAACACCCTACCATTTTTATATATTTTTATATTTTCTTATTTTTCACACATATGTATATTTTTCTTTCAAAGTTATGTTATATATATTGTATAATTTAAAAATTTTAGAATTTAAAAGTACAGTAGAACTTGGATAATTCGAACTTCTTTAATTCGAAAACCTCTTTAATTCGAATATTTATCTTGGTCCCTAGAATTTCCTATATAAATAATTTAACATCTTTAATTCGAATTTTTGGATAATTCGAATTTTTTTATGGTCCCTTGGGGTTCGAATTATCCAAGTTCGACTGTATATATATATTTATTTTCATTCATTGAAAATTCTACATTTTTTACCCCCTTCCCCCATAGAGTTTTAGAATATGCCACTTTTAATTTTTGTTGTAAATATGTATAGTTAACTCACACAACATACATACACATTTATCTTTTAAATTCACTAATCAACCTTGAACTGTAAAAAATGTTTTATTGTAATATTTTCTTCAAGAAAATTTTAAAATAAAACTACTTGATAGTAAATAATTATTCTTCTGCTTTTCTTTTAACACGACTGCACCTTAAAATCTTCATTTTACAACAAAGATATATCATAACAGTAAGCCGACAAATTTATTATAACATATATATAATTTTGACTATATATATATACAGTTCAAAATAACTTTATTGGATGCCGCTCAAAAATATCACAAGACAGTATTGCTTATATATATGAAAGGAAAATGGCAATAAGAAAAGAGGGAAGTAAAGAAAGTTAAAGGGAAAGTAGATAAAAGGATTATATGATATCGTTTCAAAAAGATTTTTACATTTTTATTAACAATTTATAGAGGGCTATAACAAATTCACCCTGAAGCTTCGGCAGTTACGCGTCATATAAGCGGAACATAAAGAAAAAGGAATGATTTGAAGATAGTGAGATAATAAAAAGAATAAAAGACAGAACTATGATAAAACATTTTATTAAACTATTAAAACGTAAAGAATGAATTTTTTTTATTTAAAAAATATAATATAAAAGAGAGAGAATTTAAATTTTTTTAGGGAAAATTGGAGTCAATATGTTTTTGTTTTGATCTAGAGGAAACCATAATAGTTCTATCAGGATGGAAAGAGATTGGTACCAGGCCGGGTCTTGTCAAAAATAAGCCTGGCGATAGTTTCGACCCTGCTCTGTATACGTTTATATAGCAATATAAATGTCCATATACCCTAAATTGTCATGTATCATAATTATAATAAGTGTTACAGTACCAAATATATATCAACTCGCCAGTTGGGAGGGGACTCATATGTAATCTTCTTATAAATACGATAATAATAAAGTTTCTAAAAGAGAAGTCAGCCAGTAACTCAGGTAAAGCAAGGTCCAAGAAACCATTGTTGATATTAAATCAGACAAAATGGAAATGTACTAAATTTAATGTAGATCTTTCCCGGGGATCTTCCATAAGTCATTAGTGAGTTTTACGACCAGCCACTGGATGACCGACATCTCAATCAGACTCTCCTGGACCTTGTTTGTGTCGCACCGCTGGCCTTTCTTAGATGTCATCTAACCTGCCTCGTCCTTTGTGTATTAATCCACATGCCTGAAACCACGAGGCCCATGACTGCTGTTGCTTTTGTTACGACAACATTCAGTTGCCAGGATCATAGCAAGGACATAGCAGAGGATCGAACTTGAAGAACAGAGCGACGCTGGAAATCTCCACCATGCCACCTACAGCTACAGACATCATGGCAACAACTTGCAGAACCCATCCGAGACATCACCACTCCCAGCCTCAGGGAGATGGACTACCTTCCATAGCCACAAACCTTTCAACCCACTTGCCATTACAAGTCCAACATGCTCGCTACAACCTATTCCTGTTCCAAAATAACTTTATTAGATACCACTCAAAAAGATCAACTTAGCTTATGTTATCTACAATGAAAAATTACAAGTTCCTCACAAAACAAAAGTGTACAATACGGGATTCGATCCCAGTTAATGGCTGTCAGAAACAGACGGTTTATAACGCTGGCTACCTTTTTGTTTCGCCAAAACCTACACTCTATCTGACAGGATGAAACTCTGACCCTGCACGACTTCTCCAACCATCACCAAGGACGTGACCATGGCCAAATCAACCAATGGGAACTATCTAAGTACCCTCCAATGAACACTTTTGTACTGTGAGTTTAGAAATTAACTCTTTTTGGTATTGTTTTAATTGAATAATTCTCTAATATATAGCATATTTTTTAATTCTAAAATATTCCTTAAAACTTTTTTTTTAATCTGTAAATTGCTTTTCTCGAATACACACAATACAATTTGATTTCATTCAACTAAATTTGCATACCAACCCTTTGTACATATCTCAATTGTGTTGATATTTTTTATCTTTTCTTCTAACTAACTTGCATACAAATTCTGTACATATTTAAAATATATTTCTTTCTTTTCTTTCAAAATTTTGTTTATGTTTAAAGTGCAAGTGTCCCTAGGGGGACATAGCGCCCTAAGTCGAAATAAGGAATAACTTATTCTAAACTTAAATTTGAAATTGTGTCAGCTAGAGAGATTTTTGTTTTTATTTTATTATTATATATTTCATTTCACTCTTAGCTCTTGAAATTTAACATCCATCTTCCTTTTCGTTTATACCAATTTGTTTTTATTTCTTGGATCATATTTTATCCAAGTTTCACTAATTTAATTTTGTACCTACCATACTATAAATTATGGTTTCCAATCACTTTTATTTCTTCATTATTTGACGCATTTTACCTAAAATATTCAAACAGCTTTAACTTATTTACATTTAAGTTTTTATATCGTAAAAGGTATACTTTTATTTTTGATGATTAAAACTTCATTTTTATACAGTTTTATATTAATTTTATATTTTTAACAATTTTAACTATTATTCTTAATCAAACCTTATATTTTATACCTCTTATTGTACACTAGACGGGTGACCCGGGCTTCGCCCCGGAATTGACCCGTGTGCATATCTACCCGAGTGATATATATTTAGATAAGATTTTTTTATAATTGTTTGTTATTAGCATTATCTATTTGTTTGCATCAGCATAATTTAATCTAATCTTTGATAGAGAGCGCTGTTCGCGAGCTAAGTAGAATAATTTGAATATATAGTTTTAATAATTGATTTATATATTTTTTTAAAATAGCCTATCGTCTTCCCCGTATTTTTTTACCTATGTATGGAAATTTTCGGTTTGAATTAGTGAACTACTGCGAATTTGTATACAGGACATACAAACAAACATACAAACATTCATTTTTTATATATAGAGATATATATATTAATTAATTGTTACCACAGAGTGTGTGTAAGCTCACAGGTAAATAGGCGCTAGCCGAAACAGAAAAAAAGTTATTTTGTTTAATATTAGTTTCCCTTTCATATTTTGTTCTCTCTCTTGTAAAACAATAAATATAATGTTTGATTAATAATATATTCTTGGGATCAGTTTCATTCAAAATTCTAATAAAATTCAACACCTCTTTATTCGTTTATTATTCGTTTTTAAATAATATATATTATCCAAAATATATATATATAAATTTGATTTGTTTATTCAAAATATCAAGTTTGTGATATTTTGAGAAATGTATACCTGCTAGCCACAAAAAAATACTGTATAGTCATCACTTATAAATTCCCCATGTCCTTATCACAATGAAAGTCATATTGCCACGTGGAAAACTAGGAAAGACAAACTTCAGAATGACACAGCAATTTATTTAAGTCAAGCGCACAAACTCCTGTAGAAGGACTTTCGTGCCCGAAGCTAGAGAATAAAAATGTTTTTGAAAATATACTTTTCCCTGGAGGTATGATATATTTTACACAAAAGAAGCAATAAGAGAAGTATACAGAGTAGCATATATAAATATTGCCACGTGGAAAATTAGGGAAGACAAACTTCAGGATGACACACCAATTTATTCAGGCAGGAACATGTTATTTAATTAAAGTAAGTAAGAAGGTTGAATCCGTAACCAATTTAACTTCACATATTATTTATTATTAATAGTAATTATATGAAACAAATCTTGGTATATATGTCTAGATGAAAAAAACAAAAGCAATACTGTAACATTATATACACACAAGTTCCTTTTCAAACTCAGTCTCATCTATAGCCATTGTTACTCTGTAATATTCCAACAGAACAAACAAACTATGAAAAATAAACAAAATATAAGGAATGAGGGAAGTTTACAGAGTAGTAAAATATAAACATAAAAAATGATACTCTGTTAATACAAGTGTAAAATAAGAAATGCTTGTAAAATAATAAATAATTCACTACAATATCGAATTCAATAATCTGTTTACAAAATAAATATTTGACTACAATATCATTTCATCCCATCCAGTATTAGGCTATTATCATAATATATCATAATCGTTCTTCTGCAAAAATATCCCTTCCAAAACCAACTAATTAAAACCACGCTGCTTTCAAAAAGAAAAAAAAAATCTCGACTTTCAAACACAACTTGCAAATATCTCACATCTTCTTCTATTTTCTTCACCTTTACCTACATCCATCACCAGAGTAAATCTCAAATACACTTCCATGGGACCGCCATATCATCGCTCTCATGGACAGAACTCTCTTTCAATAGAGGATTATTGATTTTGATATTTATATACAGTAGAACCTCTATTTAGTGGACACCTCTCTATAAAAGACAGTTTTCCTTTGCAAAATTACCATTTTTACTATTTAGTAACTCTGCGGTAAGAGGACACCTCTCTATGAGGACAGTTTTCCTTTGCAAAATTACCATTTTTACTATTTAGTAACTCTCCGGTAAGAGGACACCTCTCTATGAGGACAGTTTTCCTTTGCAAAATTACCATTTTTACTATTTAGTAACTCTCCGGTAAGAGGACACCTCTCTATGAGGACAGTTTTCATTTGTAAAATTACCATTTTTACTATTTAGTAACTCTCCGGTAAGAGGACACCTCTCTATAAAGGACAGTTATCCTCTGCAAAATTACCATTTTTACTATTTAGTAACTCTCCGGTAAGAGGACACCTCTCTATAAAGGACAGTTATCCTCTGCAAAATTACTATTTTTACTATTTAGTAACTCTCCGGTAAGAGGACACCTCTCTATGAGGACAGTTTTCCTTTGCAAAATTACCATTTTTACTATTTAGTAACTCTCCGGTAAGAGGACACCTCTCTATGAGGACAGTTTTCCTTTGCAAAATTACCATTTTTACTATTTAGTAACTCTCCGGTAAGAGGACACCTCTCTATGAGGACAGTTTTCCTTTGCAAAATTACCATTTTTACTATTTAGTAACTCTCCGGTAAGAGGACACCTCTCTATAAAGGACAGTTATCCTCTGCAAAATTACTATTTTTACTATTTAGTAACTCTCCGGTAAGAGGACACCTCTCTATGAGGACAGTTTTCACTTGCAAAATTACCATTTTTACTATTTAGTAACTCTCCGGTAAGAGGACACCTCTCTATAAAGGACAGTTTTCATTTGTAAAATTACCATTTTTACTATTTAGTAACTCTCCGGTAAGAGGACACCTCTCTATAAAGGACAGTTTTCATTTGTAAAATTACCATTTTTACTATTTAGTAACTCTCCGGTAAGAGGACACCTCTCTATAAAGGACAGTTATCCTCTGCAAAATTACTATTTTTACTATTTAGTAACTCTCCGGTAAGAGGACACCTCTCTATGAGGACAGTTTTCATTTGTAAAATTACCATTTTTACTATTTAGTAACTCTCCGGTAAGAGGACACCTCTCTATGAGGACAGTTTTCATTTGTAAAATTACCATTTTTACTATTTAGTAACTCTCCGGTAAGAGGACACCTCTCTATAAAGGACAGTTATCCTCTGCAAAATTACAATTTTTACTATTTAGTAACTCTCCGGTAAGAGGACACCTCTCTATAAAGGACAGTTATCCTCTGCAAAATTACCATTTTTACTATTTAGTAACTCTCCGGTAAGAGGACACCTCTCTATGAGGACAGTTTTCATTTGTAAAATTACCATTTTTACTATTTAGTAACTCTCCGGTAAGAGGACACCTCTCTATAAAGGACAGTTATCCTCTGCAAAATTACTATTTTTACTATTTAGTAACTCTCCGGTAAGAGGACACCTCTCTATAAAGGACAGTTTTCATTTGTAAAATTACCATTTTTACTATTTAGTAACTCTCCGGTAAGAGGACACCTCTCTATAAAGGACAGTTTTCCTTTGTAAAATTACCATTTTTACTATTTAGTAACTCTCCGGTAAGAGGACACCTCTCTATAAAGGACAGTTTTCATTTGTAAAATTACCATTTTTACTATTTAGTAACTCTCCGGTAAGAGGACACCTCTCTATAAAGGACAGTTATCCTCTGCAAAATTACTATTTTTACTATTTAGTAACTCTCCGGTAAGAGGACACCTCTCTATAAAGGACAGTTTTCATTTGTAAAATTACCATTTTTACTATTTAGTAACTCTCCGGTAAGAGGACACCTCTCTATAAAGGACAGTTATCCTCTGCAAAATTACTATTTTTACTATTTAGTAACTCTCCGGTAAGAGGACACCTCTCTATGAGGACAGTTTTCATTTGTAAAATTACCATTTTTACTATTTAGTAACTCTCCGGTAAGAGGACACCTCTCTATAAAGGACAGTTATCCTCTGCAAAATTACTATTTTTACTATTTAGTAACTCTCCGGTAAGAGGACACCTCTCTATGAGGACAGTTTTCATTTGTAAAATTACCATTTTTACTATTTAGTAACTCTCCGGTAAGAGGACACCTCTCTATAAAGGACAGTTATCCTCTGCAAAATTACTATTTTTACTATTTAGTAACTCTCCGGTAAGAGGACACCTCTCTATGAGGACAGTTTTCATTTGTAAAATTACCATTTTTACTATTTAGTAACTCTCCGGTAAGAGGACACCTCTCTATAAAGGACAGTTATCCTCTGCAAAATTACCATTTTTACTATTTAGTAACTCTCCGGTAAGAGGACACCTCTCTATAAAGGACAGTTATCCTCTGCAAAATTACTATTTTTACTATTTAGTAACTCTCCGGTAAGAGGACACCTCTCTATGAGGACAGTTTTCCTTTGCAAAATTACCATTTTTACTATTTAGTAACTCTCCGGTAAGAGGACACCTCTCTATGAGGACAGTTTTCCTTTGCAAAATTACCATTTTTACTATTTAGTAACTCTCCGGTAAGAGGACACCTCTCTATGAGGACAGTTTTCCTTTGCAAAATTACCATTTTTACTATTTAGTAACTCTCCGGTAAGAGGACACCTCTCTATAAAGGACAGTTATCCTCTGCAAAATTACTATTTTTACTATTTAGTAACTCTCCGGTAAGAGGACACCTCTCTATGAGGACAGTTTTCACTTGCAAAATTACCATTTTTACTATTTAGTAACTCTCCGGTAAGAGGACACCTCTCTATAAAGGACAGTTTTCATTTGTAAAATTACCATTTTTACTATTTAGTAACTCTCCGGTAAGAGGACACCTCTCTATAAAGGACAGTTTTCATTTGTAAAATTACCATTTTTACTATTTAGTAACTCTCCGGTAAGAGGACACCTCTCTATAAAGGACAGTTATCCTCTGCAAAATTACTATTTTTACTATTTAGTAACTCTCCGGTAAGAGGACACCTCTCTATGAGGACAGTTTTCATTTGTAAAATTACCATTTTTACTATTTAGTAACTCTCCGGTAAGAGGACACCTCTCTATGAGGACAGTTTTCATTTGTAAAATTACCATTTTTACTATTTAGTAACTCTCCGGTAAGAGGACACCTCTCTATAAAGGACAGTTATCCTCTGCAAAATTACAATTTTTACTATTTAGTAACTCTCCGGTAAGAGGACACCTCTCTATAAAGGACAGTTATCCTCTGCAAAATTACCATTTTTACTATTTAGTAACTCTCCGGTAAGAGGACACCTCTCTATGAGGACAGTTTTCATTTGTAAAATTACCATTTTTACTATTTAGTAACTCTCCGGTAAGAGGACACCTCTCTATAAAGGACAGTTATCCTCTGCAAAATTACTATTTTTACTATTTAGTAACTCTCCGGTAAGAGGACACCTCTCTATAAAGGACAGTTTTCATTTGTAAAATTACCATTTTTACTATTTAGTAACTCTCCGGTAAGAGGACACCTCTCTATAAAGGACAGTTTTCCTTTGTAAAATTACCATTTTTACTATTTAGTAACTCTCCGGTAAGAGGACACCTCTCTATAAAGGACAGTTTTCATTTGTAAAATTACCATTTTTACTATTTAGTAACTCTCCGGTAAGAGGACACCTCTCTATAAAGGACAGTTATCCTCTGCAAAATTACTATTTTTACTATTTAGTAACTCTCCGGTAAGAGGACACCTCTCTATAAAGGACAGTTTTCATTTGTAAAATTACCATTTTTACTATTTAGTAACTCTCCGGTAAGAGGACACCTCTCTATAAAGGACAGTTATCCTCTGCAAAATTACTATTTTTACTATTTAGTAACTCTCCGGTAAGAGGACACCTCTCTATGAGGACAGTTTTCATTTGTAAAATTACCATTTTTACTATTTAGTAACTCTCCGGTAAGAGGACACCTCTCTATAAAGGACAGTTATCCTCTGCAAAATTACTATTTTTACTATTTAGTAACTCTCCGGTAAGAGGACACCTCTCTATGAGGACAGTTTTCATTTGTAAAATTACCATTTTTACTATTTAGTAACTCTCCGGTAAGAGGACACCTCTCTATAAAGGACAGTTATCCTCTGCAAAATTACTATTTTTACTATTTAGTAACTCTCCGGTAAGAGGACACCTCTCTATGAGGACAGTTTTCATTTGTAAAATTACCATTTTTACTATTTAGTAACTCTCCGGTAAGAGGACACCTCTCTATGAGGACAGTTTTCATTTGTAAAATTACCATTTTTACTATTTAGTAACTCTCCGGTAAGAGGACACCTTTATATAAAGGACAGTTTTCCTTTGCAAAATTATCATTTTTACTATTTAGTAACTCTGCGGTAAGAGGACACCTCTCTATAAAGGACAGTTTTCATTTCTAAAATTATCATTTTTACTATTTAGTAACTCTCCGGGAAGAGAACACCTCTCCCTAAAGGACAGTTTGGCTTTGCAATTAGGTGCTGTCCTTTACAGGGAGGTAGTTCTATTGTATTTGCTATTCTGATAACTTGCCTCATTAACTCTCTGATATTTTATAAATTTTAATTTATTTTTGCATAAAATAAATTGCCTTGTCATCCTGAGGTTTCTCTCTTTCTTAATTTCTACGATAGAATATAAATACACTCATGGACAAAACTTGTGAAAGTTGTACCTTTTAGCATGTATATCGGGATTCAGACAATAACTCTGAAAGATACACTCATGGACAAAACTTGTGAAAGTTGTACCTTTTAGCATGTATATCGGGATTCAGACAATAACTCTGAAAGATACACTCATGGACAAAACTTGAGAAAGTTGTACCTTTTAGCATGTATATATGGATTCAGACAATAACTCTGAAATATACACTCATGGAAAAAACTTAAGAAAGTTGTACCTTTTATCATGTATATCTGGATTCAGACGATAACTCTGAAAAATACACTCATGGACAAAACTTAAGAAAGTTGTACCATTTAGCATGTATATCGGGATTCAGACAATAACTCTGAAAGATACACTCATGGACAAAACTTGAGAAAGTTGTAACTTTTATCATGTATATCTGGATTCAGACAATAACTCTGAAAGATACACTCATGGACAAAACTTAAGAAAGTTGTACCTTTTAGCATGTATGTTTGGATTCAGACAATAACTCTGAAAGATACACTCATGGACAAAACTTGAGAAAGTTGTACCTGTTAGCATGTATATCGGGATTCAGGCAATGACTCTGAAAGATTTTTGATACACAGCGAACTTTATTGAAGACACACGAGATAACCAAGTGCGAACAAAGTTGTCTGTTTCCTTCAAAAAATAAAAACAGATGACGGACGACATCAAAGACTTTACACTTCTTTAAGTTTTGTTTATGAGTGTACATATATTTAAGTCATTAACTGGTGTTTTCTTAGATAGCAGTTGATCTATCAGACTACGGTCATCGTAGGTTTGGCCATATCTTGTGGCAGATTTCGCATCAGAACTGTATTGTGGGGCAATCGTGATTGCTGTATGTTCATTCTACATTTGGGATTATAAATATTGGTTTTGATGTTGTACCAGAGTAAGCTAAGGTAGATAGAACATATGGGACATATAAACTTGTTCCTATTCCTTTTCTAATTTCGAATTCCATACTTGAGCAATCCTAGGCTCAACGAGGTTCAAGTATTAGTTAACAATGGGAAGACGTGGTTCTAGGAGCATACGACAGGTTTCCACACAGCGCCATCTGTCGGAATATAAAACAACTAAACACAACCTCTTTATTCCACAAAAGTTGATTATGGAGTTAAAATGGAACGGAGAGGATAGTCGACGTGGATATGTTTATAAAAATAAGTAGCGGGATTACATTGTAGTGAAACTAAAAAAAAAATGTCATTTATACCCGAGTCTTGAATCTACAGACAACGTTTAGGGCCGGATTGCAGAAAATACATGTGGATGGAGAGAGAGAGATGCTGTATATATATGTTATATAAAAATAATATTTTATTTAAAATTATATATATTTAATAGATTCAAATACTCTGTTAAAGGTCACGCTTCCCCTATAAAAACTGATTGTTGTTGTTTCCCGAATATGTTGTTGTTGTTTCCCCAATACACGACTTCCAATGCTGCCTATTGATCAACTTGGACATCACCTCTGCTTTTGATCAACTTTGGATCCCCGCCCTATCCCATCGCCTACATGCCCTGAACCTTCCTCCCTCCTTACTCAACATGTATGGCTCCTTCCTGGTTAACCGTTCAGCCACTCTTACCTACAGAGGTCATTCGCGATCTGTCTCCCCCTCTAGAGGATGTGCACAGGGATCAAAGAGTGGTCCTATCCTCTGGAACATCCTCTTCGACCCTATTCTTTCCCTTCAATTTCCACAGGGCGTACATATCCAAGCCTTTGTGCTGATGATTTCCAGTTGGTTATCACAGGACACCCTGACACTCTACCCTCCTCCGCACAGACATCCCTCGATCTCATCAACACTTGGGGCCTTGATCACAAACTTAAACTCTCTCCAAGCAAATGCTCCATCCTCCCAATTTTTTTGCCACAAGCCTTCCCTCCATATAAATTTCATCCCGATCTCTTGCCTTGAAGAAATGACAATCCTCGGGGTCAAATTTGACTCTCGCCTCTCCTTTTCCTCCCACCTTAACCATATCTGCTCAGGTGTGTACCTGCGCGAACGCATACTATGGACTGGGTTTCAAGGCCCGCCGGTTAATGTACACCTCAGTTTTCGAACCTACCCTTACATACGCGGCAGCCATTTGGGGTGAGGCCGCCTAATCTAGGGCTGGTAGGAGCCTACTTCGATCAACACAGAGGATATTTTGCATCAACACCATCCGCGGCTTCCGCACGACACCAACCCTTACCTTCATCGCACTGATGAGGACGCTCCCCCTGGATCTAAAAATACTCCTACTTTCTGCCACCTTCTCACCACAAGATCTCTACCTTTCAAAATTGAGCGCCATCCCCGTCCCTACACCTATCCTCTACCTCAATCCTTACCTTGAATCTGCCATTCCCACCTGCCACCTGATAATCCTGACGTCACATACTTTACTGATGGTTCCAAGACATCCACAGGCGTAGGCGCGGGGATATTCAGGACTTCTTCTTTTTCCCTTGTTCCCCCCTTTGAAGCATCCATCCCTCTCTCAAACCATTGTTCAGTCCTACAAGCGGAGAGTTTCGCACTTCTCTCAGCCTTGAAAGACATTTTTTCTCTTCCACCACATCTCTCCGTGGCAATCTTCTCGGACTGCCTCTCACTTCTTCTATCTTTGCCCGACTTACATTGTCGTCATCCTCTAATCCACAGATGCCAAACTACCCTTTACAAACTTCTTGATTCACGTAGAGTCACACTCCACTGGGTCAAGGGTCATTCTGGAAACTTTGGTAACTGCCGTGCGGACGCCCTTGCGAGATCTGCCTCTGCGAACACCTCCTCTCCCGCTCAATACAAACTAGCCTTACGCCGAACCTTTTTTAACCATCTTAGCAAATCCTTCTAGGACACATGGGGGAGGAGGAATTCATCACCGCCAACCCTACAATCTACAAGAACCTGGGTATCTCTCCTCGTTCTTTATCTTCATCCCACAAACACATCATACCTGATTGCGCAATAACCACAGGTCTCGTTACTGGACACACATGGATAGGGTCCTTTGACAAAACCAAACATATACGTGCCCCAACATGCAACCACTGTCTCTCCTCCCCAGAAACAATTTCACATATTTTCTTCGAGTGTCCCAATATTGATCCTGAACGATCACAACTGTATACAGCCTGCCTCAGGACCATTGGGTACATACCTCTAACCTTGAAGGACCTTTTTTGGAAGGACAAACTTTGGAAATTAATTCTAAGATTTGCACCTGTCAGCGGTAGATTTGTCCTTTCTAATATAACAGCTTCGACCTCAACCTAACTTAGATCATTTTGCTTTGGCCACTGCAACCGCATATGTTCCTCCTTCAAATCACTTTCTCCCTTTTAACATAATGATGCCTTCCCTAACTGTATATAGTCTCCTTTACTATCTCCTCCATTTTCAGACCTTGGAAAATAAAAATAAAAAATAAAATAAAGGAAAAATAAATAAAATATAAATAAATAAATAAAAAATCCTGAAATGAAATAAATTGAAAAAAAAACAACTCTAAAGGCAATATGGTCATAATTTTAACTATAAAGTTATTATATATAAAAAACAATGATAAATAAATAAATAAAAATGAATAAGTAAATAAATAAAATAATTAAATCCTTTATTGATTCAATAGAAGTGTCTCATCAGTGGAATGCCATCCATCATCTCAGCCTGAGCACTTCCTGTTGTAGCGTGTTCTCCAGAAAGGTCCACAATATTGTCGCGTATAAGGACTCAAAATAACTACAACCTCCGCCAATAGATGACGCTTTCGCCTGTTTCCGTTCTGAAACTGGTGTGGGAATCGCCGACTGCTGTTGTCCTGTTTCCTGGAGCAAATAGTTTGTAAATACACGTTTATATTGGCCCTAGGAGGTAACATAATGTAAATTTTCGTTGAATGTTATTCCAGTTATATGTAATGTTTAGTAGAAATGACAATAAAAGAATAGTGTTAGAAGTCTCGGTGCCGGTTGCTGTTGTTGTTACCCTCGCCATCGCCACATCGCTGCTGCTACTCTTCTGGTAAGTCTCTCGTGTCCCCCCACCAGTGGTAAGGCCGAGAGATACTGCCAGAGGAAAGGAGTTCCACTTGAGCAGTGGTTCTCGGACGTCCTTGGGTGGTCTGCAGGGTAGAGCTGCAGAGGGGGAGTCCGGGTAGGTGATCCACGAAGGAGGAAGCGGCGGCGTCGCGAAGAATCCGGAGGGGCAAGCCGCGACAATATCATTTCATAAAGAGTCCATAGAAACACACTCATGGACAAAACTTAAGGAATTTGTACCTTTTAGCATGTATATCGGTATTCAGACAATAACTCTGAAATATATTACAGTGACCTTTATTGAAGACACACGACATAACCAAGTGTGTATACACTCATGGAAAAAAATTAAGTTGTACCTTTTAGCATGTATATCGTGATTCAGACAATAACTCTGAAAGATATTACAGTGACCTTTATTGAAGACACACGAGATAACCAATATACACTCATGGACAAAACTTAAGGAAGTTATACCTTTTAGCATGTATATCGGGATTTAGACAATAACTCTGAAATATATTATAGTGACCTTTATTGAAGACACACGACATAACCAAGTGTGTATAAACTCATGGACAAAACATAAGGAAGTTGGACCTTTTAGCGTGTATACCGGGATTCAGATAATAACTCTGAAAAATATTACAGTGACCTTTATTGAAGACACACGAGATAACCAAGTGTGAACAAAATTGTCTCTGACTCCCTAAAAAAAAAAAGATAACAGGCGAAATCAAGGACTTTCCACTTCCTGGTTTTTTTCCATAAGTGTAAATAGAATAGCTAATGAAACATTTTGATGGTTTTAGTTTCAATGGGCCTGTGGTTTTAACTATTCGTTTTTATTGTATTTTTTTTTATCTCTTTTTGATCTTGGCTTGATTGTTTGGCTAGAGGAAGTGGCCTCCTGAAACCTTGCCAAGTGTAATAAAATAAAAGTATTGAGAAATATCGTTTGATACGCCATGGTTGACATCGCCTCCCAACTCAACTACTGAACATTTTAACCAAAGCTGAGAGTAATTTTCATTCTATTTGTTGAGGCCGCTTCTAACATGGAGCATTGCCTCCCTTCATATGCTGTTGGACTTCTTAGAATCCCTTTTGAGAACCATTTACTGAATCCTAGGACAAATCAATTGCTCCCAGAAGAGATTTGTTTTACTGTCATCCAATATCTATACCGAGGCACCGTTCTCATTCTCTATAATAAAGATTGCAATGTCAAAAAAATGACTATGATATGAATTTTCACATTTTGACACATTCAATAAGGAATCGGTTTTGCTCTTCATTGGAAAATGGGTGCCGTTGCCACGTTAGTCACCTTGGAAATGAACCAGAATTTGGTCGAATATTCCAAGGGTCCAGGAGGGACCGCAGGGAGTCGGACTTCTCCCCCCCATAAAACACTATAAAGGAATGACAATACATCCAGATGGCACAAGAACTTATAAAGCATGAAACAACTGTCCTGGTGTGGAACTAACACCTACTCACATATTCTCATGCCCAGCAATGGCCGCAACCTTGCAGAAAATTGACTTAGACCCAGAGCAGCAGCTTTACACATCCAAGATAGTGGATATTGCTGCTGCTGTGATGGAGATGCATGGAGACATCTGAGACTCTTCTTTGGACACGCCAACAACAACAACAATAAGGAAGCAAGGGTTTCCTTTCTCATTTATTTTATTTCTCAAGCTCTCGGGGTAACCCTTTAAACACGGAGATCCAGAAGTAGGTAGTACTTTTGGATCTCCGTGTTAAAGGACATATTAAGCAGAAAGCTTGAAAAATAAAAGAAATGAGAAAATAAACCAAACCATTGATCCTTATTGATTGTGTCAGAATGTAAAGCCAAGGAAGAATCTTCAATATAAATTTTCACAGTTTGCAATATTAAAGACGCATATAGGACGCGATATCCCAGCTTGGGATACTTGCGCCTAAATACATTTTATCAACTTATATACAATTCATTTTATATACAATTCAAAAAACAAGACTAAAAACAAAATTAAAACTGAGAAAGGTTGGTTTTCTCAAACAGAAAATAAAATCTAAAATGAATTTACAAAAATTATTAAATTTTACATAGGTGTCTTTGTTATATACAAATTCGCACATTTCTTCAATGGGATAAAATGATGGGATACAACAATAGGAGAAACAATAAAGGGGGAGGAATATAAATTAGACATTTTACAGATATAAAACATGATGTGACATGCCCTGCATCACTACAAATAAATGTAACATATTTATAATCAAATATATTGTCGCGTATAAGGCTTCAAAATGACTACAACCTCCGCCAATAGATGGCGCTTTCGCCTGTTTCCATCTGAATCTGGTGTGGGAATCGCCGACTGCTGTGGTCCTGTTTCCTGGGGAAAATGTTTGTAAATACACTTTTATATTGGCCCTAGGAGGTAACATAATGTCAATACCCGTTGATTATTATTCCAGTTATATGTAATGTTTAGTAGTAAAGGACAATAAAGGGTAGTGTTTGAAGTCTTGATGCCGCCTGCTGTTGTTCCTCACGCCATCGCCACATTACTGCTGCTACTCTTCTGGTAAGTCTCTCGTGTCCCCCCACCAGTGGTAAGGCCGAGAGATACTGCCAGAGGAAGGAAGTTCCACATGAGCGGTGGTTCTCGGACGTCCTTGGGTGCTCTGCAGGGTCCAGCTGCAGAGGGAGAGCAACGGGAGCCCGGGTAGGTGATCCACGAAGAAAGAAGCGGCGTCGTCGCGAAGAACCGGCGGAGGGGCAAGCCGCGACAATATTTTAATGTGTGACCCATCTATATATACCGAATAAGTTATAAATATTTTTCAGCACTAATTTTTATTATTATGTAAATCATCAAGAGTATCTCTGCGGACCTTACTGCGATGGTATAAAATATAAGGTGAGAAGACTTGGCTTATCAGTAGTGAACTCTTTCTAACTTGACGAAACCGCTGAGAGGATTCTCCACTGATGAGGCAAACCCTCTAAGCTAATATTTCTAATATCGCAGTAAGAGATCTGTAGAGATAGTAATCATGATTTGTATCATAAGAAACATTAGCGTCAACAAATGTGTACAATTTATAAGATTCTAATTGTTATTATATCCAAACCTGCAATATTGTATATGAGCTTCCAACATATCTAGGCAGCCCCCAGCAATAGGAAAGGTAAAATTATGCACTCTAATACCAAGTTTTATATACAACGATATTTCAAAACATATCTATAAAAGTTTCGGATACTAACAAACCTATCTCATAACTTATTAATTTGCCCCTCAATTTATACCGTCTACCCACAAATTTTGTTACAAAAAAGCAAAAGATCATCGATAAAAAATTATATATGACCACGTAATTTCAAAACACAGTTGTCATTTGAAATCCTAGCGCAAAACGTGGTTAGAAAAAATCGTAATATATTTGTTTTGATACTGTAGTGGAGTTAAAGGAAACCGTATAGCTGTGGCCACCTTACACAAGGCAGACCAAAGTCCATTCACAGGGTCGGTGGAAGGGTGATCTAAACCTTTGGTTTTCGACTGCTACGACCCCGGATCGAATCCCGCATTGGGGACTTTTTCCTAAACTACTTTTCACATACGTAGACATGAAAAAACAATATAAAAAATAAAAAGGTCAGGTGTTTATATCTATATATATAAAAATCAATGTTTGTATGTTTGTTTGTTTGTATGTCCGGTATACAAATTCGCAGTAGTTCACTAATTCAAACCAAAATTACCATACATATGTTAAAAAAATACGGGGAAGACGATAGGCTATTTTAAAAAATATATAAATCAATTATTAAAACTATATATTCAAATTATTCTACTTAGCTCACGAACAGCGCCCTCTATCAAGGTTTGGAGCGGGACGTTTCACAAGAATGACATCCACGGCGCCAATTTATAATTGTAACGAATAGTATTTGAATAAAAACATTTAATCGGGTAAAACCTGGGCGTTTCCCGGGTCATTCGGCTAGTTAAAAATAAAAAAGGAATATCCTGACCAGAAGCACATGTGCTTTACAGATGGCAGAGCGCCATGTGTAGACATCTGATGCACTTACAGTAAAAGCAGTCGTCTACTTCTATCCACCATAATTATCATGGCCTGTATCACGTGTACTAGGGATAATAATAATTTTAAAAGTATATTTATTATTAAAATAATAAAATAGAATATTGCGCCACCAGTTTGTTTATCCTATCATTTAAAAATGCATCAAGGCTGGCACTATATCAATGACCTAGAAAGATGGTGCGTGCTACGACTGCAAACTGCTGTAAAAGCCGTTAGCTGGATAATTAGTCGCTATCTACACCGCAATCAGAATACCTTAGCAAGGTAGATGAATGTAGTGAGATAAGAAAGAAGATGTAGCTCACAGAAGCAAGCCAATCAACGAAACTGTGTGTTAGGTACAATTTAGAATAAAGATTAGAAACATAAGGTAATAAGATCAAATCTAAATAAATCAATTTATTTGAATTTGGTTTTATTATCTGATGTTTCTTGAGTAAAATTAATCAGGCCTCCAGGGAAAAGTGTCTTTTCAAAACAATTTTATTCTCTAGCTTTCGGGCACGGACGCCCTTCTACAGGAGAAAACTTGAGAATCTTATGTTTCTATTCAACCAAAACATTGTACAAAGAGATTTCAAACGATGCACAACTCCTGCGTTTAAAGAAATTGAAGAGTTTGATCAAAAATGTTCTTGGCGCGGGAAGAGATGTCGGTGGATGACATGAGAGAACAAACGGACGCGAAATTTGGGAATTGTTATATATATATAATGAAAAGATAAGATTAATCATCATAATGATAAGATAAATGTTTATAGTTCTTAAGAAACTTCTTTTAAAGTAGGAAGATTTGAAAAAGTCACAATCCTGTCATGGTTTGGCAGGGAGTTAGCTAGCAAGGTGTAACCCATCCCAACTTCTGTTCCAAAACTAGGCAGATAAAAACACACAATCAAGAAGATATTTTGGGACAAATAATAAAGCTTTGAAATATAATAGAACCTCCCTGTAAAGGACACCTAATTTCAGAGCCAAAGTGTTCTTTAAGGAGAGGTTTCCTCTTACTGGTGTGTTGCTTAATAGTAAAAATGATTATCTTGGTAATGAAAACTGTCCTTTGTAGAGAGGTGTCCTCTAGCGCGAGTGTCCTCTCATGGAGGTTCTACTGTATAACAATTTTAAAGAATATTTCAGCTCCTGCTCACCAAGTGTGGCTGTCTCCAACTCGAGTCTACAGAAAAAGTCAATAGTTTTTTTACTTCCAGTTTGACAAGAGGGGGATAATCTTTCTTATTAGATTAATAAACCCTCATTGACATTTCGCATAACTTCTTTCTAAAGGATAATAAATAGATGCAGAGACAAAGTGTCCTTTAGAGAGATATATCTTCTTACCAGAGAGCTGCTAAGAAGGGTAGCAAACAAACTAAATTATGATATATGAGGCGACAAAGTTTTCCCATTTCAGTAGTGAGTCAGTCAATATTGGAATGGTTCATTAAAGATGTGTGACATTTTTCATCCATGGATTTGGTTTCACTTTTTATTGAATTTTCAATAAAACATGTGGTTCTCGTCTATGGCTAAAAATATATACAGTAGACCCTCCGTGTAAAGGACACCTAATTGCAGAGCTAAAGTGTCTTTTAGGGAGAGGTGTTCTCTTACTGGAGAGTTGCAAAATAATAAAAATGGTAATTTGCAAATAAAAACTGTCCTTTGTAGAGAGGTGTCTACTAGCGGGGTGTCCCCTAAAGAGGGTTCTACCGTATATTGTTACAAGGGTATTGTGTTATAAAAGAAAACAATTACAACCTCCGTTAATAGAGGGCGCGCTTCAAGACTTTAGCTGATTCCCTCGGGTCGAACGTAGCGCGGGACGAGTTACGCGACGCCTACCTTCGAGAATCTGTTGTTGTTTTGGAAACAAGAAGTGATAGAATATGTTTGAAATCCAAGAACTGCAGAGGGGAGGACACGGCTGGTGATCAACGATGTAAGAAGCGGCATTGTCACATAAAGGACTAAGGGACAACTGTTGGATCGTTTTTGAAGACAACTCTCATATTTATAAAATTAATTTATTAAACTTTAAACATTTTTAGATATATATAGAAACGAGTTAATTACCTCGTATTTAAGGCAACAAAAGAATCATCTAATTTACATACATCGTTCTAACCAGATTCAACTTGTGCAAAACAGACGACAAATAAAAATAAACAAATTAATAATAGAGGGTAAGTTCCTATTTTTTACAAGCACTCACACTCAAAGAATAATCATTTTCAGCAACAAGCGACAATATGTATATATGGCAACAAATCATAACGTGACTATAACAACCAGACTTATACCAGACCAACAAACCTACTAGAACTCCTGGATAGCTGGTGTGTTGTATATCAATAAACACAGCGACATCTGTGTATTGGGGATGGAATTACTCACTCCTAGTTTATTATATATATTGAAAACAGAATAATTCATTTAATTAAAAAGGCATATATTGGATCAAAATATCATTTACTTTACCAATATAAATGATATTTTGATCCAATATATGCCTTTTTAACTAAAGATTTATTTATGGATTGCTCTATTTTCAAAAAGAATAATTTATATTTATATCTTTTGATAATAAAAAGAGATTCTCACATGAAAATTTTATGATGGCAGAGCGCCATTTAGTATAACAAAAATCAACTAAATGTTGATTTAACTTGTTCCCTGATATTTGGCCAACCCATTTTCTTGATAAATCAAGAAAGGCCAAACAAAAACATGTTTTGGGCTAATGGCCCTCGTCGGCATGGTGCAGGTTGTACCTCAACAACCAAAAATTTGGTCCAAGAGGCTTCCTGAGAAATCAAGAAATATCAGGGAACAAGTTAAATCAACGTTTAGTCTATTTTTGCTCCACTAGATGGCGCTCTGCCATCTAAAATGCTTATGTGAGCGGTCAGGATATGCTTTTATATATATATATGGCATATATAACTATGGCATTCGTCCCCCAAAGACTTATATTGTACGATTGTACAATTTTTCGACAAGATTTTTATGATGAAAATAGGTTTTTCAAAATTTGATACAATTGTAAAATATATCTGTAAGAAAGGAATGACATTAGTAAGTCTGAGTATTTATATCTAACATATCCAGCTCACGTTGGAATCCCTGGAAATGAGCTGGCAGACTCTCTGGCAAAGTCTGGAACTCTTGGCCTCCCTGAAGGCCAGGAAATCTACCACCAAACTAGATGTAATTACCCAATGCCAGCAAGAATGGAAATACAGAGGGTGTTTCCTTTCAAATGAAACGATTTCAAACGTCCGTTAGAACTTTATTTTTCGAACGTGAATTTTTTTCATGTGTTCTATGTGCTTCCCCTTCTTCTTGGCTATCTCCCTGCATCGGACTTTCCAAGCTGCGAACACTTCCTTGACTTTGGAGAGCGAAACATTCGACCACTCCTCTTGTGCGGCTTTCCAAAGTCCGGCCTCAGTTTTGGGACGTCGGTTGAAGAGCCGTTGTTTCAACATACCGAACCCGTAAAAATCCAGTGGGCTGGCGTCGGGAGACTTCACTGGAATGTCCGAGTTCCTGATAAAATTTAGGCCTAGGGTGTCCTTCATTTCTTGTAGGAACTGTTGGGTTTTGTTGGAGGTATGGGAAGAGGCTTTGTCGTGATGAAGGAACACTTTGTCCATTTCCCCTGGGTAAAGGTCTTTCAGTTGTTCGATGACAGGTTTCAGAACGCATTCTATATAGAATTCTGAGTTCACCTTCACCTTCGATGGAACCTTTATGAGCGGAAGGACTCCACGGCCAGTCATTACCCCGACAACCATGAAACCTTTAGGGAAAGTTTCGGAGCATTGGTGAACCCAATTATCCGGGACCTGATTGCCTCTTTTGATGTAACAGATCTTCCGGATTCCATTGCAATACGTCACATACATCCATGCTTCGTCCAATGTTGCAGTATATTCCGATCTGGAACCGGCCAGGTGTTCCTCGTAGAGCTTCCGGGCATTCGTTGCACGGTTTTTCACGTGGAAAGGGGTGAGCTTGTGAACCTTGCCTTTTCGTCGGGTATCCAGTTCCAAATCTTTGTGAATGATGTTATTTATCGTTTTTAGCGATGTTCCACACATTCTGGAAAGTTGGCGCTGAGATGGTGGATTTTCAGTAGTTGCTAGCCGCTTTACCTTGGAAACCGTGGCGGGGGTCCGCACCGGACTGGTCGATCGACTTGATATTTTTGCCCATTGGATTCAGCTTCCCTTTTCTTTCCGATGCCATTTACTACCCTACATATTGTAGCTTTGCCAACATCTAGTCCTTCTGCTTTTAGCTTTTTCACTATGACGCTATAACTGTTTCCTTCTTTGGAAAGGGTCCGAATTGTTTGTTCGACTTGGAGCGTTAGTCTCTCTCCCCCCATGTTGCAAAAATCATGATACCTGATGAAAATGAATTCTCCAGAAGATTCTAGATCTATTGGAACCAGTGTCGTGTGCAGCATGCCTGCACGTGCAAAACGCGAGCGCTCGAAAATCGTTTCATTTGAAAGGAAACACCCTCCGTATACTGCTGCACCTGACTGGTACAGAGCAGGAGGGACAAGCACCAATTCTGTCCTCCCAAGAGAACAACAATCCTTGATTTCTATACTTAAATTTGGTCATCTACAGACAATGACTTTCCAGAATGGTTGCAAGGTTTTCCCACTATGTACTAAGTGTCAACCTGCAACTCCAAAACACATCATTGACTGTATTGACTCATCCATTGATGAGCTCTACTCATCCCCAGCAGACACCATCAACAAGTTCTACAAGCTTGATACCTTAATATGATTGAGTGGAGATAAAATAGAAGAAGTTTCTAAAAATGACAGAGTACCATTGCTAGGTAGAGTGGCAGCAACATATACAGTGGAATCTTGTTAGAACTGCAACCTTAATATAACATCATATTTTAATGTCCAAGTTTTAGGTCCCAATCTTTCTATATATATACAGAAGAACCTCCCTTTAAAGGACAACACCTAATTGCAGAGCTAAAGTGTCCTTTAGAGAGAGGTGTCCTCTTACTAGAGAGTTACTAAATAGTAAAAATGGTAATTTTGCAAATGAAAACTGTCTTTTGTAGAGAGGTGTCCTCTAGCGGGAGTGTCTTCTGTATAATATATATATAACTATAAATTAAGAAAAGGCATCTCCTTATCGTGCAACTGAAAGTTGCTGATGGCTTGCGCCATCTATCGGAATAAATATCAACTATTCTCATTGATTTTTAATTATTCCAGAATTGGCCAAATACCCATTATTGATTAATCAAGAAAAGCTAACCACGGACGCGTTTCGGGCTGTTGGCCCTCATCAGCGTGGTGCAAGCTGTACCTCAACGACCAAAAAAATTGGTCATTAAGGCATCCTGAAAAATCATGAAACGGGTAGGTATGGCCAGAATTGCGTGAGGATGCTACACAATGTGAAAAAATAGTACAAATGTAACATTGTACTGGGATAAGGTGCATAAATTAAGAAAAAGGCATCTCCTTATCGTGCAACTGAAAGTTGCTGATGGCTGGCGCCATCTATCGGAATAAATATCAACTATTCTTGTTGATTTTTAATTATTCCAGAATTGGCCAAATACCCATTCTTGATTTATAACACACAACACTATGGGTATAACTACACTAAAATATTGGTCCTGAGTGAGGGTGTTATAGAGAGGTTTAACTTGTAGTTATTTAGTATTTGTACACAGAAATCCATTCATACTCTGTCACCTATTTGACTAAACTTCCAGTCACCACATATTGTTTGTAGAACTATTATTGCTCCAATGGTAATAGCGTTGTTGTCATCATCAGACAAAAGTACTTAATATACTAATTATTTACTTTGATTTGGTCTTCTTACCTTGTGTTTCTTCTTCTTTCTTATCTCCACACTGGGTGAAGTAGAATGTGTCTGCCTTTGTCATTAAGACTGGGAGCACTACTCAGTGGCAGGCCGACTTAGCTCCAAAATAAATGGCCGCTTCTGACATGAGGAACAGATGCCATGTGCAGCCGCTCCTAACATGGAGTACAAACGCTGCTCATCCTGTATCCCTGGATTAGGAGCCCTTACAGGGTACTATCAGCCGGGCCAGCTGAGCCCAGGTTTTTTAGCGAGCTTGTTACTGCTCCCCCTCCTCCTTTTTCATCTGGGCTTAAGACCGGCAAAGGCAGAGTTCTATTTAACAGTACTATTTAAAAGCATTAAATGGTTAGAATCCTTTGTTCACAATCAGAATCAACAACAAGTATCCAAGGATAAGTGTCTTATCACCTCGAAGCGTTTGTAATAAAAGAAGACACTTATCCTTGGAGGCTTGTTGTTGATACTATTCAAAAGCATGCTGTGATATTTTTTACTCATCAGTACTTTTGTTTGATGATATTAACAACACTCTTACTTGGGGGTCGATGGAAGGATGGTCTAAACTGTTGGTTTTCGACCGCTACGACCCGGGTTCGATTCCCGCATTGGGCACTTTTTTTCTGATTTAAAAAAAAAAAAATGCTCCAATGGCCCTTGATTCTTGCAAAAGTCAAACTCCACCAGCGAGTGCAAATAACCAAACGGGGCTCTGGCAAATTGTAAGTGCAAAGTCGAACTGATTTTCACATGTGTAGACATGGGGTGCACTTATAGTAAAAGCAGTGGCCTACTTCTATCCACCATGATTATCATGGCCTGTACCACATGTGCTAGGAATAGGCAAAAAAAAAAAAAACACACACACACACTTACCTAAATGTCATACACTATTTATTTATTTAGATTTCGTCTTATTACCTTGAGATAATAATGTGTTTGGGGTTGCAGGTTGAGAATTGCACTTAGTACATTGTGGAAAAACCTTGCAACCATTCTGGAAAGTCATTGTCCATAGATGACCAGACAGAAGTATGGAAATCAAAGACTGTTGTTCTAATAAACAATTCAAATGAAGGTGTCAAATGGTAAAAATAAGGTAATAAGACCAAATAAATAAATAGTTTGTGATGTTTAAGTAACAACATTGTTACTAAAGAGACAAAGGTCACCTCTCCCGTCAAAATTGACATCAACACTGTTACTGTCAGACACTATTTATTTAGATTTGGTCTTATTACCTTGTGTTTATAATCTATAATCCAAACTCCACCTTTGCCGGTCCCAAGCCGGATGAAAAAGGAGGAGGGGGAGCAGTAACAAGCTCACTAAAAAACCTGGGCTCAGCTGGCCCGGCTGATAGTACCCTGTAAGGGCTCCTAATCCAGGGATACAGGATCAGTAGGGTTTGTACTCCTTGTTAGGAGCGGCTGTGCACATGGCATCTGTTCCTCATGTCAGAGGCAACCATTTCATTTGGAGCTAAGTCGGCCTGCCACTGAGTAGTGCTTCCAGTCTTAATGACAAAGGCAGACGCATTCTACTTCACACAGTCATGATGGTTGTCAAACAAGCTTGATACCCTAATATGATTGAGTGGATATAAGAAAGAAGAAGATCTATAATCCAAATTGTACCTTATCATGTCAAATGATATTCACACACCAACAAAAATGACTTTCTTCTAGAAGTGGTATCAGTTTGGTCAAGCAGCTATAAAAGAATCCAGAGAACTTACACTACTGGAGAGAAAGGAGATCAACCTTGGGATACAATTTCATTTATAAAGATATTATTATTGGGGTCACGAGAGACTTACCAGAAGAGTAGCGACTGTGGCGAGAGTAACAACAGCAACCGGCACCAAGACTTCTAACACTCTTCTCTTTATATTGTCTTCTTTAAACCACATTACATAATAACTTGAATATTAATCAATGGGTATTTACACTATTTTACATCCCAGGACCAATATCAACGGATATTTACATTCATTTGCCTCAGTAAACAGGACCATAGCAGTCGGCGATACCCACACTAGTTCCAGACGGGAAATGGGCGAAAGCGCCATCTATTGGCGGAGGTTGTAGGTGTTTTCAGGCCCATATACGCAACAATATGTTATTGTAGCGAAATATTTATTTAATGAACAGATTATTAATTTTGTTATTCATATTTTCTACTCTATATATTTTCCATATTGCTTCTCTTGTCTATATATATATAAATGAATGTATGTGTGTGTGTCTGTCCTTTATGCCTGACCAAACCACTCATTGGAACGCCATGAAACTTTGGGAAGTTATTTAGTATAGTACTGGGAAGGTTTCTGAAAAATAATTTCTTGAATATCCTTAGAGTTATTTGCAGATTTGTAGATTTAGCTCGCAAGCAGCGCCACCATTGCGACGATGATAACAAGTTTTTTTATCTATAAGTTTTATTATCACTAAGTTTATTATCTTAAAGATTATTTATCAAAAGTAAGATTATCTCAGGATGACACGGCAATTTATTTGAGACAAGAATAATGATACAATTCCAAGGCAAAGATACTATTCCTTTAACTTCCAATTACCGAGGGAATCAATTAATATTGATTTTATTCAACTTATCGAGTATTTTTCAAGGGACCGGGAAAAAATGTTCACTAGATAAAACGATGATTTTGTAATGTAGAAAATTAGGAAAGACAAAATTCAGGATGACACGGCACACAGGGACTGGAAAAAAATGTTCACTTTATTGGGGGTCGGTGGAAGGCTGGTTAAACCGTTTGGTTTTCGACCACTACGACCCGGGTTCGATTCCCATATTGGACAATTTTTTCTGTTTAAAAAAAAAATGCTCCAATGGCCCCCCGATTCTTGCAAAAGTCCAACCCCACCAGCGAGTGCAAGTAACCAAACGGGGCTCTGGCACATTTGTAAGTGCAAAGTCGAACTGCTTTTCACATGTGTAGACATGTGGTGCGCTTACAGTAAAAGCAGTCGCTAACTACCCACCATGATTATCATGGCCTGTACCCCGTGTACTAGGGATAAGCAAAAAAAAAAAGGAAAGACAAAATTCAGGATGACACGGCACACAGGGACCGGGAAAAAATGTTCACTTTATCGAGAGATTCAAATTTACGAGTTTCAAATTATCAAAATACAGTAAAACCCCTCTATAGTGAACCCCAATGGGACAGAGCTTTTGGTTCACTATAGCCACGGTTTGGCTATTTTTTTTTTTACTTTTCAGAATTTTTAGACCGTATAATTAAAGGACGGCCATGCACACAGGAAGAGGTTGCCTCTTAATAGTGGTCACTTTGTTTTAATTCCCTTAATTGACCAATTTCCTTACATTAATACTGAATAATAAAAGAAATCATTAGATGATAGGTTCTTCTTATCATTAACATACATGTACCCCTATGTCTAATTTCAAAATCAAGACAAATCCTAGGCAAAGTTTCATTAAATATATATTCAAAGATATAAAATGATTTTAAAACATATTTATTACATTATATAATACAATGTTTACTTGAAAAAATGGCTCTAATACCTTGTGCTTCAAAGCACTCTTCAAGCATTGCACCATTCAAATAAAGTTAGTGTTTTTCTTCCATTCCATGTTTCCACATATTTCAAAAATCACTTTATTAGGTACCGCTCAAAAAGAGCAACCTAGTTTATGATATTTGCAACAATGAATAATATGTGAAGGTTATTCACATATTAAACAAAATGTTAACGTGGGATTCAATCCGGTTCATGACTGTCAGGAATCGAGGGTTTTACCTACTTGTAAAGTGGCTGATTGTGCCCTGAATAAATTGCTGTGGGATCCTGAAGTTTGTCTTTCTTAATTTTCTGCGTGACAATATTTTATTATTTATTATTGATAAAGCAAAATTTGGAATATGGATTATAGCTACATGATAATAAGACCAAAACAAATGAATTAATAGTATGTGACGTTTTGGTAACAGAGTTGTTACCATCTTCAGATAAAAGTGATGAATGAAGATGGTAACAGCGTTGTTACCGAAACATCACACACTATTTATTTGGATTTAATCTTATTACCTTGTGTTTATAATCCAAATTGTGTCCTAACCTTTCTTGCAATTATTAATTATTATAAAATATTGTCAAGAGGCTTTTGCGGCTTCAATCACGAGAGGCCCCATGGGACGCCTGTCAATCATCCCTGGACTCGGGGGGTGGGGGCCATGGGTGTGAGGGGTTCTCGGAATCTGGTCGGCGGGGGGAGCTGACGTCGCTCATTAGGATTATCTTTAACTTGGGGTAAGTTGTACTTTCTCTCTCTCCCTATAAATACCCCTTATAATAAATTAATTATCCCCAAACTTGCCCTTGCTTTATTTATCTCCGCGACAATATATTTGTTTATAAGAGATAAAGCTGAGAGTGAAGAGTTTCTTTGCCGTCAGTTTTAATCTCTTCTTAGGGAACAGCCTAAATCAACGTTTAGTTGAGCTCTGTTCCACTAGATGGCGCTCTGCCATCTAAAACGCTCATGGGCTTGTGGTCAGAATATGCCTTATTTGATTTTAATGCCAACACCTGCCTTTTTTATTATATTTTCATATACAACTATATATATTTCCCTACATACAAGAAAATAAGACCTAATCCAAATAATTTATTAGTGTGTGATGTTTCGGCAACAGCATTGTCACCATCATCAGAAAAAAGACAAATTTTATTCTTTTGTCTGATGATGGTGACAATGCTGTTGCCGAAACATCACACACTATTAAATTATTTGGATTAGGTCTTATTTTCTTGTATTATAATCCAAATTGTAGTTTATCATTATTTCCCTACATTTTATCTACCCTTTATTTACTCCGTATATTAAAGGGGGTTGGTGGAAGGATAGTCTAAACCGTTGGTTTTCTACTGCTACAACCCAGGGTCAATTCCCGCATTGAACACTTTATTTCTGATTTAAAAAAAAAATGCTCCAATGGTCCCTGATTCTTGAAAAAGTCCAACCCCACCAGCGAGTGCAAGTAAATAAACAGGGCTCTGGCATATTTGTAAGTGCATAGTCGAACTGCTTTTCACATGTAGTGCACTTACAGTAAAAGCAGTCGCCTACTTCTACCTGATTATCACGGCCTGTACCATGTGTACTAGGGATAAGCAAAAAGAAAAAAACTTCTTTATTATATATTATCCTTTATTTGATCTTAATTTTTTTTCTTTCTGTAACAATTGATTAGAAGAATCAATAGAAATGATAAGGCACAATTTGGATTATAGATTATAAACACAAGGTAATAAGACCAAATCCTAATAAATAAATAGTGTGTGACGTTTCAGTAACAGAGTTCTTACCATCTTCATTTAGTATTTTTGTCTGAAGATTGTTACCGAAACGTCACACACTATTTATTTATTTAGATTTGGTCTTATTACTTTGTGAATCAATAGAATTGTTTAAATTGGCTTCTTATAAATTATACCTAAGATTTCTCCTATTGTATTTTTTTAGTTGAAATTACTGTGGATACATCATTTTTTAAAGCAGTATACAGTAGAACCTCCCTTTAGCAGACACCTCTCTACAAAGTACAGTTTTCATTTGTAAAATTACCATTTTTACTATTTATCAATTCTCCTGTAAGAGGACACTTCTCCCTAAAGGATACTTTGACTCTGCAATTAGGTGTCCTTTACAGGGATGTTCAACTGTATTACCTGTTAAAGCTGAGATATTAAAAAGTAAAAAAAAGATCAGAGACAAGAAGGGGAGGGGAAAATCATATTTTAATCCTTTCTTAAAATTTGACATCATAAGATAAGATAAAAGAAAAAAAAAATCTTAACCATATTTTCTGGAGATCGGATGGCTTCAATATTACAAACACAAGAGACTTTTGAGTAAATTGGAGAAAAATTATAATAAATAAATATTTTAAAAAAAGGATCCCTCAACAGAAATTGAACAAGGGGGATCATGTGTGATGGTTTTATTGAGTCACAACTTAAGAGATTTTTCCTTAAAATATAAAACATTCAACACAAATA
>CP092872.1:15003502-15048481 GCA_030710605.1 Cordylochernes scorpioides | reverse complement strand
CAATCACACTAAGGTATCAAGCTTGTAAAGCTTGAGATTTTTGATGGTGTCTGCCGGGGAAGAGTAGAGCTCATCAATGGATGAGTCAATACAGTCAATAATGTGTTTTGAGGTGTCAGGCTGAGAATTGCACTTAGTAAATAGTGGGAAAACCCTGCAACCATGCTATATTCTTTAAATTTATTAATCAGCCAGGCGCAATATTCAAATATTTGCACCTATTACTGATGAAACAAACAAAACAACAAACAAATTAGTACTTATAATTAAATATTTACAAATTAACATATATTAACCGACAGAGTTCATAAAATTTAGACAAAGTGGCTGATGTAAGAGAGTTAAATAATTTAGATAAGGGAACAATCGATGTCTCACTTCTGTAAAGTTCGGACAGTCGTAGATAAGGTGAAGAGCAGTTTGTTCAGGTTCACCGCAGGAACAATCTGGTGTTTCTGATAGACCTCTTTTAGGTAAGTATTTTTACTATATGCTCTACTGTTTAAGTATATACATTTTCTACTATTTGAACTCCTGTACTAGATCAGTCCCAAAGAAGTACTTTTCAATTACCTAATTTAGAAGTTATAATAGAAATGAAAATATTTTTTAGGAAAATTAAAGAAGCGACGAAAGTTTAATAATGTTATACAGGCTATATTATATTTTTCTTTTTACATTAATGTTAGAAATATCAATAAATATCGCAAAATTCAAACTCTACAATTCACAATTTATTTTATTCTTGTAAACACTTGGTTATTAAATGTTAAAGATCTTAAAGTTTAGTCGTGCAAATGTTTATTATCCCTCCAAAGTATTAGAGAAAAGAAAATAAACTCATGGACAAAACTTAAGGAAGTTGTATCTTTTAGCATGTATATTGGGATTCAGACAATTACTCTGAAAGATTAACTTATGGACAAAAATTAAGGAAGTTGTACCTTTTATCATGTATATCGGGATTCAGACAATAACTTTGAAAGATACACTCATGGACAAAACTTAAGGAAGTTATACCTTTTATCATATATATCGGGATTCAGACAATAACTCTGAAAGATATTACAATGATCTTTATTAAAGACATACGAAGATAACCAAGTATGAACAAAATTGTCTCTCTCCTTAAAAAAGAAAAACAGATGACCAGCGACATCAGACTTCCACTTCTCTAAGTTTTGTCCATGAGTGTAATTTCTAATGATTATATTTAGTAATGTGTGTTTAATGTGATAAATTTTATCAAATAATACAGTGGACCCTCGGTTTACGAGCATCTTGGAGTACGAGCTTTTCGCAGTACGAGCAAAATTTTTTGAAAAATTTTACCTCGGATTACGAGTGAAATTTCGCATTACGAGCAACTCGTGATGGTTGCCCGTAATCGTGATGGATGAAAATTCATTGGGATCCCTCCCTTCAGATCAGATTCGGGAAATATGTAAAATGTGGGAAACTGTGCAATTGTTCGTAGCAAGAAGAATTGCCCGAGTTTCAATTATTAAAAATAAGAAATTAGTTTCGCACTACGAGCGTTTTGGAGTACGAGCATGGCTCTGGAACGGATTATGCTCGCAAACCGAGGGTCCACTGTATCTCTATAGAGAGTTTACTGAAATAATAAATTATTGAATGAGAGAGCTCTTGGCTCATCAGTTGTGAACCGTCTCAGCGGCTTCGCTCAATAAATTTGGGAAAGAAGAACCCAGCTACGCCTGGAATAATACTAAGGGAATTATTGCACATATGTAATATAGTATTAACCAAGGTATTGTATTTTATCAGTAGTAATGACAAGAGAGAAATACAAAACAATACTATGGTAGTGTTAGGAGATCTATAGACGATCCAGGGTGTGGAGAGAGAAGGCAGGATTCCAGTCACTTGCTTATTGAATGTCCAATCTTCCAGAACTACAGAAATATGGAAAACATTGAATACAAGGATCTTTTTATGTTAATATACAGTAAGGACCCATATTTAAAATTTAGAAAATCGGGATTCAGACAATAACTTTGAAAGATATTACAGTAATCTTTATTAAAGACATACGAAGATAACCAAGTATGAACAAAATTGTCTCTCTTCTTAAAATGGTGTTCTCTCTTGGTTAAAAAAAACCGTAATTGCTGAACTATGTATTTGTATTTATTTCATTGGTTGTTCCTAGGTAAGATGTAAAATCAAGCATGATTTTAATGTCTTTTCCTTTCTTCTTTAAACTTCTACTCAAACCTTGTAATTCCCCAATTGTTTATGTAAAATAGTCTCTGAAATTAGTGTTGTTTGTTGACGCAAGCATCCCTTGTGGGGATATCTTTTATCAATTATATATTTATAATTATATGTATTTCTATTGTCCTCAAAGCTTATGTCTAAATTTCATTTAAAATACCCATTCCAAGAGTCTAGCATCCGTATCACTATAAAAGGAGAATCGAAAAATGCAATATAACAGCGGTATGGTAGATTAAACTGGCGAAATCGCTTGGAGGGGTTCACCACTGATGATCCAGACCCTCTCATTAATTTTTGATTGCAGTAAGGGCAGTAGATAATTGTTTAATTTTTAAAATAATCACACGCGTCTATAATAGTTTAGAATTCTCATAACAGATGGCGCGTTAATGTATTATAAATAGCAAAATTACTATGGTGGTGGTTATCTAGCCCATGTAGAATATTGTATTAATGATTCGTTGCTGCTGTGTCAAGGATGACCAATTAAGTACACAGGATCTGTATGGAACGCTTCACGATTTTGCGTGTCATCCTTGCGCAGGGGCCATGTAATCTACTCTGTATCGTTCCAATTTTAGTATATGTACCGCCGAACAAGCGTTTACAGGATCATGTATCATGTACAGGATCTGTAAGGATCTCTGTCGGACTTTTCTTTATTTACCTTCGTGTATTCTGGCGAAGGGGTCTTTCCCAGGAGTTGTGTGGAGACGCTTAAAGTGTTCTTTGTGTCCGTTTTCTGGTGGTCTCCTGGCATACTTATGTAACTTACAGAGAGAATCATCTAACAGTCAACAACAATGATGTCGCCAATTATCTTTTTTTTTTTTTTTTTTAAGGAGACAAGCAATTTTTTTCACACTTGGTTATCTCGTGTGTCTTCAATAAAGGTCACTATGTATCAAATATCTTTCAGAGTTATTGTCTGAATACCGATATACATGCTGAAAGGTACAACTTCCTTAAGTTTTGGCTATGAATGTGTATAGAGTTGGAATGTTGGAGGAATCTGGGTTATCTTTATGTTGTTTTGAATGATAATTGCCATGTGTTATCTTAACGTTTGTTGTTCCTCATTTTTAACGTGATATTATTATTCTATTCAATAATTGTCTTTATACGCACTGTTTGTACTACTTGTATCCTCTTTAATATGTTTCTAAAATCTCGCCACTGTGGCCATCTGGAATTGACAGCTTGTGATTGGACCGGCGGTAGAGTTATTCTTTACATTCATGAACAAAACTTAAGGAAATGGATAGTTTTCGATGAAGCCAGTTTTTTTTTGAAGGAGACGAGGCAATTTTGTTCACACTTGGTTATCTCGTGTGTCTGCAATAAAGGTCACTGTGTATCAAATATCTTTTATTGTCTGAATCCCGATATACATTCTGAAAGGTTCAACTTCCTTAAGTTTTGTCCATGAGTGTAAGTGAGCATAATGAGGTATCTGTCGATTAAAATAAATTATGCAAATTCAGGTGTGACAGGATTGTCCAGAAGGTGCATTAGAAAGGAAGTCCTGTGTCGTGTTTCACACAACTGCTGTATCCATGCAGCTAGAGTGAGATGTACCGCAGGTAGAAATGTGAAAGCTTTTATTTTATAATGTATGCTGTTGCTGCTGCTACTTCGATCTTGGCCGCGTCACTTGGAAAGCCACTTCACAAATCCCCTCGATGCCAATTTCCATCTTGTCTCCTGACACGACGGTCCCCATGGTAGAGGGAGAGCCTGTGAGGACCAAGTCGCTGGATTCGAGCGTCATGTACTCGCTGATTGAACTGATGAGTTCGTGGGGTTTCTTGAGCATGGCTGCGGTCGAGCCAGCCTGGCACACGGCACCGTTCACTTTGCACCAGATCGTCACGTCTCCATTGACTCTGTCCTTCGGGATGAAGTTCCCTACAGGACATGACGTGTCGAAGCCCTTTGACAAGGCCCAGGACTCGCCCTTCTCCCTCGCTGTCGTGAACAGCTCGCAGGCCGTCATATCCAGACAGATGGCGTAGCCTCCTATAAGGTCCAACGCCTGATTGGGTGGAATATTAAATCCCGATCTTCCAATCACAATGCCGAGTTCAACTTCGTGAAGAAGCTCATCGCATCCTTTCGGCAGGCGGATCAACCCCCCGGGCGTGACGTAAGAAGTGGAGGGCTTCAAGTAGTAGATGGGATAGGAGATTGGGCCGTTGGCTTGCTCTGCATAGTTGACGGTGATGCCGATTATCTTTCTCCCAAACCTCACAAATTGATTCAATCTCATACTAGAGGATGTTAGGTGAGGGATGGGGTCCCATGAAGAAATGAGCCCATGAGCGCGCGTTTTAACAAAACCCCTGCGTGCCCTTGACGTAGCTAAAAGTTTTCAGTGCGGATTCAAATTATTTTCAATATGAATACAGCTGAGAAGACGTTGATCTCCAGTTTTGGGGATTCGCCAAGTTATCCCGAAATGGTGCTGCCGATCAAGGCGGATCCATTCAACTATACCAAACCGGCAGATTTGGTCGGGTTTTCAACCCTTCCGAAGCATGTGCACCGGAAAATAGCCAAAAAAGGCTTTGATTTCACCCTGATGGTCGTTGGAGAAACTGGCCTGGGGAAGTCCACACTGATCAACAACCTGTTTCTCAGGGATTTTTACCCGGACCGGGTGCGGCCCAACCTAAGCTGCCCCACCATGCGGCTGCAGACATCGACGGCCGAGATCGAGGAGCGGGGCGTGCGTTTGAAGCTCAACATCGTCGACTCGCCCGGCTTTGGCGACGCAGTCCGCAACAACGACTGCAGCAAGCCCATCCTCCAGTACATTGACGAACAGTTCGAGAGATACCTTCGCGACGAGAGTTCTCTGAATCGATGGAACATAATCGACAGCCGAGTCCATTGCTGCCTCTACTTCATCTCGCCATTCGGCCACGGTCTCAAACCGCTCGACACCGAGATCATGCGACAGCTGTACAACAAGGTCAACATCATCCCCGTTATCGCCAAGTCGGATGCACTGACCCGCAAGGAGCTGGTGCAGATGAAGCGGAGAGTGATGCAGGAGCTGGAGGAGAGTGACATCAGGATCTACACCCTGCCCGCCTGTGACTCGGAGGAAGACGACGACTACGTGGGACTAGTGAAGCGGCTGAAGGCGAGCATGCCATTCGCAGTCAGCTCATCCTTCGCCACGGCCGACGTGGAAGGCCGCCAAGTGCGGGGCCGCGTCTACCCCTGGGGCGTGGTGGAGACCGAGAACCCCGACCACTGCGACTTCCTCAACCTCAAGGCCATGCTCATCACCCACATGGAGGACCTGAAGGAGGCGACCCACGAACTCTACGAGAACTACCGATCGTTCCGTCTCTCGGGCTCCAGCCTTATTTATTGCATGTTGAAGGGTTTTTGCCCGAAAGCTTGCGTCGTCGAATAATTAAAGAAACTTGTCTTCTTTCATTTGGTAAATTCGCTACAAAAATTTGAATATTTCCGCATTTTCAACTTGCATACTCGCGATGACAATTCAATTATTTAGGACATTTTTAAATTGGGACCGATTTTTAATAATAGAACCATGACCCATATACATTTATTTGAAATATATATAATTACTGATATGGATTAGGGTTTATTTTAAATCAATAATACTTGAATTTTTAGAGATTTGTAAAAAACAAATGAATGTAGATGGGGTGGTAATTTCAGATCTCCCACTCCAGGGGAGATGTCAATGGTACGTCTACCATTGATTCAAATAATCTGAACCATATACTGTTGCAGTCCGATTTAGCTTCAGATGAGATCGACATTCTATCATTGAGAACAGACATCTTATCTGTATACCCTCATATGAATTCAGCAAGCTTTTTGTAGGTAGTCTTCTTCTTCTTCTTTCTTATCTCCACACTGGGTGAAGTAGAATGCGTCTGCCTTTGTCATTAAGACTGGGACCACTACTCAGTGGCAGGCCGACTTAGCTCCAAAAGAAATGGCCACCTCTGACATGAGGAACAGACGCCATGTGCAGCCGCTCCTAACATGGAGTACAAACGCTGCTCATCTTGTATCCCTGGATTAGGAGCCCTTACAGGGTACTATCAGCCGGGCCAGCTGAGCCCAGGTTTTTTAGTGAGCTTGTTACTGCTCCCCCTCCTCCTTTTTCATCCAGGCTTGGGACCGGCAAAGGAGGAGTTTTGTAGGTAGTGTTTAATTTTAATGGAAACACGTCATTTCGTCAATAATTCTGTCATCGATCTTTTGTGGTTTATATAGTACTGACCCTAACATAGGTTTTACTTGATTAAAAATCTTCTAAATGTAGATTAAAATAATACAACAGACTTCTGAAGATGGGTCTCTTTTTATAAATGTAATATTAAGCTTTCGGGAATACCCGCCTTTCAACAGGAGCACATAAACCAAATAATAATCCATATTTGGTTTATGTGATCCGTAGAAGGGCAGAGATGCCCGAAAATTTGAGAGATTACATTAATAAAAAAAGTCCTATCTCCAGAAGTCTGTTGTATTATTATTATTTTTTTATTTGACATATTGGAAACGATATCCCAGCTCGGGATACTTGCGCCTAAATACATTTTAGCAGCTTATATACAATTCATTTTACCTGGTTCAAAATCACATTAATAGGTAACGCTCAACAAGAGTAACCTAATTCATGATAATTGAAACAGTGAATAATATGTGAAGGTTATTCACATATTAAACAAAATTTTAACGCGGGATTAAATCCCGGTTCATGACTGTCGGGAATCGAGGGTGTTAACCACTCGTCCACCGACTTGTATGTAATCCATTTTATATACAACTCAATAACAGGACTAAAAACACAATTAAAACTGAAACGATGGTTTTCTCAAACATAAGACAAAATCTAAATGAATTTACAAAAAGTTTATTGAATTTTACATAAATGTTTTTGTTATATACAAATCCGTAAATTTCTTCGATGGGATAAAAATGATTACTTCTGTAGCTGTGAAAGAATGGACATTCCATTAATAAATGTATTGAGTCATAGTTTTATTTTCCACAGAAGCAGCTAGGATCATCAGTTGCCCCGATTTTTAGACAGAAATTCTCCAAAATTATCATGATTTGTGATGAATTGTGAGTTATAAAAATTTGGACGAAAATAAAAAGAAATTCCAAAATTATTTTAATATAACATAGGTGAGCCGACCACACTCTGTTGATGGCTGTTAGTGAATGAGAGAGACTACTTATTAGACACAGCAAACTATCATATTGCCACGTGGAAAATTAGGAAAGACAAACTTCAGAATGACACAGCAATTTATTTAAGGAAACAACAAACTAGGAATGATAAACAAAAAGATAAGCAATGAAGGAAGTTTACAGAGTAGCAAAATATAAACATCAAAAATGATACTCTGTTAATAAAATAATAAATACTGTTACGTCGTAGCCAGATGCTATTCGTGCACTTTGTCTATTCAGAATGCCACAAAGATATACTCGTGAGTTCGAAGGGATTACAGCTAAAGTTAGCGCTTTATTGTATCTCACTTAACAGAAGGAATACAACAGTGGGACTTGCCTTCAACCTCCCCGTCAGAAGTATCCTTGGCGCCGTGGATCTCACTCTTGTGAAGCTTCCCGCTCCACACTATTCAAGTCCAGCCTGGACTTTCACCGCCTTGTAAGCCGCTCCGATGTCAGGCTCTCCTGGCACCGCTTTACAGGACCATCCAGGCGCCCGGAGGCAAGTCGCCACGTTTTCTCCTCGCCGCAGATGTAACCAGACTCTGTCCTCCCCCACACAGGAATGCTGTTTTTAGCGCCTGCCACATGGCAGCTAGAGTCCACACCTCTTTCCCCAACTTTACTCTGGTATCTTAGCTTGTCATCCACGTTACAATACTTTGCGACAATATCTAATGGTCATCCTCCTATCTGCTACCTGGGGAATATCTGGTTGAAATTAGACAACCATAGGGGAATAGGGTGTAAAACTGACAAGTTGACTGTGTAATTAGCTTCTTATGTGACCTGGTTCTGTGTTTCTGCATTGTTGAGCCGAAGGGATGTCAGTAGGGGGGCTATGTAAGTATATATTCTATCTTCAGAAACCTCCAGTGAAAACTTGTCTTCTTCTTCTTTCTTATCTCCACTCAATCATATTAGGGTATCAAGTTGTGTCCGTTGATGGTGTCTGTTTGACAACCATCATGACGGAGTAAAGTAGAATGCGTCTGCCTTTGTCATTAAGACTGGGAGCACTACTCAGTGGCAGGCCGACTTAGCTCCAAAAGAAATGGCCGCCTCTGACATGAGGAACAGACGCCATGTGCAGCTGCTCCTAACATGGAGTACAAACGGTGCTCATCCTGTATCCCTGGATTAGGAGCCCTTACAGGGTACTATCAGCCGGGCCAGCTGAACCCAGGTTTTTTAGTGAGCTTGTTACTGCTCCCCTTCTCCTTTTTCATCCGGGTGGGACCGGCAAAGGCGGAGTTGTAAAAACGTGTAACACAGGAAAACAAGAGAAATTATTGCTGCAGAGGCCAAAAATAAATTATTTTAAAATTTTCACAGCGAAGTTAACAGCGTGGAACATCCATCTTCTAGACACCTTTCATCAGGAAATTTCTTCACTTCATTTGAATACGTAATGGGCATCCTACATCGCGTTGCTATCTCTGTCCTCTTAATTCTTGAATGTTGCAGAATTTGGCGGAGACTGCGTCTATGTCATCCCTGCGCGGGCTAGCTCCTTGACTGAGAAATCTACGAAATGGCGGAGAGTTTTAAGCATGGCATAACTATTTAAATGGAAGGAATCAAGAGAGACCATGTTTCTACTTCCTTTGGGTAATCTCATAATTTGTTCATAGCAATATTGAATCTTTTTTTAGCTGTGTTATATACGTGTGATTATAATATATTTATCTAACGTCAAAATACCGGGGATAGTCACTTTGAAGTTGTATTATTCTCATTTGATGTTCACAGGGCTAGAAGTTCACAGGACCAATGTTGGACAGACTAATTACAATGTTTCCAGCATGGCATAACTATTTAAATGGAAGGAATCAAGAGAGACTATCCTTACTGCGAGTAGAATGTTTCTACTTCCTTTGGGTAACCTCATCATCTGTTTCTGGCTATATTGAATCTTCTATTAGCCCTGTTATATACGTGTGGGTATATTTATTTGGCATCAAAATACCGGTGAGAGTCACTTTAAAAGTGTATTTTTCTCGTTTACTGTTCATTCAATAAACCCACTTTAAGGATACCTTAACTATGTTACGATGTACTAGAGCGCCATCTGTTATCAAATTATAAAACTATTTTAGAGGCGTAATATTCTTTTTAAAAATAAAACAATTTCTACTGTCCTTACTGCGATGGAAAAATTAAAGGGAGGGCCTGGCTCATCAGTGGTGAACCCTCCCAGCGGTTTCGCCAGTTTAATCTACCATACCGCTGTTATATTGCATTTTTGGAACTTCCTTTTATAGGTGACTGTTGTAAGACTCTTGGAATGGGTAAAATAATACTTTAACTATCTTGTACTAAAAGCCCCTCTCAGATAATATTGGAAAAAGGATGGTTTCTTAAATTGTGAGTTATGGAGATTTTGAATTCAAGATATAGAATGGCTTATAATTTTCTTTATTGCTTTCGGCTTCAAGGAGAAAGTCAAAACTTGGCAGTGTGTCTCATGCTTAGCACCACACAAATATTAAACACACTCATGGACAAAACTTAAGGAAGTTTTACCTTTTAACATTTTATCGGTACAATAACTCTGAAATATATTTGATACACAGACACGCCAGATAAACAAGTGCGAACAAAATTGCCCCTGTCTCCTTTAACTAAAGAAAATGAAGCAGGAAAGAGTAAAGGGCATATATATTTAGTGACGGAACAGACCCGGCTGAAGTCTAATCTAAGGGTGATGATGAAAAAGGAAGGAGTAAAGTACGCATCTCATCAGTAACGGGACAGATCTGGCTAGAGATTAAGCTAGGTTTGAAAAGCAGGAAATAAGAAAGGGCACATCATCAGTAACGGAACAGACCCGGCTGAAGACTAAACTAAGGATGATGAAGCAGGAAAGTACGCATCTCATCAGTAACGGAATAGATCTGGCTAGAGATTAAGCTAGGTTTGAAAAGCAGGAAATAGGAATGGGCACATCATCAGTGACGGAACAGACCCGGCTGAAACTAAGTCATGATGAAGCCCAGGAAAGGCGCCAAAAAAGCAGCAGATGTATTCTCACGCCGATCCGCCACATGCTGAAAGGCCACATCTGGTCGGCCGCAGATGTAAATATTTCATTGATGGGCGTCTGTTGGCATTCTGACATGAGGCCGTTATAAACGGCAGCAGCGGGAGGGGCTTGCTTTAAAGTCTGATGCCCGAGGTTCTCTAGGTCGCTATAGCTTTGACAATGACCTGGCCCACCAGAACTGGCTATTGAACTGGATTGGAAGGTAATTTGGCGAACGGTGTTCAAAGTCAATTATTTTTCTTCTTGACGAGTTTCCAATGATTTCGGCAAAATGACCAGATTTTAACAATGTATATGTGATAAAAGTAAGATTGATTTGAACATTTTGAGATTAATATCGCCTGGCCCCATATTGGGTAGAATTTCACTAAGTAAAATTATTTGAAAATTTTGGACATGGCATACACCAAGTACAATGACTTCAGAACGTCACAGGACCAATGTTGGACAGACCAAGTACAATGACTTCAGAACGTCACAGGACCAATGTTGGACAGACCAAGTACAATGACTCCAGAACGTCACAGGACCAATGTTGGACAGACCAAGTACAATGACTCCAGAACGTCACAGGGCCAATTTTGGACAGACCAAGTACAATGACTCCAGAACTTCACAGGGCCAATGTCAGACAGTCCAAGTACAATGACTCCATAACGTCACATGAACAATGTCAGACAGACCAAGTACAATGACTCCATAACGTCACAGGGCCAATGTGGACAGACCAAGTACAAAGACTCCAGAAATCACAGAGCCAATGTTGGACAGACCAAGTACAATGACTCCAGAACGTCACAGGGCCAATGTGGACAGACCAAGTACAATGACTCCAGAACGTCAAAGGGCCAATGTGGACAGACCAAGTACAATGACTCCAGAACGTCAAAGGGCCAATGTTGGACAGACCAAGTACAATGACTCCAGAACGTCACAGGGCCAATGTTGGACAGACCAAGTACAATGACTCCAGAACGTCACAGAGCCAATGTTGGACAGACCAAGTACAATGACTCCAGAACGTCACAGGGCCAATGTGGACAGACCAAGTACAATGACTCCAGAAATCACAGAGCCAATGTTGGACAGACCAAGTACAATGACTCCAGAACGTCACAGGGCCAATGTGGACAGACCAAGTACAATGACTCCAGAACGTCAAAGGGCCAATGTGGACAGACCAAGTACAATGACTCCAGAACGTCACAGGGCCAATGTTGGACAGACCAAGTACAATGACTCCAGAACGTCACAGAGCCAATGTTGGACAGACCAAGTACAATGACTCCAGAGCGTCACAGGGCCAATGTTGGACAGACCAAGTACAATGACTCCAGAAATCACAGAGCCAATGTTGGACAGACCAAGTACAATGACTCCAGAACGTCACAGGGCAAATTTTTTTTTTTTTTTTACTTATCCTTTTAGTCTAAATTAGACAAGATCTTGGAGGTCGTGCTCGTAAAGAAGCTCAAGAACTCTTCTTGGTTCTCTGTACAGGGATCTTTTGTCCTTTCCAATGCAATCTAGTAAATGTTAGGGAGTGGCCTCTTCGGGTTTGCACCTAGTGCACATGGGGAAGCTTTTGGCTCCCTCTTTATAGACTAGAGGGCGCAGGTGACCAGATTTCCATCTGGCCAACTGTGTCGATTCCCTTCTGTTTAGTTGGAGGGTCTGTTTTTTGGGGTTTTCTGCCTGGTACCAAGAATGATGCAAGTGTGAACAGACCAAGTACAAAGACTCCAGAACGTCAAAGGGCCATGCACCAAGTACAATGACTCCAGAACGTCACAGGGCCAATATTGGACAGACCAAGTACAATGACTCCAGAACGTCAAAGGGCCAATGTTGGACATACCAAGTACAATGACTCCAGAACGTCAAAGGGCCAATGTTGGACAGACAAAGTACAATGACTCCAGAACGTCAAAGGGCCAATGTTGGACAGACCAAGTACAATGACTCCAGAACGTCAAAGGGCCAAGGTTGGACAGACCAAGTACAAAAACTCCAGAACGTCACAGGACCAATGTTGGACATACCAAGTACAATGACTCCAGAACGTCAAAGGGCCAATGTTGGACAGACCAAGTACAATGACTCCAGTACGTCAAAGGGTCAATGTTGGACAGACCAAGTACAAAGACTCCAGAACGTCACAGGACCAATGTCAGACAGACCAAGTACAAAGACTCCAGAACGTCACAGGGCCAATGTCAGACAGACCAAGTACAATGACTCCAGAACATCACAGGGCCAATGCTGGACAGACCAAGTACAATGACTCCAGAACGTCACAGGGCTAATGTTGGACAGACCAAGTACAATGCCTCCAGAACGTCACAGGGCCAATGTTGGACAGACCAAATACAATGACTCCAGAACGTCACAGGGCCAATGTTGGACAGACCAAGTACAATGACTCCAGAACGTCACAGGGCCATGCACCAAGTACAATGACTCCAGAACGTCACAGGGCCATGCACCAAGTACAATGACTCCAGAACGTCACAGGGCCATGCACCAAGTACAATGACTCCAGAACGTCACAGGACCAATGTTGGACAGACCAAGTACAAAGACTCCAGAACGTTACAGGGCCAATGTCAGACAGACCAAGTACAATGACTCCAGAACGTCACAGGACCAATGCTGGACAGACCAAGTACAATGACTCCAGAACGTCAAAGGGCCATGCACCAAGTACAATGACTCCAGAACGTCACAGGGCAAATGTTGGACAGACCAAGTACAATGACTCCAGAACGTCACAGGGCCAATGTTGGACAGACCAAGTACAATGACTCCAGAACGTCACAGGGCCATGCACCAAGTACAATGACTACAGAACGTCACAGGGCAAATGTTGGACAGACCAAGTACAATGACTCCAGAACGTCACAGGACCAATGTTGGACAGACCAAGTACAATGACTCCAGAACGTCACAGGGCCAATGTTGGACAGACCAAGTACAATGACTCCAGAACGTCATAGGGCCAATATTGAACGGTCCAAGTACAATGACTCCAGAACGAGGACTAAGGCGCTATCATGTTGGACATCTCCGCGACATCTCAAGAACGTGCGGAAGGACAAGCGGCAACGACTCCAGAACGAGGTGCCAGAGAGGCTGGGCCATAAAAACAACATATTTCATCGAGGCAGCTTCCAGGTCCTTCACCCGAGGAAGACACTTAGGCCGGATTATAGGTCGAGATTCTTCTTATCATCTCTCAGCTGGCTAAATCTGGAAGCCACGCTACCACGCCAACAGATACCCAGAATTCCGATCTATCCAGCACAGAAGATGACGGATGATCATCACAAGGATTGTATCCTACCACAACACATTCCTGAAAATTAACTGAATTCCTAATTCATCATAGTTCTTATGGCTTATTGGAAATATTTCTATTTATATTATGTAACCAGGTACGATATTCAAATATTTGCACCTATTACTGATCAAACAAACAAAACAACAAACAAATTAATACATATGATTAAATATTTACAAATTAACATATATTAACCGACAGAGTTCATAAAATTTAGACAAAGTGGCTGATGTAAGAGAGTTAAATAATTTAGATCAGGGAACAATCGATGTCTCACTTCTGCAAATTTCGGACAGTCATAGATAAGGCGAAGAGCAGTTTGTTCAGGTTCACCGCAGGAACAATCTGGTGTTTCTGATAGACCCTCTTTTAGGTAAGTATTTTTGCTATATGTTATACTGTTCAAGTATGTACATTTTCTGCCCTTTAAATTCATGTACATAGATCATTCTTGAAGTAGTACCCTTTATTACCTAATTTAGAAGTTATAATAGGAATCCACATATTTTTTAGGAAAATTAAAGAAGCGACGAAAGTTTAATGTGTTATACAGGCTATCGTATATTTTTCTTTCTACGTAATGTTAGAAATGTCAAATTTCGAAAAATCAAGCTCTACAATTCACAATTTATTTGTTTCTTGTAAACACTTGGTTAATAAATGTTAAAGATCTTAAAGTTTATTCCTGCAAGTGTTTATTATCCCTCCAAAGTAATATTTATCATAAAATACACTCATGGACAAAACTTAAGGAAGTTGCACCTTTTAGCATGTATATTGGAATTCCGACAATAACTCTGAAAGATAGTACAGTGACCTTTATTGAAGACATACGAGATAACCAAGTGTGTATACACTCATGGACAAAACTTAAGGAAGTTGTACCTTTACGCATGTATATCGGGATTCATACAATAACTCTGAAAGATATTACAGTGACCTTTGTTGAAGACATACGAAATAACCAATTATGAACAAAATTACCAGTCTCCTTAAAAAAGAAAAACAGATGACCTGCGACATCAAAGGCTTCCACTTCTTTAAGTTTTGTCCATGAGTGTAATTTCTAATGATTATTTTTAGTAATGTGTGTTTAATGTGATAAATCTTATCAAATAATATCTCTTCAGACTTTACTGAAATAATGAAATTATTAAATGAGAGAGCGGTTGGCTCATCAGTAGTGAACCGTCTCAGCGGCTTCGCTCAATAAATTTGGTGAAGAACAACCCAGCTTCGCCCGGGATGATCCTAAGGGAATGTTTGCACATATGCAATATAGTATTAGCCAACGTATTGTATTTTATCAGTAGAAATGACAAGAGAGAAATACAAAGCATTACTATGGTAGTGATATAAGCTATAGACGATCCAGGGTGTTTATGTGGAGACAATGGTTTATTGATTTCAAGTCAACGGTCAAAATATTTTATAAACAAAATATAATAAAATAAAAAATTCAAAATTTCTAATTATTTGTATCGGACGAATCCTACTTGATGTCGTCTAGTTCAAGGTCGCATTCTGTCCTGAAGTCGGACAGCCACTTGCCTAGGTGGGAGTCCCCCACATGGGCGATTGCCATGTCAAGGAATTTCTTTAAAGCAGAGCTCTGCTCGGGCGAGATAAACGTGAGGACGTCCTCCCTCTTAGTTAGAGATACAACAGCCAACTCTATTTCGCACCTGTAATAATACCTATATAGGGGTGTCAGGAAGGAGTCAGCGTCTAGTACCTCAAACAGATCCTCAATCTTCTGTGAAGTGGACTGAGGAGGTTGTATGGTTTGGGGATGGAAGATTCCGTTGTTAGTGCAGCATTGGCCTGATCTTTGTCAGGGAGATGTGGAGAGAGAAGGCAGGATTCCAGTCACTTGCTTATTGAATGTCTTCCAGAACTACAGAAATCTGGAAAACATTGAATACAAGGATCTTTTTATGTTTATAAACAGTAAGGACTCATATTTAATCTCTAGAAAATTCTGTAAATATATCTATGATTTTCTCTCTTTGTTAAAAAATAAAAACGAAATTGCTAAACTATGTATTTATTTCATTGGTTATTCCTATTTCTTTATTTCGACTTAGAGCGCTATGTCCCCCTAGGGACACTTGCACTTTAAAAATTAAAGAAAAGAAAGAAAGATATTTTAAATATGTACAGAATTAGTATGCAAGTTAGTTAGATGAAAAGATTTAAAAAATATATATCGACACAATTGATATATGTACAAAGGGTTGGTATGCAAATTTAGTTAAATGAAATCCAATTGTAAAGTATTGTGTTTATTCGAGAAAAGCAAATTACAGATTTAAAAAAAGTTTTATTCCTAGGTAAGATGTAAAATTAAGCATGATTTTAATGTTCTTTTCCTTTCTTCTTTAAACTTCTACTCAAACCTTGTAATTCACCAATTGTTTATGTAAAATAGTTCTCTGAGTTCAAGTGTTGTTGATTGCCGCAAGCATCCCTTGTGTGGATATCGCGTCTGATTTGTTGATAATAAATGACAAGATTAACATATTATATAGTTATAATTATATGTATTTCTACTGTCCTCATAGCTTATGTCCATAGTTCATTTAAAATACCCATTCCAAGAGTCTAGCATCAGTATCACTATAAAAGGAGAATCGAAAAATTCAATATAACAGCGGTATGGTAGATTAAACTGGTCAAACCGCTGGGAGGGTTCACCACTGATGAGCTAGACCCTCTCATTAATTTTCCATTGCAGTAAGGGCAGTATAAAATTGTTTAATTTTTAAAAGAATCATACGCGTCTATAATAGTTTCGATTTCCCATAACAGATGGCGCGTTAATGTATTGTAAATAACAAAATTACTATGGTGGTGGTTATCTAGCCCATGTAGAATATAAAATATATAAACTCCGCCTTTGCCGGTCCCAAGCCCGGATGAAAAAGGAGGAGGGGGATCAGTAACAAGCTCGCTAAAAAACCTGAGCTCAGCTGGCCCGGCTGATAGTACCCTGTAAGGGCTCCTAATCCAGGGATACAGGATGAACAGCGTTTGTACTCCATGTTAGGAGCGGCTGCACATGGTGTCTGTTCCTCATGTTAGAGGCGGCCATTTCTTTTGGAGCTAAGTCGGCCTGCCACTGAGTAGTGCTCCCAGTCTTAATGACAAAGGCAGACGCATCCTACTTCACCCAGTGTGGAGATAAGAAAGAAGAAGAAGAAGATGTAGAATATTGTATTGTTGCTTCGCTCTTGATGTGTCAAGGATGGTCAAAAGAAGATTGTAGACATCGAGAATATCTAGATGCCTGTTGATGCTATTAAATTTTATGGATAATAATGTTTCATTATTCTATCCAATAATTGTTTTCTATGCGTACTGTACTACTTGCATCCTCTTTATTCTGTCTAAGCTCTCGCCACTGTGGCCATCTGGAATTGACAACTTGTGATTGGAGCGGCGGTAGAGCTATTGTTTACACTTGTGAGCAATTGAAGGAGACAGAGGCAACTTTGTTCATACTTGGTTATCTCGTGTGTCTTCAATAAAACCTACTGTGTATCAAATATATTTCAGAGTTATTGTCTCAATCCCGATATACATGCTAAAAGGTACAACTTTCTTAAGTTTTGTCCATGAGTGTATGTGATCATTATGAGGTATCTTTCGATAAAAATAAATTATGAAAATTTCGGTCTGACCAAGGTTGACCAGAAGTTGCATTAGAAATGTAGACCTGTGTCGTGTACCACACAACTGCTGTATCCATGCAGCTTGAGTGAGATGTACCGTAGGTAGAAATGTGAAAGCTTTTATTTTATAATGTATGCTGTTGCTGCTGCTACTTCGATCTTGGCCGCGTCACTTGGAAAGCCACTTCACAAATCCCCTCGATGCCAATTTCCATCTTGTCTCCTGACACGACGGTCCCCATGGTAGAGGGAGATCCTGTGAGGACCAAGTCGCCGGATTCGAGCGTCATGTACTCGCTTATTGAACTGATGAGTTCGTGGGGTTTCTTGAGCATAGCTGCAGTTGAGCCAGCCTGGCACACGGCACCGTTCACTTTGCACCAGATCGTCACGTCTCCATTGACTCTGTCCTTCGGGATGAAGTTCCCTACAGGACATGACGTGTCGAATCCCTTTGACAGGGCCCAGGACTCGCCCTTCTCTCGCGCCGTGGTGAACAGCTCGCAGGCCGTCATATCCAGACAGATGGCGTAGCCTCCTATAAGGTCCAACGCCTGATTGGGTGGAATATTAAATCCCGCTCTTCCAATCACAATGCCGAGTTCAACTTCGTGAAGAAGCTCATCGCATCCTTTCGGCAGGCGGATCAACCCCCCGGGCGTGACGTAAGAAGTGGAGGGCTTCAAGTAGTAGATGGGATAGGAGATTGGGCCGTTGGCTTGCTCTGCATAGTTGACGGTAATGCCGATTATCTTTCTCCCAAACCTCACAAATTGATTCAATCTCATACTAGAGGATGTTAGGTGAGGGATGGGGTCCCATGAAGAAATGAGCCCATGAGCGCGCGTTTTAACAAAACCCCTGCGTGCCCTTGACGTAGCTAAAAGTTTTCAGTGCGGATTCAAATTATTTTCAATATGAATACAGCTGAGAAGACGTTGATCTCCAGTTTTGGGGATTCGCCAAGTTATCCCGAAATGGTGCTGCCGATCAAGGCGGATCCATTCAACTATACCAAACCGGCGGACTTGGTCGGGTTTTCAACCCTTCCGAAGCATGTACACCGGAAAATAGCCAAAAAGGGCTTTGATTTCACCCTGATGGTCGTTGGAGAAACTGGCTTGGGAAAGTCCACGCTGATCAACAACCTGTTTCTCAGGGATTTCTACCCGGACCGGGTGCGGCCCAACCTAAGCTGCCCCACCATGCGGCTGCAGACATCGACGGCCGAGATTGAGGAGCGCGGCGTGCGTCTGAAGCTCAACATCGTCGACTCGCCCGGCTTCGGCGACGCGGTCCGCAACAACGACTGCAGCAAGCCCATCCTCCAGTACATCGACGAACAGTTCGAGAGATACCTTCGCGACGAGAGTTCTCTGAATCGACGGAACATAATCGACAGCCGAGTCCATTGCTGCCTCTACTTCATCTCGCCATTCGGCCACGGTCTCAAGCCGCTCGACACTGAGATCATGCGACAGCTGTACAACAAGGTCAACATCATCCCCGTTATCGCCAAGTCGGATGCGCTGACCCGCAAGGAGCTGGTGCAGATGAAGCGGAGAGTGATGCAGGAACTGGAGGAGAGTGACATCAGGATCTACACCCTGCCCGCCTGTGACTCGGAGGAAGACGACGACTACGTGGGACTAGTGAAGCGGCTGAAGGCGAGCATGCCATTCGCAGTCAGCTCATCCTTCGCCACGGCCGACGTGGAAGGCCGCCAAGTGCGGGGCCGCGTCTACCCCTGGGGTGTGGTGGAGACCGAGAACCCCGACCACTGCGACTTCCTCAACCTCAAGGCCATGCTCATCACCCACATGGAGGACCTGAAGGAGGCGACCCACGAACTCTACGAGAACTACCGATCGTTCCGTCTCTCGGGCTCCAGCCGCCCCATCCAGAACTACGAGAGCCTCGAAAAGATTTCCCTCCACGACCACTGAGATTCTGGGGAAATAACCACTATCACAAGTAGAGAGAGAAGATAGAAGAAGAAGAGAGACTCTATAATTAAAATTCCAATAAAACATTTCAGCTTACATTTCTAAATACAGATGACATGTTAATGCATCATGCTTAATTTGCATCATGCATGATAATGCATCATATTTGCGGAAGAACATTTCTCGAACGTGGTAGACAGGAACTCAGAGCAAGTTCAATGATCCGACATTGTAGAGAAAAAATATTCTTGGCTGAATAATTTCGGTTATGTATACGTAAGCTTTGAAGACAGTAGAAATCTTTATAAATAGATTATTAATATGGAAAATCTTATATAATATTTATGCATCTTTCCCTCATTATGTATATATATTTATGAAAAAAAAGCAATAGAAAAAAATTAAAAATAAAGTGGATCAGGTGTTGATATAAAAAATAAAGAAGGCATATCCTGACCATGAGCACATGTACTTTTTAGATGGCAGAGCGCCATCTAGTGGATGGCTTTTCTTGATTTATCAAGAAATTGGGTTGGCCAAATATCACGGAGCAAGCTAAATAAACGTTTAGTTTATTTTTTCTCCACTAGATGGCGCTCTGCCATCTAAAAAGCACATGTGCTCGTGGTCAGGAGATGCCTTCTTTATTTTTAATATATACAAGGTATGTCCCATAAGTTCCCGGACTGGGTCCATAAAAAAAAAGGTAAGATTTTTTAAAAATATTTTAATTAAAACTTTTCAAAGTAATCCCCCCTTGCTTCAACGCACCAGCGCCATCGTTTCTCCCAATTGTCGAAACAGTTTTTATAAGCCTCTTTTGGAATGCTCTTCAATGCTAACGGCGATTTTTCTATTATGTCATCCCTGGTGTCAAAATGTCTTCCTTTTAGAACTGCTTTAAGTTTGGGGAACAGGAAAAAGTCATTTGGTGCGATGTCTGGGAAATAGGGTGGTTGAAGTAGGATTTGTGTCCCGTTTTTCGCCAAAAAGCTAGTCATCAAGTGCGCTGTGTGAGGGCGAGCATTGTCATGGTGTAGGATCCAGCCACCATTAGTCCATTTTTCTGGCCGTTTTTTTTTCGAATCGCTTCCCTTAGGCGGCGAAGAATGCCCAAATACATTTCCTTAATAACTGTTTGGCCTGCAGGAAGATACTCGTGATGAACAATGCCCTTGTTATCCGAAAAAGCGACCAGCAACACCTTGTTTCTGGATTTTTTGGGTCTAGGCTCACCCTAACCTCTCCACTCGGCAGATTGAGGTTTGGTTTCAGGGTCATAGCCATTGACCCATGTCTCGTCGCCTGTGATTATCTTGTCTTTCCATTCTGGATCCGTTCTTGTCATTTCCATCATGTCCTCACAGGTTGCAAGCCGACACAGTTTTTGCTCATTGGTGAGGAATCTTGGGATGAATTTTGTAGGAGTCTTTTTGAGCTTCAAATCTTCGGTTACGCTCCTTCCAATCGTTGTTTTAGAGATGCCTGTGTCTTGCTCTAGCTCCAGTAAAGTGGTTCGAGGATTTTCTTTTATCAAATCGGTGATTTTTTGCACATTTTCATCAGTCCTTTGAAATTTTGGGCGTCCTTGACGAGGATCATCTTCAATGGAAATTCTGCCAGCTTTAAATCTAGAATGCCATTCAAAAACAGTTGTTCTCTTTGGGGGGTCATTGGGGAATGCTTTATTAAGCATTTCAAAAGTTTCGGTTGCTGATATTTGAAGTTTCACACAAAATTCTATGCAAATCCTCTGCTTCAATTTTTGTTCCATCGTAAAATCGCCGCAGCGCTAGGTGTGACCTTTAAATAAATTAGAATAACCTTGGCGCGCGCGCAAGTACCGCCTCGATATTGGTACCACCGTGTAGCCAGATATTTTTTCTATAATAAACAGTCAAATTCATTTACATTTTTCATTTTTTTTTTATGGACCCAGTCCGGGAACTTATGGGACATACCTTGTTTTATGAAAAAACAATAGAAAAAAATAAATAATAAGTGGATCAGTTGTTGATATTAAAAAAAAAGGAAGCATATCCTGACCACGAGCACATGTACTTTTTAGATGGCAGAGCGCCATCTAGTGGAGCAAAAATAAACTAAACGTTTATTTAACTTGCTCCGTGATATTTGGCCAGTTTTGATCGCAGTGGTACAACCTAGTCCACGCTGACGAGCGCCAACAGCGCGGAACGCGTTCGTGGATGGCTTTCTTTATTTATCAATAAATTGGGTTGGCCAAATATCCGGAGCAAGTTAAATAAACGTTTAGTTTATTTTTGCTCCACTAGGTGGCGCTCTGCCATCTAAAAAGCACATGTGCTCGTGATCAGGATAGGCTTCCTTTATTTTTAATATCAACACCTGATCCACTAATTTTTTTATATATATTTTTAATTATTAATAATCTATTTATATAGATTTCTACTGTCTTCAAAGCTTACGTATACATAACCGAAATATGCATCATATTATAAATGTTCTATTAAAAGACACAATTTGATATTTGCGGAAGAGCGATTGCTCGAAGCATATTATATATTTATAATTGTATGTAATTCTACTGTCCTCAAAGCTTATGTCCATAGTTAATCTAAAATACCCATTCCAAAAGTCTATCATCAGTATCACTATAAAAGGAAGTTCCAAAAATGCAATATAACAGCGGTATGGTAGATTAAACTGGCGAAACCGCTGGGAGGGTTCACCACTGATGAGCCAGGCCCTCCCATTAATTTTTCCATGGCAGTAAGGGCAGTAGAAATTGTTTAATTTCAAAAAGAATATCACGCGTTTAAAATAGTTTCGAATTTTGATAACCGAAATTATTCAGCCAAGAATATTTTTTTCTCTACAATGTCGGATCATTGAACTTGCAATTGGCTACTATTTATACTTATAAATATACATTCGCAAAACGGCCCATTAGCTCAGTTGGTTAGAGCGTCGTGCTAATAACGCGAAGGTCGTGGGTTCGATCCCCCCAACGGCCACTTTTTTTTTTATTTGTCTATTTTCATGGTTATTTTATAGTAACTCGTAAAAAGCCGGGTACATTTTAAAAAGGTGTTGTTATCCGCAGTTTTGTACAAACGCTGATTGGTATCATCATGGCTTCCCTAAACACTTCTCGTTTGTTTTTAAGTTTGAAATATTTTATTTTGATATATTATATTGAGGTAATGGGAGATCGGTTGTCTAAACCGTTGGTCTACCGCTACTACCCGGGATCGATGGTCGGTGGAAGGCTGGTTAAACCGTTTGGTTTTTGACCACTACGACCCGGGTTCGATTCCCGCATTGGACACTTTTTTTCTGTTTAAAAAAAATGCTCCAATGGCCCCCGATTCTTGCAAAAGTTCAACCCCACCTGCGAGTGCAAGTAACCAAACAGGGCTCTGGCACATTTGTAAGTGAAAAGTCGAACTGCTTTTCACATGTGTAGACATGTGGTGCGCTTACAGTAAAAGCAGTCGCTAACTACCCACTATAATTATCATGGCCTGTACCACGTGTACTAGGGATAAGAAAAAACAGAAAACAAAAACAACGACCTGGTATCGAAAAAATGCCACCATTCTTGCAAAAGTCCAACCCCACCAAGTTCAAGTAACCAAACGGGGCTACTTATAAGTTCAAAAGTCGAACTAATTTCACATGTGTAGACATGTGGTACACTTACAGTAAAAATAGTCGTCAACTTTCACCCACCATGATATTATCATGGCCTGCACTACGTGTACTATAGGAGGAATAATACTGTAATAAAAAATATATTATTGAGAGATAACTTTATTGTGTTGAAATAAAATGTAGTCCACAAATTATAGGTTCAAATAGTTTGTTAGCCCCGTGGCTACAGTTGTAATGGATGTCTAAATTTTTATTAAGCTACAAAAACTGAGCGCTAGAGACTATTCATGGCAATGATGAAGTGCATGGGAATGATTTTTACGTGAAACAAATGTCTCCACAAATTAGGCTACTTTGTTTTTTTTTATTTTTTATAAAATCATAATCTGGTTACTTGATCTTTATGGATGTGTGGATCTAATTCTGTTTTATCATGTAAGCTGACAGTATTAAGTAAATATATAAACAAACATCAAAATTGAAAAAAAAATTAAATAAAAAAAAAAAAGTGGCCCATGGGGGGATCGAACCCACGACCTTCGCGTTATTAGCACGACGCTCTAACCAACTGAGCTAATGGGCCGTTATAAAAATGTATATTTATAAGTATAAATAGTATGTAGAGATATAATTTGATGATATTATTAAAAAGATACACATTCCCAGTAAATTTAATTGTTACAAATTTTATAGATAGATGGAAATTGTATTTATAAAATTATGATTAGTTTAGAAAGCAGTTTTCATAGCTTAATAAATATACAGAAAATCATTACAGCAGTAGCCACGGAGAAAACAAACTATTTGAACCTTTAATTTGAGGAATACATTTTATTTCAACCAACACATTTACCTCACAATAATATTGTAACAAAGTATTTATTATTTTAGCATAGTACTATTTTTTTATGTTTATATTTTGATATATTCTGTACACTTCCCTCTTTTTGCTTATCTTTTGTTTATCACTCATAGTTTGTTCTTGCCTGAAATAAATTGTTGTCTCATCCCGAAGTTGGTCTTCCCTAATTTTCCACATGGCATTTTGGTGGAGATGCTGGGTAAGTTAGGGATGACAAACTGAAGATTGCCGAAAAGATCTAGAGGCCATGGGTGCTGTGAGCTACATTTTTAGATACTGGCTACAGGATTCCACCGCCATGTTAAAGCCAAGACTTTCCTCCAAGATGACGATGCCCCTATAGACGATACGAAAGCTGTTCTTCACGCCGCAAGAAAAAAAGACGCAAAGGTACTAGGGACAAAGTTCCAAGACTTCGATGGAATCTTTGGCAGAAGCACGTCAAACCATGTCAGTAACTAAAATAATTGCAATAGGGAAGGAGCTATGTAACAAAGTATTTTTCATTTTTTAATGTTTATATTTTGCTATACTCTCTACATTTCCCTCTTTTGCTTATCTTTTGTTTATCATTCATAGTTTGTTCTTCCCTGAAATAAATTGTTGTCTCATCCCGAAGCTGGTCTTCCCTAATTTTTCATGTGGCAATATATTTTTTAATTACAGTATTATCCCATGATAATCATGGTAGGTAAAAATTGGCAACTGCTTTTACTTCAAGTTCACCACATGTCTACTACACATGTGAAAAGAACTTCGACTTTTGAACTTATAAGTGTGAAATCCCGTTTGGCTACTTGCACTCGTTTGTGGGGTTGGAATTTTGAAAGAATGGGGGCCTTTTTTCGATCCCGGGGCGTAGCGGTAGAAACAACGGTTTAGACCACCGATCTCCCATTACCAAAGTCAAAAACAAAGTGTCTCGCGCATTGGCGGCGCCATCGTAGCGAACCAATAGGAGAGCGCCATTCCAAAAAAAAAAAAAAAAAAGCAAACGGTGACAGAGATGAAGAACGCATGACGCTCGTAACTGTATATAGAATACCTTCCTGTAAGTATGTTCGAGTACATCTCTACTGTAGGACAATATTCCCTTGTATATTTTTGATACTCTCGATGTACATGTTAGATTTCTATTATTTATACATAGATTATACATAACGGCCCATTAGCTCAGTTGGTTAGAGCGTCGTGCTAATAACGCGAAGGTCGTGGGTTCGATCCCCCATGGGCCACTTTTTTTCATCTTTATTGCATGGTTAGTTAGATAAACTCGTAAAAACCCAAAGTGCATTTTAAAAAGGTGCCAAGATAAGGAGATGCATACGATAAATGGCGCAAGCCATCAGCAACTGGAGATGCCTTCCTCCAAAATCACTTTATTAGGTACCGCTCAACAAGAGCAACTAAGGTTATGATATTTGCAACAATGAATAATATGGGTTATATTAAATAAAGGGTTAACGCGGGATTCAAACACCGGTTCATGACTGTCGGGAATCGTGGGTGTTACACACTCGTCCACCGACTTTTTTTTTTTATTGAAGACCCCTTTTTTATTTTAAAAAGGTTATTCGCAGTTTTGTAAAACGCTGATTGAGTGATATTATCTTGGTTTGCATAAACACTTCTCGTTTGTTTAAGTTTGGATTCTTTTATTTTGAAATATCACATTGAGGTAATGGGAGATATTGGTGGTACGTTGGTTTTCTACCGCTACGAGCCGGGATTGAAAAATGCTCCAATGGCCCCCAATTCTTGCAAAAGTCAAACACCACCAAGTTCAAGTAACCAAACGGGGTTATTGAACACTTATAAGTTCAAAAGTCGAACTTATTTTCACATGTGTAGACATGTGGTGCACTTACAGTAAAAGCAGTCGTCAACTTTTACCTACCATGATTATCATGGCCTGTACTACATGTGTACTAAAGGGATATGATACTTTAATTAAAAATATATTATTGGGAGGTAGCTTTATTGTGTTGAATAAAATTATGTCCCAAATTATAGGTTCAAATAGTTTGTTAGCCTCGTGGGGCTACAATTGTAATGGATGTCTCCATTTTCATTAAGCTATGAAAACTGAGCGCTAGACTATTCCTGGCAATGATGAAGTGCATGGGAATGATTGGAATTGTTTTTACTTGAAACAAATGTCTTCACAAAGTATGCTACTTTGGGTTTCTTTTTATAAAAGCATAATCTGGTTACTTGATCTTCATGAATGTGTGGATCCAATTCTCTTATATCAAGTGAGCTGACAACATTAAGTAAATATATAACCAATTTTCCTAATGTTGAAATTCCAAACAATCCTCAAAATTAAATAATTTAATTTGAATAAAAAAAGTGACCCATGGGGGGATCGAACCCACGACCTTCGCGTTATTAGCACGACGCTCTAACCAACTGAGCTAATGGGCCGATATGAAGCCGTGTAACTTTAGTGCATTTAAATTAATATAATCCACAAATTATAGGTTCAAATAGTTTGCTAGCCTCGTGGGGCTACAGTTGTAATGGTTGTCTGTATTTTCATTAAGCTATGAAAACTGCGCGTTATTGACTATTCATGTCAATGAAGAGAGAGGGAGAGAGTGTGTGTATGGGAGTGATTGAAATCATTTTTACGTGAAATACACGAAGTAGGTAACTTTTTTTTCTACACAACCTCAATTAGCTAAAGAAACAAAGGTCGCCTTTCCCGTCAAAATAGACGTCAAAACCAGGTTTCGGGCTAGTAGCCCGATTCCGCCCGGGCGAATGGTTATTTTGACGGGAGAGACGACCTTTGTCTCTTTAGATCAATATCCTATCGGCAAAATTTCCATCTATAACATTAATTAGGTTATTGCTCTTCATGGATTACATTACATGTGGATTACATTCTGTTATGACATGTATGACATGTGAAAACGGACAGCATTCAGTAAATATATATAACCAATGTTTCCCTAGTGTTGACATTCTAAACAACCCTCAGAATTAAAAAAAATATATCTGAATAAAAAAAAAAAAAAAAAGTGGCCCATGGGGGGATCGAACCCACGACCTTCGCGTTATTAGCACGACGCTCTAACCAACTGAGCTAATGGGCCGATGTTGACACTTTCTATAAGTAAATATTCAAAGTAGACTTCTAAACCGCTGCACCTAAAAGTATTTATATAAAAGGATTTATTTCCCTACAGTATAAATTATCTGTTATAACATAGTGTTGCGTATAGAGACAAAGGTCGCCTCTCCCGTCAAAATAGACGTCAAAACCAGACGCCATTACTGTGCTTTGTCACCAACCCGAGGCCGCTAGTTTACGGCGATGGTCAATAGATGGCGTCTGGTTTTGACGGGAGAGGCGACCTTTGTCTCTTTAGATCAATATCCTACCGGCAAAATTTCCATCTATAGTGTTGTGTGTGTCTGGACTGTATGTTAGACATACTCGTAGTTCAGGATGTTCTATCATGTTTAGAAAAAGAATTGATCTCTATAATAACTATCGTGTACCCGCTGTATAAGCGTTTAGGATTATAGACACAGGCTTCTTGTATAAAATTGTAGTTTCTTTTAGGGATTAAAGGAAAGGATCATGTGACACATCATAATGTCATGCATCATAGTCTTGGTCATATTGATGGACACTATATATGGTTAATCGCAGTAAGGACAGTAGAAGTTTGTTTTGTGTGTAAAAAAGAGGCATTTGTGTTTAAATGCTTTCATTTCCTATATATATAAACTAGACGAATGGCCCGGGCAACGCCCGGGGTTTACCCGAGTGCGAATATATTTTAAAAACGTTGTCTTGGGTGGTCGCTATTGACAGGGTGGTCTGTATAGACAGGTGGATGTATCACACAGCTGATAACAGGGTTGTCTAGAGTGGTCGCTATAGACAAGGTGGTCTGTATAGACAGGTGGATGTATCACACTGCTGATAACAGGGTCGCCTAAGGTGACCGCTATAGACAGGGTGGTCTGTATAGACAGGTGAATGTAACACACTGATGATAACAGGGTTGCCTAAGGTGACCGCTATAGACAGGGTGGTCTGTATAGACAGGCAGCTGATAACAGGGTTGTCTAGAGTGGTCGCTATAGACAGGGTGGTCTGTATAGACAGGTGGATGTATCACACTGCTGATAACAGGGTCGCCTAAGGTGACCGCTATAGACAGGGTGGTCTGTATAGACAGGTGAATGTAACACACTGATGGTAACAGGGTTGCCTAAGGTGACCGCTATAGACAGGGTGGTCTGTATAGACAGGCAGCTGATAACAGGGTTGTCTAGAGTGGTCGCTATAGTCAGGGTGGTCTGTATAGACAGGTGTATGTATCACACTGCTGTTAACAGGGTTGCCTAGAGTGACCGCTATAGACAGGGTGGTCTGTATAGACAGGTGAATGTAACACACTGGTGATAACAGGGTTGTCTAGAGTGGCCGCTATAGACAGAGTGGTCTGTATAGACAGGTGAATGTAACACACTGGTGATAACAGGGTTGTCTAGAGTGACCGCTATAGACAGGGTGGTCTGTATAGACAGGTGAATGTAACACACTGGTGATAACAGGGTTGCCTAGAGTGGCCGCTATAGACAGAGTGGTCTGTATAGACAGGTGAATGTAACACACTGGTGATAACAGGGTTGCCTAGAGTGACCGCTATAGACAGGGTGGTCTGTATAGACAGGTGTATGTATCACACTGCTGTTAACAGGGTTGCCTAGAGTGACCGCTATAGACAGGGTGGTCTGTATAGACAGGTGGATGTATCACACAGCTGATAACAGGGTTGTCTAGAGTGGCCGCTATAGACAGAGTGGTCTGTATAGACAGGTGGATGTAACACACTGCTGATAACAGGGTTGTCTAGAGTGGCCGCTATAGACAGGGTGGTCTGTATAGACAGGTGGATGTATCACACAGCTGATAACAGGGTTGTCTAGAGTGGCCGCTATAGACAGGGTGGTCTGTATAGACAGGTGGATGTATCACACAGCTGATAACAGGGGAGTCTAGAGTGGCCGCTATAGACAGGGTGGTCTGTATAGACAGGTGGATGTAACACACTGCTGATAACAGGGTTGTCTAGAATGGCCGCTATAGGTTGTCTAGAGGGGGGCAGGGAGGTCACGTGTTCGCCGGCAGCCAATGGGCGCGCATTCTATCCGTGAGCTTCAGACATACAGACAGAATAAGGCAATTATATAAGTAGATGGCACGTTGTTAATTCATATCAATTTATATCTAACTGTGGTCTTATCCTTATTGTTTGCGGAAGAGCATTGCTCGATGCAAATATTTATATGTAATTCTACTATCTTAAAAGCTTATGTCCATAGTATGTTTTAATACCATTTCTGAGATTACACTCTTCAGTGCAGCATATATAAGCAGAATGATCCAATACAGTATTAGAGCTCTTAGAAGCAGTCTGGTAGATTAAATTGGCGAAACCGATGAGAGGGTTTACCACTGTTGAACCAAGCCCTCCCAAAATATTTTCATCGCAGTAAGGACAGTAGAAGTTTGTTCTGTGTATAGAAATAGGCATTCGTGCTTAAAAATGCTTTCATTTCCCATATATAGATGGCGCGTTGTTAATTTATATTAATTTATGGTTTAGTAAATGAACTTATTGTCTTTCATGATGTATCTTGATTTCTGGCGGTACCTGAATCATCAAGAGTTTCTACCATTGAATATTTCAATTTATATATTTTAAAATATAATAAAATATAATGCGGCTTATGATTGTAAAACGACATTTGAAAATTATCTCGCATGTGTTTCTTTTAAACGAAAAATCGAAATTGATTTTTAAGGAGAAATAACGATTATTTCTAACCTTAGGGATGAAAGGATGAATTGTGAAGAGTAATGATAAACGGAAAAATAAAAGTGTCCAGGGATGGGAATCGAACCCACAGTGTTCCGCTTACCGGGCAGATGCCATGTCCACTAGGCTACCCTGGACATATTTTTACGTTCGTAAATATTCTCAAAAACACCTTCGGGAGGAGAACCCGCGATACCATTGAATAATTGACCATAGAGAGGATTTCTGAGAGGACAGAAACCAGTGTTGGGCATTAAAAAATTATTTTTCAATTAAATTGAAGTGCAATTAACAATTAATTAATTGTTAATTAGAAAAGTGCAATTAAAAATTACAATTAAAAATTACAATTAACAATTAATCAATTGTTTATCTTTAATAAATCATTTTAATTAATATTTGCCCAACACTGCCTGAGATAAAAAGTGTTTTTATTAAATACAACACACCTTTACCATCGTCAGCTGCAGTTGAACGCCTTTTTTCTTTTGCGACAATGACAAATCTGCCAAAGAGTCACAAATTGTCGGACAGCATGTTCGAGAAGAGAGTGGTACTGAAATGCAGTGTTGGGCATTAAAAAATTATTTTTCAATTAAATTGAAGTGCAATTAACAATTAATTAATTCTTAATTAGAAAAGTGCAATTAACAATTGATTAATTGTTAATTGTGAAAATTACAATTAACAATTAATCAATTGTTAATCTTTAATAAATCATTTTAATTAATATTTGCCCAACACTGTCAGAAACCAACCTGTAGTTTGAAGAGAAGTAGATAGATTCTAACAATTTTCATTATTACATGATTGTGGATTTCGACAAATTACGAAAAAATCATAATACGCCGAAATTCTTTTTATATTGTTTATACATTTTAGTTAGATGAAGAAGGTCTTTCCAGAAAGTTTCCTTTAATGTAAATAAAAAAAAAAAGAGTTGTAGCGTCTTATTTTTTATTTTTTTACTTATCCTTTTAGTCTAAATTATACAAGATCTTGGAGGTCGTGCTCATAAAGAAGTTCAAAAACTCTTCTTGGTTCTCTGTACAGGGATTTCGTGTCCTTTCCAATACAATTTAGTATATGTAGCGTCTTATGATATTTTGTAATCTCACACTCTTGTTTGACATCTTAGGATGCATCTTTATGCTAATCTTTGAACAAAGAACTGCTATATATTGCAAGATTTTCAATAAATTCTCTTCAAGGTTATAAGCTGTATTTTTGCTGTTCGGCCCAATTGTGGAAGTTGGCAGTGTGATCTCAGCAGCGACCTTCCTTTCTGCCAAACGTCATCGCATCAATAAATCTTCCTTCAGTTTCCGGGTCAGCGTTCCGTCAGCGCGGTGCCGGTCAGTTCCGGCATGCCATGGAGGGACAAAGAGAAGATTAGGAACAGATGTTAGGGCTACACACACACACGCACACTAAGACTACATAAATACAATCTCTTGTATTCCAAAGTCCACCAAAATATCCTAAAAGTGAAACGCTTTTCTAACAGTTGTTTCTGCAATGTCGTATACCCCTGAGGAATCCTCTAAGTGTGATTCTTAAAGAGACTATATCGATCTCAGTGGCTGCTAAAGCCTTCTAGGGAGGCGCTAGTGAATTGAGAAGCATTTGGAAGGGGGAATCGTTCAGGCAGTTTAGGGATCTGTGGCTCTTTATAGAAAAAATATATACACCTATCCCCCGATTTACACGGTAGATACGTTCCTGAGAAAAACGTGTAAATCGGGGGATAGGTGTACACAGAAATAGAAATAAAATGCATTGACAGGTTAAAATATGTAGTCAGCACATAAGCTCGGGATTCCTCGTGAGATGTGTACACAGCGCATGTGTTCAATCACAGTAGCATTTAGTATAGTGCGATAAAAAAAAAAAAAAAATTGGAAAACCGTGTAAAAGCGAAAACGTGTAAAACAAGTGCCGTGCAAATCGGGGGATAGGTGTATATACATCGAAGTAGAAATATCAGGCTTCCAGGGTTAAGTTTCTTTTTAAAACCATTTATTTCATAAGTATCTTTCGGGTACGAAAGCCCGTCTACAGAAGAAACACTCTTAAATAAATCATCAATAGGGCTAAAATTATAGAATCAATTACATAGGTGGTTTACAGTCATTTGAATGCAGATTTTAGCTATAAACAACTTATGTATTTTTTTATTAAGTAAATGATAACAAAATTCCTTAATAAATAGGTGAATTTCTAATGGTAACATTTCCGCTTAATACATATTTTATATTAAAAATGGCATATCCTGACCAGGAGCACATGTGCTTTACAGAAGGCAGAGCGCCATCTGGTGGAACAGAAATCAACTAAACATTGATTTAGCCTGTTCCCTGATATTTGGCCAACCCAATTTCTTGATAAATCAAGAAAAGCCATCCACATATTTTATATACATATTCATAGATCTTTGTTTTCGGTTACAATCCTCACGACCTTGCAAATGGTTTCTTCTAATTAGATCTTGGAATTTCCAGACTGAAACGTTAGACCAATAGAAACCTAGGCATTTTATTTTTCTTGATGCTATAGCTTGCGCCATCTGTCGGACTAAATATCAACAAATCATTGATTTTTATTTATTCCCGAATTGGCCAAATACCCATTCTTAATTGATCAAGAAGAGTTACCGTAACAATATTAATCAATAAAAGCTAACATTGCATTTTCAGAATGTTGGCCATCATCAGCGTGATGCAAACCAAATCAAGAAAGAATATTTGGAAAATTCTGGAATAAATAAACATCAAAGATTAATTGATAAGGCACAATTTGGATTATCTATATATACTATATAAATATAATTGAATGTCTCTCTGTCTGTCTGTACTCTATAGATTCAAAAACCATACATCCAATCGCCGTGAAATTTTGGGATATTATTAGGTATATAACCGGGAAGGTTGTTGAAAAATAATTTCTTGAATATCTTGAATATCCTTAGAGTTATTTGCAGATTTGTATATTTAACTCGCAAGCAGCGCCCCCATTGCGACGATGATAACAAGTTTTTTTTATCTATAATTTTCATTATCACTAAGTTTATTATCTTAAAGATTATTTATGAAAAGTAAGATTTTCTACCTATTAATTGCGCACAAGTCAAAGTTAGTTATCGAGTATTTTTCAAGGGACCGGGAAAAAATGTTCACTAGATAAAACGATGATTTTGTAATGTAGAAAATTAGGAAAGACAAAATTCAGGATGACACGGCAATTTATTTGAGACAAGATGAGACAAGGGACCGGGGAAAAATGTTCACTTTATCGAGAGATTCAAATTTACGAGTTTCAAATTATCAAAATATATCTATTATTTTTTTTATAAGTTTATAGAGAATTGTTTTTAAAAATGTTCGTTAGACAAACCTTTACTCGGGTAAAATCCGGGCGAAGCCGGGTACGTCCGCTAGTATATATATATAAAAATGAATGTATGTGTGTGTGTGTGTCTGTCCTTTATGCCTGACCAAACCACTCATTGGAACGCCATGAAACTTTGGGAAGCTATTTAGTATAGTACTGGGAAGGTTTCTAGCAAGTAAAATTTTTGAAATAACTTTTCGCCTAAAAATAATCAAGATAAATATTCTAATTTATCTGTTATAATTCAACAATCTGCTCTAAATATTATCATGATGATACGATGATTTTTCAATGTAAAAAATTAGGAAAGACAAAATTCAGGATGACACGGCAATTTATTTGAGACAAGAATAATGATACAATTCCAAGGCAAGATACTATTCCTTCAACTTCCAATTACCGGGGGAACAAATTAATATTGATTTTATTCAACTTATCAAGTATTTTTCAAGGGACCGGGAAAAAATGTTCACTTTATCGAGAGATTCGTTAGACAAACCTTTACTCGGGTAAAACCCGGGCGAAGCCGGGTACATCCATACAAGAATAATGATACAATTCCAAGGCAAGATACTATTCCTTTAACTTCCAATTACCGAGGGAACCAATTAATATTGATTTTATTCAACTTATCGAGTATTTTTCAAGGGACCGGGAAAAAATGTTCACTTTATCGAGAGATTCGTTAGACAAACCTTTACTCGGGTAAAACCCGGGCGAAGCCGGGCACATCCGCTAGTAGATTATAAACACAAGGTAATAAGACCAAATCCAAATAAATAAATAGTGTGTGTATATAATAATACCGGTAATTAGACCATTTTATTTATTTATTTGGATTTGGTCTTATTACCTTGTATCAAAGATTAATTGATATTTATACCGAAAAATGGCGCAAGCCATTGGCATCTTTTAGTTACAAGATCAGAAGATGTCTTTCTCTAATTTCTTAACCTGATCCCAGTACAATTTCACTTTTGTACAACTTTTCATTATTATTAATAATTATTATATTTTACTAAAAGCTGATGTCCATATTTTGCCTGAATACAATAACTAAGTTTCCACCCTTCAGTGTAGCTTATTGCCACGTGGAAAATTAGGGAAGACCAACTTCGGAAATATCTTTATTTACGGGGCTGCTAACCAAAATGAATGATTTTTGAGCCCCGATGGACGCATAAAGAGGAATATATATAAAGCACAGTTGGAGGGGCCTGGGTGGCCAGGGGATCATCGCCAGAAGAGCCGGGATGTAGAGGAGGGGGGCAGGGTGGTGATCCGCGGAGATCAGGGGGAGACAGAGACGGGTCCAATAGTATTGAGCCCAGGGGTGACCGTGGAGAGCAGACATACCGCAATGCTTAAAGTGAATGATTTTTAAGCCCAAAATAATGTAGCAAGCAGACAAGCCGCAATGCACTATATCAAAGTACCAAGGTGCTAAAGACCAACTTCGGGATGAGGCAATTTATTCAAGGCAAGAACGAACTATGAATGATAAACAAAAGATAAGCAATAAGGGAATTTACAGAGTAGCAAAATATAAACATAAAAATAATACTCTGCTAATAAAATAATAAATACTTTGTTACAATATATAAATTGAATTGCCAATACAGTATTTGAGCTCTAAAAAGAAGTCTGGAAGATTAAATTGCCGACACGGGTGATAGACTTCACAATTGATGAATCGAGCCTTCCCAATATTTTTCATCTTAATAAGGTAAGTAGTATTTTTTCACTTATCCCTAGTACACGTGGTACAGGCCATGTTAATCATGGTGGGTAGAAGTAGGAGACTGCTTTTACTGTAAGTGCACCACATGTCTACACATGTGAAAAGCAGTTCGACTTTGCACTTACAAATGTGCCAGAGCCCCGTTTAGTTACTTGCACTCACTGGTGGAATTGGACTTTTTCAAGAATCGGGGGCCATTGGAGCATTTTTTTAATCAGAAAAAAAGTGTCCAATGCGGGAATCGAACCCGAGTCGTAGCGGTCGAAAACCAACGGTTTAGACCATCCTTCCACCCACCCCCAGGTTAGTAGTAAGTTTGTTTATTTTGAAAAAGAAAATCCAGAGCTTAATAGTTTTAGTCCGTACTTTGCCTGGGCTCTCTATTAATTAACCAAGACTTCCGTGTATCCCAACACCTAGCTTTATTAAATGACCCAGACTTCCGTGTATCTCATTACACGGCCAAGCTTTATTAATTGACCCAGACATCTCCGAGACTGCGTAGATAGCTGGGGCTTATTAACTGAGAATGACTTCCGTGTATCTCCCTTCGTACGTTGCTAAGTTATGTTAAACAATCCAGATTCCTATGTCCTATCCTCCTTTGTACATCGCCTAGTTATGTTAAATGACCTAGATCAGGGGTCGGCAAAATTTTGAGTAGGAAAAGTCAAAAATTACAATTTACAAATTGTAAATTACACTATTGTGTTATATATAGAAGAGTGCCTACATCTATTATTTATGCGAGTACTATTTATTGTTGGCAAGAAAATATTTTGTGGCTCTTTAACACAATAGTTCACGAATTTATTACATTAAATTTGAAGTCTCGAGATATCATTCAACCAGCACGTATCATCCATCATGCACATATATTTAAAAAAAAATGTTTTTTCAAACAGAAATAATGTAATATATTTTTCTCTCAATATATAATAAGTATTTAAAATATGTATATAATAATGTGTATATAAAAATTGTATTTATTATTAAGTTTTAACATGATAATCCTGTTGAAGGACTGACAAGTCCGAAAGCTTGAAAATAAAAAGTTGTACAAGAAACTTAACCCTGGAAGATTTATTTATTTTATAATATTTTTTTTAACGTATATATATATATGGAATTATATAAAGAACCAAGCTTCACATCCAAAAAGCCGCAGTTTGTTTACCCCTGACCTAGATCCCGGTGTCTTATCCCTCTCCGTACATCGCCCATCGTTTTGAATCCTCTAACTCCTTTAGCATTAGCGAAAAACAAGTCTTTAACGAAAGTTATTTCTTGTATGAAGTACTTTGTTTTTAACTAATGATAAACTCAAGTTTATTTTTAATACCAATCAGCTTCAAGGTAGGTTTCAATTTCGAGTTTTTAGATTAATCCATTGTTTCTATATACACAACTCGCAACAGCACAACTTATTCAAACTTTAAAACTTCTATTAACATCAGCCATAATACATTAAAGTTTATTTCACGCAGGAAAACAAAATATTACGAATAAAACCGTAATCTTCTATTCAGGGGTGTTGGATCAGAGGAGGTGCCGTAGAAAATCGCAAAGTGGCTTTAAAAACACTATGATCTAATAAGGAAAACTATCATTTTGAACAAAGAGTTTCTATATTTTGAGTTGTTGCAAGCTTTCGAGTAAATATTGCTCTTAAAAAACATCCGTCTTCATATTTTTATGGATTTGCCTGTTGAAGAGAAAAAAAAATACTCGAAAGTTTGCAACATCTCAAAATACAAATAAACTCTTTGCAAAGAAATCATTATAAATATCTATTTCTAATTTATTTTTTTATTCAATTATTTAATAAATTACGACCCTACTTTTTTCTTATCCTCGAGAGAAAACTTGTTTCATAATAAAATATTCTAAATTCCAAAAGTATAATATGTTATAACGACAGCCGAAATCCTGACAACCTAAAAACCCGACAAACTAAAATCCCGACAACCCAAAAACCCAACAAACTAAAATCCCGACAACCCAAAAACCCGACAAACTAAAATCCTGACAACCCAAAAACCCGACAAACTAAAATCCAGACAACCCAAAAACCCGACAAACTAAAATCCCGACAACCCAAAAACCCGACAAACTAAAATCCTGACAACCCAAAAACCCGACAAACTAAAATCCCGACAACCCAAAAACCCGACAAACTAAAATCCCGACAACCCAAAAACCCGACAAACTAAAATCCTGACAACCCAAAATCTCGATGATCTAAAATCCCGACAACCTAAAATCCCGTCAAACTAAAATTCCGACAACATAAAATCCCGACAACTTAAAAACCCAACAACCTAAAATCCCGTCAACCTAAAATTCCGACAACCTAAAATCCCGACAACTTAAATTCCGACAACCTAAAATCCCGACAACCTAAAATTCCGACAACTTAAAATCCCGACAACTTTAAATTCCGACAACCCAAAATCCCGACAACCTAAAATTCCGACAACCTAAAATCCCGACAACCTAAAATCCCGACAACTTAAAATCCCGAAAACTTGAAATCCCGAACCTAAAATTCCGATAACTTAAAATCCCGAACCTAAAATTTCCACAAAATAAAATCCCGACAAACTAAAATCCCAACAACTCAAAATCCCGACATAGTCAAGGTGTATGTCCAACAAATATAAAATAAATTCAAGCTTCATCATTTGAGTAAACAATTCTTAATAATTTGGGGAGGGAGAATATTTATAAAATATTTCACTTCAACACAAAATAAATTTCTTTATTTTTCTCTAAGTGTCAGTAACTCTCTCTGTCGAGGTTCCTAAGAAAATGTAAATTCGACTTCTGGGACGTAGAGCGTCATTTATCTAGTTCAGGGGTCGGCAAATTTTTGAGTCGGAAGAGTCAAAAATTACAATTTACAAAATTTCTAAGTTTTTGAAGAGCCACAAAATTTTTTTCTTGCCAACAATATGTAAATAGTACTCGCATAAATAATATTTACATATAGAACTATATTAAAAATGGCATATCCTGACCAGGAGCACATGTGCTTTACAGAAGGCAGAGCGCCATCTGGTGGAACAGAAATCAAATTTAATATTGATTTCCTGATCTTTTTATCTCTTTTATTTTTTTCATTCGTTTTTTCATATAGAACTACTGTATATAAAGAGCCGCAGCTTCACATCCAAAGAGCCGCATGTGGCAGATAGTCCCAGACCGAGCGTGGCCAAATAAACTCTTGTTTGCTCTAGCATATATCCCGAACATCTTCAACCCTATGCTAACTGAACACAATGTAATATCTCTGAAGATTGTTGATGAACACATATTCTTTCTTTTTTAACAATCCTCTCTGCTCCATTAAAATAACGAATATAGAAGATGGCGAATCTATCCAAAGCACGCCACATGGTTATCTAAAGTTAATGATGGTCTGTCCGATTGTTCCACGTGCCTTACAATGGAACCCAAATAACTTTCACTCGTATTCTATTGAAAGTGAAAAACCGAACATCTGTTTATATGTGTCGATATTAAATGTATACAACACAATACACTCAACAGTTATAACCTGACATTGTATTTTTTTTTTTGAGAAATAATAAATGTTGATGAAGAAATATGATACAAATTCATCATGATGATACGCAAACGTCTTTTCACATTGTGTTTGATGACGTTAGTAATACTTCTAAGTGTACTTCAGTCGATTTGTTAATTAAGGAAGGTAGGAATTTGTATAGCGATTGCTCAAAGCACTTTAAAAAATCGTCATTGATAAAGAAATCGATTCTTTTCTCCACTAGGAATCGTATTGCCAATTTGTTTTATAGAATTCCGCTGCTCTTTGTGTAAAATCATTCTTAGAATAGACATTGGAAGACTCTAGCTTACATAATAATGTCCCGCTTGATGTGTGCGGACTGGAGTCTAACGTGACGAGCTGTAAATAATGATGTTACCATGACAACGCGTAGATGCCGCTCTGGAGAAGTCCCAAATTGGGAACGCATAAATCCGCATTCCTGCCAGCTGATCCTTCCTTGGCAGAGGATCCAAGGTCTTTGGACTTGTGCGTAGGATGACAAGTCGTCGTAAAGCCTGGCAGCAATGTTTACTTAGTGAACCTTCCACCAGCTTCCCAGGGAGGGAAGCTATTCTCCCACTTTTGACAAAAAAAAAACATATTTCTGCATTATGAAAATTCGAAACTATTTTAGACGCCTAAGATTCTTTTCGAAACCAAACAATATCTACTGCCCTTACTGCAATGGAAAAATAAATGGGAGGGCCTGGCTGATCAGTGGTGAACACTCCCAGCGGTTTCGCCAGCTTAATCTACCATACCGCTGTTATATTGCATTTTTCGATCTTTCTTTTATAGTGATACTGATGCTAGACTCTTGGAATGGGTATTTTAGATTAACTATGGACATAAGTTTTGAGGACGGTAGAATTACATATAATTATAAATATATATAATATGCTTTGAGCAATCGCTCTTCCGCAAATATTAAATTGGGTCTTTTATTAGACCATTTAAGTATAGTATTTGAGTATAAGGCCTCAAAACAACTACCATCTCCGCCAATAGATGGCGCTTTCGCCTGTTTCCGTATGGAACTAGTGTGGGAATCGCCGACTGCTGTGTTCCTGTTTCCTGGAGCAAATAGTTGTAAATATGTGCTTATATTGGCTCTGGTGTAAATAAATGTAAATACCCGTTGAATGCTATTCTAGTTTAAGATAATATGTAGTATAAATGACAATTAAAAAAGAGGAGTGTTAGAAGTCTCGGTGCCGGTTGCTGTTTTTACTCTCGCCATCGCCACATCGCTGCTGCTACCCTTCTGGTAAGTCTCTCGTGTCCCCCCCACCAATGGTAAGGCCGAGAGATACTGCCAGAGGAAAGGTGATCCACTTGAGTGGTGGTTCTCGGACGTCCTTGGGTGCTCTGCAGGGTACAGCTGCAGAGGGAGAGCAACGGGAGCCTGGGTAGGTGATCCACGACGGAGGATGCAGCGTCGTCGCGAAGAACCGTGGGGTCAGCCGCGACAATATTATGATGCACTAGCGCGCCATTACCAACATCTTTCTATTAATACCATAACCTCAAATTTTATAACAAATACAGGTTTTACAGAGAGAGAAATTCCCTTGATTGTCGGGAAAGAAAATTGATCAATCTATACAAGTGGACCACACGAGAATGGTAAATCCAAAATTTTACCCACATTACAAGAATTTATATTCATCTCCCATGGCAGAATTTAACTAGTGACTTCCCACACACGGTCAAACGATGCATTGCGCAATTAAGAATCTTGTTTACATGTTTTATTGAAGACCATATACAAACTATGAAATCAGATCGTATGTGTATTGTGCAGGGATAATTCTGAGTCAGAACTAACTCACTTTACCTGCAATCATCTGTATGAAGAAAGGAAATTACTTTTTAATAATACGAGTGCTAATCATTTATCACTCTGTTGCCAGAAACGGTGAAAAGTAGACACAACAGATTTATACAAATTTTTTGAGAAGGCGAGAAGGATGAGAAACAGGTGTGAATAGTTTTCCTTTTTTTGGTTCATATTAATACTGAATTAAAATAAAGTAAGCATATACTGACCACGAGGACATGTGCTTTTTAGATGGCAGAGCGCCATCTAGTGAAGCAAAAATAAACTAAACGTTTATTTAACTTGCTCCGTGATATTTGGCCAACCCAATTTCTTGATTTATCAAGAAAAGCCATCCACGAACGCGTTTCGCGCTGTTGACGCTCGTCAGCGTGGAGTAGACTGTACCACTGCGAGCAAAAAGATCCTTGGTCCCAATGGCTTCTTGAGAAACAAAGAAATGGATATTTAAGGCCAAATTTGCGTAAATACGCTTAACACATGAAAAAACAATAGAAAAAATAAAAGATAAGTGGGTCAGGTGTTGATATTAAAAATAAAGAGAGCATATCCTGACCACGAGTATATAGTACTTGACTTAGGTTCAATTAAAACCATTGCTATACTGGGAGAATCATGTATGGGGCTTGATCCCTAATAAAGGTTTGTGTATATGAGTATGTATATATTGTGGCGAAGAAATAATTTATTATTTAATTTAATTATTCAATGGAAATATTCAACAGATTACAAAAATATATATTACTCTGTATTTGTAAAATCATCTTAAAAATATTTCTTTGCTTGCTTGTTCAAGGTCCCCTAACTGTAGATAGTTTGGTTGATATTTGTCGACTGGTCGTGGTGACGTCATCAATAAATACTTTCACATTTCCAGATATACAAAGACTTGATTTCTACGCCACAATATCAATACCATAACCAAGATTCCTCCTACAGTGTATTGTATATAAACGTCCAATATGTAAAGTGTAGAGTTCTAAAAAGTTGCATAGTTGATTGAACGCTTATTTAACTAATGTATTCTACTAAGTGATTTTAACACTCATGATTTTCATTCTATCGAAATATCTGGAATGACCATTGAGCCAATTTACTTCTCAAATGATTAAATAACCAGAAATATAGTTAAGAATTATAAGGCGCTAACATTAAGTTTAATAGATTCTGCAGGATGTATATTTCAAGGCGAAAGTGTTGACTGTACATATTTCAAGCTACTATTTCTAATTACTATATGCAAAATTTGACATAGAACGTTTAATTTTCATACTTCCCAATGTTCAATTGTGTTAATTGTATATAATTTAAGATATACACGCAATTATCCAAATTGTGGATATGGCGTGTCTCTCCCAACTGTTAAATAAATAAATGTCATATATACGTATACTAGCCGAATGACCCGGGCAACGCCCGTGTTTTACCCGATTGAATGTTTTGATTCAAATACTATTTGTTACAATTATAAATTGGCGCCTTAAATAAATGCATATATTAGTTAATAACTATAGCCTATGTGCTTTATCTGTCTATGTACTGTTGGCTTCCGTAGGCGTCTCTTACTGGGAAAAAGAAAGAGAGGATTCCATTTAGTTATTAACTAATATATGCATTTATTTAAGGAGCGACCCGCTCCAACACAATAGTTACAAAAACCAAAAAGAGGGGGGGGGGGGGGGGGGGGGCAGAGGTGGCGTGATCGTAGCCAACCAATAGGAGGGCGCCATTCCAAAAAAAAAAGCAAACGGTGACAGAGTTGATAAATGATTAGGAGATGAAGAATGACGCTCGTAACTGTATATAGAATAGCGATTTCGACAATTTAATCTACCAGACCGTTTTCTAGAACTCTAATACTGTATTGGACGTATCATTACAGCTATACATTTATCCAATACAGTATTAGAGCTCTAAAAAGCGGTCTGATAGATTAAATTGGTGAAACCGCTGGGAGGGTTTACTACTGATGAACCAAACCCTTCAATATCTTTTCATCGTAGTAGGGATAGTAGAAGTTTATTTCCGATAAAATAATCCCTTGAATCAATATAAAGGGAAAAGTTTCTATTTAAAATATTTTTTATTTAAAAACCTCTCAAGCTTTCAGGCAAGAATTGATTTTAAGGCGTTGATTCTGCATTGAAACAAACGTAAACAACTAAAGCATTTTATTTAACTTTAAATCTTATTTTATTGGCGTTTTAATAATGTAAAATATTTTCTCCCCTAGAAGGGCTTTCTTTCCCGAAAACTTGAGAGATTTTCAAATAAAAAATATTTTTAAAAGAAAATTTTCCCTGGAGGCTTAATGTTCTTGTTTTGATAAGTTTGCTTTACGCTGAAAAAAAGAAACATTAGTGCTTTAATGCATACATTTCTTATTCTAAACTATATTTCTGGTTATTCAGTTATGTGCGAAGAACATTTACTAAATGGTCATTCCAGATACTTCGATAGGATGCGCTAATTATAAACGTTAAAATCCTTATATATTAGTAAATTAAATTTAATTGCCATCTATCGTTAAAATTTTACACAAATAAATTTACTGGCAATGCGTTTGATAATATTTGATGATATTTAAAAGAAACGTATTGCCAGTAAAGTTAAAATCATTATCGGTTAAATACGTTTGTTAAATGTGTTAAAATTGATTAAAAAACATAGAGATTTAGAGCTTCATTGTTGAACAATTGACAATTAAAACAAGTTTATTGACATCTAGTCAACAGCAAAAAGAGAGTTTAAAACCAAAATAAAAGGAAAGATCTTCATTTTTGGAGCAATGTACCATTGTTTGAACAAATAAAACAATTGTTTTAGTAGAATCCCATTGTTGAATTAACACTATTAGAATAATTCAATTAATGCAACAAATAGTAAAATATTATTACAAACAAATGAAATATCAGTTTTGAAACAAAATCATTGTTGAAAAAAACACCATTAGAAGAATTTCTGTAAAAAAATGGACACTTCGGCCAATTAAAGTTTTATTTTTCCCAACAAATACAAGAAAATAAGACCTAATCCAAATAATTTATTAGTGTGTGACGTTTCGGCAACAACATTGTCATCATCATCAGACAAAAGACAAATTTTAATCTGAAGAAGGTGACAATGTTGTTGCCGAAAGGTCACACGCAAATAAATTATTTGGATTAGGTATTATTTTCTTTTATTATAATCTATAATCCAAATTGTGCTTTAGTATTTTTCTCAACGTTTCAACAAAAATCTTTTGTTTTCGTCAGGAGAAATAAAAAAAAAGCATTTGGTAAGACGTTAAAGATTGTTCATTTTATTTCTCCTGATGAAGACAAAAGATTTTTGTTGAAACGTTAAGAAAAATAAAACTCTAACTGGCCAAAGTGTCTATTTTTCACAGAACTATGAATGCCGGCCAGGCAACCTCTATCTTAAAGACCATTAGAAGAAGTATATTGAATATCGGAGCATCTTCTTTTATCATCCCCGTTAAAATAAATACATTATTAGATCACATTAAATATCAATGTTCGAGCACATGAAATATATACACCTATCCCCCGATTTACACGGTACTTGTTTTACACGTTTTCGCTTTTACACAGTTTTCCAAATAAGTTTTTTTTTGTTTTTTATCGCATTATACTAAATGTTACTGTGATTGAACACATGCGCTGTGTACACATCTCACGAGGAATCCCGAGCTTATGTGCTGACTAAATATTTTAACCTGTCAATGCATTTTATTTTTATTTCTGTGTACACCTACCCCCCGATTTACACGTTTTTCTCAGGAACGTATCTACCGTGTAAATCGGGGGATAGGTGTATATTTTTAAATACATAAAACCTATAATACAATATAATACGGCTTATGATTATAAAACGACGTTTGACAAGTTTTATCGCAGATGTTTCTTTTGAACGAAAAATCGTAATTTTAATTATTTAAGGAGAAATAAAGACTATTTCTATCTTCAGGGATGAAGTATGAAAGGATGGATTGTAAAGAGTATTGATTTGGAACACATATAAACATTGTTTGAACACATAGAGAACTCCATTGTTGGAAAAGATTCTATTGATTATAACTGAAGAACGCCATTGTTAGAATCTGTAGGAATATCATTGTTTTAACATACAAAGCATCAATTTTGGATGAAGGAATAACTCCATTGCTAAAACACATGAACGCGATTATTGTAACATATATAAGGCCTTTGATTGAACACATTAAACGTCATTGTTGGAACACATATAACGCCATTTTTGAAACACATATAACCCCAATGTTGAAACACAGATTACTCCATTGTTGGAACACATATATAAAGTGATTGTTGGAATTCAAACCGAATTTTTTTGGTAAACAATAAACGTCATTAAAAATTATGAGCCAGCATAATGCGCGATGATCTGTTGTTATTTCGAAATGTTTTTATATAGTTAAGGCCGTAATTTTCACATTGACCCCACAACGGCTAGGCACTTTTCAATGGTTTAGTAGTTTACTCCAGGTTTACTCAGGGTTGATGATATATAAGCTTGAGTCAACATGACATATTTCCCTGAAGAGCGACCAAAGAGCGACTAAGTCCATCAAGGAAGGCTTCT
>CP092872.1:14945625-15003402 GCA_030710605.1 Cordylochernes scorpioides | reverse complement strand
TTTCCCGTATTAAGCACTTTTTTTTCTGATTAAAAAAAATGCTCCAATGACCCCGATTCTTGAAAAAGTCCAATTCCACCAGTGAGTGCAAGTAACCAAACGGGGCTCTGGCACATTTGTAAGTGGAAAGTCGAACTGCTTTTCACATGTGTAGACATGTGGTGCACTTACAGTAAAATCAGTCGCCTACTTCTACCCACCATTATTAACATGGCTTTGTACCACGTGTACTAGGGATAAGCAAAAAAATAATAATAACCTTATTAAGACGAAAAATATTGGGAAGGCTCGATTTATCAATGGTGAACTCTACCATCAGTGTCGACAATTTAATCTACCAGACTTCTTTTTAGAGCTCAAATACTGTATTGGCAATTCAATTTATACAATGAAAGGATTTAAAAGCATGAACGTTTCTTTTTATACACAATACAAACTTCTACTGTCCTTACTGCGATGAAAAATTATATTGTGGGGAGGTTTGGCTCATCAGTGGTGAACCCTCCCAGCGGTTTCGCCAATATAATCTACCAGACCGCTTCTCTGAGCTCTAATACTGTATTGGACGATTCTGCTTATATACGCAGCACTGAAGGATGGAATCTAAGAAATGGGTGTTGTAAAGTTTACGTGTTATCTGGACAGAACTCGCTCCGACTTACAAGTTGAACTGATCTTTATTCAATCTAGTAATCTCCTTATATACAAGATAGAGATAAAAAGGAAATAATTTACATAAGTTTAAAACAATTGACAAATGGCATAATTTTGCATAGTTAACAATAGATAATAAATATAACACTTAACATATGTTATTTACATATCACAACAATGGGTTTCAATATGCTACATTGAAGGGTGGAAACTTAGTTATTGTATTCAAGCAAACTATGGACATAAGCTTTTAGTAAAATATAATTATTAATAAATATGAAAAGTTGTACAGAAGTGAAATTGCACTGGGATCAGGTTAAGAAATAACGAGAAAGACATCTTCAGATCTTGTAACTAAAAGATGCCAATGGCTTTCGCCATCTTTCAGTATAAATATCAATTAATCTTTGATGCAAGGTAATAAGACCAAATCCAAATAAATAAATAAAAATGGTCTTATTACCGCTATTATTATATACACACACTATTTATTTATTTGGATTTGGTCTTATTACCTTGTGTTTATAATCTACTAGCCGAATGACCCGGGCAACGCCCGGGTTTTACCCGATTAAATGCTTTTATTCAAATGCTTTTATTCTATTCGTTCAAAAAGTATAGCGACTTCTGTGTTTTTTCAAAAAAATTTATTTATTCATGAACACCTATTTTGTCCCCTTCAAAGTAATCCCCATGAGATATTATACACTTGTGCCAACGGTTTTTCCAATCTTCGAAGCACTTCAAAAAATCATTAAAAAAAATCTTTTTCAGCTCCTCCTTCGATGCCGTCTTTATCTCGTCAAGCGTAGCGTAACGTCGTCCTTTCATGGGCCTCTTCAGTTTAGGGAACAAGAAAAAGTCACAGGGGGCCAGATCTGGGGAATACGGTGGCTGCGGCATCATTAGTGTGTTGTTTTTGGCCAAAAAGTCGCGCACAAGCAACGATGTGTGAGCAGGGGCGTTATCGTGGTGCAAAAGCCAATTTTTGTTCTTCCACAAATCCGGGCGTTTCTGGCGGATTGCTTCGCGCAAATTGCGCATAACTTGCAGGTAATATTCCTTATTGACCGTTTTACCCTGTGGCAAGAACTCATGATGCACCACGCCCCTGCAATCGAAGAAAACTGTCAGCAAAACTTTCACATTCGACCGAACTTGGCGCGCTTTTTTCGGTCTTGGTTCGTGGGGCAGCTTCCATTGAGATGATTGAGCTTTGGTTTCCACGTCATAACCATAAACCCACGCTTCGTCACCAGTTATGACCCTCTGGATCAAATTTGGGTCGTCGCGGACAGAGTCCAACATCTCATTAGCAATGTTCATGCGATGCTGTTTTTGGTCGCAATTGAGCAATTTTGGTACGAATTTCGCGGCGACCCGTCTCATGCCCAAATCATTGATAAAAATCGAATGGCACGAGCCAATCGATATGTTTAGGTCCTCAGCAACTTCTCTAACGGTGATTCGACGATTGGCCAATATCATTTTCTCCACTTCATTAATTTTTTTTCGTCTGTTGTTGAAGTGCTCGGGCGTCCAGCACGCTCTTCGTCGTTCACATCTTCTCGGCCTTCTGAGAACATTTTGTACCACCGATAAACGTTGCTTCGGTCCAAGGTAGCTTCTCCGTATGCCACAGTCAACATTCGGAATGCATCCGCGCACTTAATTTCGTTTTTCTTACAAAATTTGATACAGGTTCTTTGATCCATTTTTTTTAATAGGTAAAAATCGAAGACGATCCAAAACACCTGCAAGCAAAGCAGCTATCACAACAATTAAGTGAACATTCAAAATGGCCGAGCTTGTCGGCATAAGTGAGAGACACGAGTACCAACATAAAGCCACAAAAAGATCGAAATTCGAATATACGTAACCCGCGAAAATTCAAAATTCGCGATACTTTTTGAACACACCTCGTATATAGGGATAATAATATAAATGAGTTTTGAAAATTGTAAAAAAAAAAAATGCATCGGCCAGGAATCGAACCTGGGCCGCCTGCGTGGCAGGCGAGCATTCTACCACTGAACCACCGATGCTTATAAGAAATGGCAATATTTGGGTATTTATTCCATTCACAAAAGCAAACGATGACAGAATTGATTGTTGATGACTCTGATACTTGTATATTTTAATAATCCAAATTGTGCCTTATAAGTGTGTCACACTATTTATTTATTTGAATTTGGTCTTATTACCTTGTGTTTATAATCTATAATCCAAATTGTGCCTTATCAATTAATCTTTGATGTTTATTTATTCCAAAATTTTCCAAATATTCTTTCTTGATTTTGGTTTGTACCACGCTGATGAAAACCAACATCCTAAAAATGTATTGTTAGCTTTTATTGATTAATAGCGTCACGGTAATTCTTCTTGATCAATCAAGAAAGTGTATTTGGCCAATTCTTGAATAATTTAAAAATCAATGATTTGTTGATATTTAGTCCGACAGATGGCGCAAGCTATAGCGTCAAGGTAAATAAAATGCTGAGTTTCTATTGCTATAACGTTTCATTACGTCGGGAAATTCCAAGATCTAATTGGAAGAATCTATTTGCAAGGTCGTGAGGGTTGAAGACGGAAACAAAGATCTATGAATATGTATATAAAATATTGTTGCGTTGTTGGTTGACAAAGAATAACTTCCGTGGGTACAAAGGATCTTTAGGACTTTATTTAAGCCTAATCGATAAAATAGTTACAGAAGAGTGCAAAAATAAAACAACAATAAAGAAAACAGAAGTTACAAACTCAACAACTGCAGCACGGTGAGGGAAAACAGGAGCAAAACAGGAGACAGAAGTTCGTAGAACCTTCTAGAATCTTCCAAGAAGTACACCGGCATCGGCGGTAAGCAGCAGTCCAACCTCTTGAGACAGCAGATTGCTTGGAGTACACCACGTAGCTTCGTTCTTCGACTTCCTTGCATGAGTTCCTCATCCCTATATATCCCGGAGTAGATCTTTCCAGAACGGTCATGGTTGGTTAGCCAATCAGAAAGCCGCCAGCGCTGAGCATTGCGTAATCGCTACTGATTGGTTCTCTGATTTTTATACATTTTTCTTGAACGTTCTAAAACATTCTATTCTGGAATGCGCCATTTTTCTACCTAACAATATGTATTAAGCGGAAATGTTACCATTAGAAATTTACCTATTTATTACGATATTTTGTTATCATTTACTTAATTTAAAAAATACATAAGTTGTTTATGGCTAAAATCTGCATTCAAATGACTGTAAACCACCTATGTAATTAATTCTATCTCTATTGATGCTTTATTTAAGAGTGTTTCTTCTGTTGAAGGACTTTCGTACCCGAAAGATACTTAAGAAATAAATGGTTTTAAAAAGAAACTTAACCCTGGAAGCCTGATATTTCTACTTCGATGTATATACACCTATCCCCCGATTTACACGGTACTTGTTTTACACGGTTTTCACTTTTACACGGTTTTCCAAATAAGTTTTTTTTTTGTTTTTGTTTTTATCGCACTATACTAAATGCTACTGTGATTGAACACATGCGCTGTGTACACATCTCACGAGGAATCCCGAGCTTATGTGCTGACTACATATTTTAACCTGTCAATGAATTTTATTTTTATTTTTGTGTACACCTATCCCCCGATTTACACGTTTTTCTCAGGAACGTATCTACCGTGTAAATCGGGGGATAGGTGTATATTTTTTTTCTATAAAGAGCCACAGATCCCTAAACTGCCTTAATGATTCCCCCTTTCCAAATGCTTCTCAATTCACTAGCGCCTCCTTAGAAGGCTTTATCAGCCACTGAGGTCGATATCGTCTCTTTGAGAATCACTGACTTAGAGGATTCTTCAGTGGTAAACGACATTGCAGAAACAACTGTTAGAAAAGCGTTTCACTTTTAGGATATTTTGGTGGACTTTGGAATACAAGAGATTGTATTCATGTAGTCTTAATGTGCAGCTCTAACATCTGTTCCTAATCTTCTCTTTGTCCCTCCATGGCATGCCGGAACTGACCGGCACCGCGCTGACGGAACGCTGACCCGGAAACTGAAGGAAGATTTATTGATGCGATGACGTTTGGCAGAAAGGAAGGTCGCTGCTGAGATCACACTGCCAACTTCCATAATTGGGCCGAACAGCAAAGATACAACTTATAACCTTGAAGAAAAATTATTGAAAATCTTGCAATATATAGCAGTTCTTTGTTCAAAGATTAGCATAAATATGCATCCTAAGATGTCAAACAAGAGTGTGAGATTACAAAATATCATAAGACGCTACATATACTAAATTGTATTAGAAAGGACAAGATATCCCTGTACAGAGAACCAATAAGTGTTCTTGAGCTTCTTTATGAGCACGACCTCCAAGATCTTGTATAATTTAGACTAAAAGGATAAGTAAAAAATAAAAATAAAAAAATAAGACGCTACAACTCTTTTTTATATACATTAAAGGAAACTTTCTGGAAAGACCATCTTCAGCTAATTGAAACGAATAAACGATATAAAAAGAATTGCGGCGTATTATGATTTTTCGTAATTTGTCGAAATCCACTGTAATAATGAAAATTGTTAGGATCTATCTACTTCTCTTCAAACTACAGGTTGGTTTCTGGCAATATTTCTGTCCTTTCAGAAATCCTCTTTATGGTCAATTATTTAATGGTATCGCGGGTTCTCCTCCTGAAGGTGTTTTTGAGAATATTTACGAACGTAAAAATATGTCCAGGGTAGCCTAGTGGACATGGCATCTGCCCGGTAAGCGGAACACTGTGGGTCCGATTCCCATCCCTGGACACTTTTATTTTTCCGTTTATTATTACTCTTCACAATTCATCCTTTCATAATTCATCCATAAGGTTGGAAATAATCGTTATTTCTCTATAAATTTCGATTTTTCGTTTAAAAGAAACACATGCGAGATCATTTTCAAATGTCGTTTTACAATCATAAGCCGCATTATATTTTATTATATTTTAAAATGTATAAATTGAAATATTCAATGGTAGAAACTCTTGATGATTCAGGTACCGCCGGGAATCAAGATACATCATAAAAGACAATAAGTTCATTTATTAAACCATAAATTAATATAAAGCAACAACGCGCCATCTATATGTGGGAAATGAAAGCATTTAAAAGCACAAATGCCTATTTCTACACACAGAACAAACTTATACTGTCCTTACTGCGATGAAAAATATTGGGAGGGCTTGGTTCAACAGTGGTGAACCCTCTCATCGGTTTCACCAATTTAATCTAACAGACCGCTTTCCTAGAACTCTAATACTGTATTGGATCATTCTGCTTTTATATGCTACACTGAAGAGTGTAATCTTAAAAATGGTATTAAAACATACTATGAACATAAGCTTTTAGACACTTCGGCCAGTTGGAGTTTTTTATTTTCTCAACGTTTCGACAAAATCTTTTGTCTTCGTCAGGAGAAGTAAATAAAAATAAACATTTGGCAAGGTGTTAAAAATTGTTCTGAGGTTTGCAAGGGCGTTCTCACGTGATTCTTCGAATTTAGTACAACATCTAAAGCGCGAGTCAAAAACAAATATTAAACTCGTCAAAGACTATGATCTTGGAAATAAAAATATATAATAATAATATTATAATAAATTAAGTAAAAATAAATAAATAAAGTAATATAATAATAATCACAAAGATTATTATATAGATTTATTTGACGAGTTTAATATTTGTTTTTGACTCGCGCTTTAGATGTTGTACTAAATTCGAAGAATCACGTGAGAACGCCCTTGCAAACCTCAGAACAATTTTTAACGCCTTGCCAAATGTTTATTTTTATTTACTTCTCCTGACGAAGACAAAAGATTTTGTCGAAACGTTGAGAAAATAAAAAACTCCAACTGGCCGAAGTGTCTATTTTTTATATAAATATGAATGCCGGCCAGGCAGCCTCTATCTTTTCGATAAGCTTACAGGACAGTAGAATTACATATAAATATTTGCATCGAGCAATGTTCTTCCGCAAACAATAAGTACAAGACCACAGTTAACTATAAATTGATATGAAGCAACAAAGTGCCATTTATATATATAGGAAATGAAAGCATTTAAACACAAATGCCTCTTTTTACACACAAAACAAACTTCTACTGTCCTTACTGCGATTAACCATATATATTGTCCAGCAATATGACCAAGACTATGATGCATGACACTATGAAGTGTCACATGATCCTTTCCTTTAATCCATCAAAGAAACTACAATTTTATACAAGAAGCCTGTGTCTATAATCCTAAAAGCTTATACAGCGGGTACACGAGAGTTATTATAGAGATTTATTATTTTCTAAATAACACATTAGGACATCCTGAACCATGTCTAACATACATTCCAGACACACACAACACTATAGATGGAAATTTTGCCGGTAGGATATTGATCTAAAGAGACAAAGGTCGCCTCTCCCGTCAAAACCAGACGCCATCGAATGACCGTCGCCGCAAACTAGCGGCCTCGGGTCGGTGACAAAGCACAGTAATGGCGTCTGGTTTTGACGTCTATTTTGACGGAGAGGCGACCTTTGTCTCTATACGCAACACTATGTTATAACAGATAATTTATACTGTAGGGAAATAAATCCTTTTATATAAATACTTTTAGGTGCAGCGGTTTAGAAGTCTACTTTGAATATTTACTTATAGAAAATGTCAACATCGGCCCATTAGCTCAGTTGGTTAGAGCGTCGTGCTAATAACGCGAAGGTCGTGGGTTCGATCCCCCCCATGGGCCACTTTTTTTTTATTCAAATATATATTTTTTTAATTCTGAAGGTTGTTTAGAATGTCAACACTAATGAATCATTGGTTATATATTTACTGAATACAATATAACGCGGCTGATGATTGTAAAACGAAAATTGCAATTATACCGCGAATGTTTCTTTTAAACAAAAATCGAAATTTATTTTAAAGAGAAATAACGACTATTTCTAACTTTAAGGATGAAGTATGAAAGGGTGAAAAATATGAAGAGTAATGGCGAACGGAAAAATAAAAGTGTCCAGGGGCGGGAATCGAACCCACGACCTTCCGGGAAGGTTGTTTAGAATGTCAACACTAATGGATCATTGGTTATATATTTACTGAATGCTGTCCGTTTTCACATGTCATGCATGTCATAACAGAATGTAATCCACATGTAATGTAATCCATGAAGAGCAATAACCTAATTAATGTTATAGATGGAAATTTTGCCGGGGGGATATTGATCTAAAGAGACAAAGGTCGTCTCTCCCGTCAAAATAACCATTCGCCCGGGCGGAATCGGGCTACTAGCCCGAAACCTGGTTTTGACGTCTATTTTGACGGGAAAGGCGACCTTTGTTTCTTTAGCTAATTGAGGTTGTGTAGAAAAAAAAGTTACCTACTTCGTGTATTTCACGTAAAAATGATTTCAATTACTCCCATACACACACTCTCTCCCTCTCTCTTCATTGACATGAATAGTCAATAACGCGCAGTTTTCATAGCTTAATGAAAATACAGACAACCATTACAACTGTAGCCCCACGAGGCTAACAAACTATTTGAACCTATAATTTGTGGATTATATTAATTTAAATACACTAAAGTTACACGGCTTCATATCGGCCCATTAGCTCAGTTGGTTAGAGCGTCGTGCTAATAACGCGAAGGTCGTGGGTTCGATCCCCCCATGGGCCACTTTTTTTTATTCAAATATATATATTTTTAATTCTGAGGGTTTTTTATATATTTACTTAATGATATCAGCTCACGTGATATAAGGGAATTGGATCCACACATCCATAAATATCAAGTAACCAGATTATGATTTTATAAAAAGAAAACCAAAGTAGCCTACTTTGTTGGTAGACATTTGTTTCACGTAAAAATCATTCCCATGCACTTCATCATTACCATGAATAGTCTAGCGCGCAGTTTTCATAGCTTTATAAAATTTAGAATAGACATCCATTACAACTGTAGTCACGAGGCTAACAAACTATTTGAACCTAAAATTTGTGGATAAATTTTATTTCAACCCAACAAATTTACCTCACAATATATTTGTAGTTACAGTATTATCCTTATAATACACTTGGTACATCATGGTACAATTTGGCGACTGCTTTACTGTAAATGCACCGCATGTCTACACCTTGTAAAATAAGTTATAATATTATAATATCTTGATTATAAATCAAGTTCAAGTAACCAAACGGGGCAATTGCACACTTATAAATTCAAAAAAGTAAACCAAGATGATACCAATCAGCGTTTATACAAAGCATACAAGATAACTTTTTTTTAATTAAAAGGCATCTCCAGTTGCTGATGGCTTGTGCCATCTATCGTAAGAATCTCTTTATCTGGGCACCTTTTTGAAATGCACTTTGGGTTTTTACGAGTTACTCTAACTAACCATGCAATAGACATTTAAAAAAAAAAGTGGCCCATGGGGGGATCGAACCCACGACCTTCGCGTTATTAGCACGACGCTCTAACCAACTGAGCTAATGGGCCGATATGTTTAATGTACGTATAAATAATAGAAAGCTAACATTTACATCGAAAGTATTAAATTGTACAAGGGTATATTGTCCTACCGTTGAGATGTACTGGAACATAGTTACAGGAAGGTATGTTCTATATACTCCAGGACATCATGTTAGTCTCAAGAAGAATAGATATATAGTAACTCGCACACATACCTGCTGGGTTTTTACGTATTCCACCGCCGGTTCAAAATCACTTTATTAGGTACCGCTCAACAAGAGCAACCTAGTTCATGATAATTGGAACAATAAATAATATGTGAAGGGGTTATTCACATATTAAACAAAATTTTAACGCGGGATTCAATCTCGGTTCATGACTGTCGGGAATCGAGGGTGTTACCCACTCGTCCACCGACTATTTTGTATGACGAATTCCAAATAACTTTACTAGGTACAACTCAAAAAGAGAAGCCTAGCTTATGTTATTGACAATGAATATTATGTGAAGGTTATTCACATATTAAAACAAAATGTACAATGCGGGATTCGATCCCGGTTCATGGCTGTCGGGAATCTAGCGTTTTACCCACTTACAACACTTTAAAAAGGTTATCCGCAGTTTTGTACAAACGCTGATTGTTTGCTATTATCTTGGTTTCTCTAAACGCTTCTCGTTTGTTTGTAAGTTTGGATTATTTTATTTTGAAATATCAACAACAACAACAAAAACCTTTATTAAGACACTATTGTCTTACAAGGGGATTCCCCTAAAAGGTTATATATGTACATGAGTGAGGAGGAAAAGCAATTTAGAGGAGAGGGGGAGCAATCAGCCGTTGTCTGTGGAGTTGAGCACTTCTTCTCTCATTTTATCTATCGCCTTGGAAAATTGTAAATATCCATAAACAAATGTTTCATCCAGCAGGAGAGTAGTAAAAATGTTATATACATGTGATATCTTGGGACCTCTGGGACCAGTGTTACCTGATGCTAGACGAACCTCGATGTCAACTCTACCGTGCAGTCGTAGTGGAAGGCGACACAGCTGGGCCAAAGGTGAAATAAACAAACAGAGATTCCACTAAGAAGCGTCTGAACGTCAAGAAGGAATGGGACGAGGAGATTTCTGACAGGAAAGGGTTTACCTCTATCGGAGCGTCCGGCGGACTGGGGCTGAAACAAAGGCTGACTAAGGTCTAACTTAACTGAGGCTTGGGGCCTCCTTTTATAGCTGCGCTGGGTCCATACAGGTCACTGCCATTTTCTGACGTGAACAGGGGGGAAAGTTATATTATCCAGGAGGGCCACGACCTCGTAAAAATTGGACTGGACTTGCTAGGCCTACTCTCCTATTCTCACCTAAGCCTGATTAGTTTTAACCTTAATTTTCTCCTGTTAGTCTCCATTCCTTCTATCTGTACAGTTGCTATACTTTATTAGCGTCTTACGCGGTACAGATTGATATTATGTGATGCTTTATATTTGCAGTAAATAATAATTTTTACACAGTCACGTGAGGGAACATGTGGTAGCAGATATCTGGATTATTTACAACAATTCCATGGTCTTAAATCATAACAAACATGTTGTTCATTATAGTGAGTTAGCCCCGAAATTTGGCGAATTTCCAGTCTCTTTTCCTGTAGAAATGGGCAATGGAATAGATAATGGACCAAATTGTCTTGGATGACGGCATTGCAGAAGTAGCAATTTAAAGGGTCGCTGTTCCAAAATTCCGTGATATCCTCGGGGGAAATAGCCATAGAATCCTTTGACGGGCCATAAATTATTTTGAAATATCACATTGAGGTGATAGGAGATATCGGTGTACAAGTAGTCTAAACCGTTGGTTTTCTACCGCTACGACCCGGGATTGAAAAAAGGCCACCATTCTTATAAAATTCCAACCCCACAAACGAGTACAAGTAGCCAAACGGAGCTATTTCACACTTATAAGTTCAAAAGTCGAACTTATTTCCACATGTGTAGACATGTGGTGCACTTACAGTAAAATCAGTTGCCAATTTTTACCTACCATGATTATCATGGGATAATACTGTAATTAAAAAATATATTGCCACATGAAAAATTAGGGAAGACCAACTTCGGGATGAGACAACAATTTATTTCAGGCAAGAACAAACTATGAATGGTAAACAAAATATAAGCAAAAGAGGGAAGTGTACAGAGTATAGCAAAATATAAACATAAAAAAATGAAAAATACTTTGTTACATAGCTCCTTCCCTATTACAATTATTTTAGTTACTGACATGGTCTGACGTGCTTCTGCCAAAGATTGCATCGAAGTCTTGGAACTTTGCCCTAGTACCTTTGCTTCTTTTTTTCTTGCGGCGTGAAGAGCAGCTTTCGTATTGTCTATAGGGGCATTGTCATCTTGGAGGGAAGTCTTGGCTTTGACACGACGGTGGGATCCTGTAGCCAGTCTCTAAAAATGTAGCTCACAGCACCCATGGCCTCTAGATCTTTTCGGCGATCTTCAGTTTGTCTTCCCTAATTTACCCAGCATCTCCACCAAAATGCCATGTGGAAAATTAGGGAAGACCAACTTCGGGATGAGACAACAATTTATTTCAGGCAAGAACAAACTATGAGTGATAAACGAAAGATAAGCAAAAAGCGGGAAGTGTACAGAGTATATCAAAATATAAACATAAAAAAATAGTACTATGCTGATATAATAAATACTTTGTTACAATAATATTGTGAGGTAAATGTATTGGGGGTTGAAATAAAATTTATTCCTCAAATTAAAGGTTCAAATAGTTTGTTTTCTCCGTGGCTACTGCTGTAATGATTTTCTGTATATTTATTAAGCTATGAAAACTGCTCTCTAGACTATTCATAATTTTATAAATCCAATTTCTATCTATCTATAAAATTTGTAACAAATAAATTCACTGGGAATGTGTATATTTTTAATAATATCATCTAATTATATCTCTACAGACAATGATAATTGTTTTTGAATAAATATGAAATATGCATAAATGGATAAAAATGTACAATGATAAAAGTTTTTGAATGAGAGGGCTTAGCTCATCAGTGGTGAACCCTCTCAGCGGTTTCGCTATTTTTTTTCTTAAGACTAACATGTTGTCCTGGAGTACATAGAACATACATTCCTGTAACTATGTTCCAGTACATATCTACGGTAGGACAATATACCCTTGTATATTTTAATACTTTCGATGTACAGGTTAGATTTCTACTATTTGTACTTATAAAAATACATTTTTATAACGGCCCATTAGCTCAGTTGGTTAGAGCGTCGTGCTAATAACGCGAAGGTCGTGGGTTCGATCCCCCCATGGGCCACTTTTTTTTATTCAAATATATATATTTTTTTAATTCTGAGGGTTGTTAATATATTTACTTAATGTTGTCAGCTCACATAATTTAACAGAATTAGATCCACACATCCATAAAGATCAAGTACCCGATTATGCCTCTATAAAAATAAAACCAAAGTAGCCTACTTTGTGGAGACATTTGTTTCACGTAAAAATCATTCCCATTTTGTGGTGGTTAATTAACAATAATCCACATTAACATTTTTTGCAAAATCAAATTTTGTTTTATTGTTATCACTTGCCTATCATATACCTATAGATTATCACATACCTTGTTATTGTTATTATATTCAGACAACAAAAAAAAAATGAATGAATCCAATTAAATAGAAGAAATATATATATAAATTTATAATAATAAAAGTTTTGCATATTTGCAACAAAAAAATATGAATTTTAAAAAGCAAATAAAATTTACATAAAAAATAGAAATACAAAACAATAATTTTTACATGTCCCCTAGTCTCTAGCGCTCAGTTTTCATAGCTTATTGAAAATAGAGACATTCATTACAACTGTAGCCCCACGGGGCTAAAAAACTATTTGAACCTTTAATTTGTGTAATACATTTTATTTCAACACAATAAAGTTACATCTCAATATTTTTAATTACAATATTATTCCTATAGTACACGTAGTAGAGGCCATGATAATCATGGTAGGTAGAAGAAGTTGGTGACTGCTTTTACTGTAAGTGCACCACATGTGAAAATTAGTTCGACTTTTGAACTTATTAGTAGCCCCGTTTGGTTACTTGAACTTGGTGGGGTTGGACTTTTGCAAGAATGGTGGCATTTTTTCGATCCCGGGTCGTAGCGGTAGACCAATGGTTTAGACCACCGATCTCCCATTACCTCAATATAATATATCAAAATAAAATATTTTAAACTTACAAAAAACGAGAAGTGTTTAGGGAAGCCATGATGATACCAATCAGCGTATGTACAAAACTGCGGATAACAACACCTTTTTAAAATGTACCCAAGCTTTTTACGAGTTACTATAAACTAACCATGCAATAAAAATGAAAAAAAAAAGTGGCTCATGGGGGGATCGAACCCACGACTTTCGCGTTATTAGCACGACGCTCTAACCAACTGAGCTAATGGGCCGTTATGTAAATCGTACATATAAATAATAGAAAGCTAACATTTACATCGAAAGTATCAAAGTGTACAAGGGAATATTCTCCTACCATAGAGATGTGCTGGAACATAGTTACAGGAATGTATGTTCTATATACTCCAGGACATCATGTTAGTCTCAAGAAGAATAGATATATAGTAACTCACACACATACCTACTGGGTTTTTACGAATTCCAAAATAACTTTACTAGGTACAACTCAAAAAGAGCAACCTAGCCTATGTTATTTACAATGAATAATATGTGAAGGTTATTCACCTATTAAAACAAAGTGTACAATGCGGGATTCGATCCCGGTTCATGGCGGTCGGGAATCAAGGGTTTTATCCGTTTACAACACTTTAGAAAGGTTATCCGCAGTTTTGTATAAACGCTGATTGTTTGCTCTTATCTTGGTTCCTCTAAACGCTTCTCGTTTGTTTGTAAGTTTGGATTATTTTATTTTGAAATATCAACAACAACAACAAAAACCTTTATTAAGACATTATTGTCTTACAAGGGGATTCCCCTAAAAGGTTATATATGTACATGAGTGAGGAGGAAAAGCAATTTAGAGGGGAGGGGGAACAATCAGCCGTTGTCTGTGGAGTTGAGCACTTCTTCTCTCATTTTATCAATCGCCTTGAAAATTTTCAAATATTTATAAACAAATGTTTTATCCAGCAGGAGAGTAGTAAAAATTGTATATACATGTTGTTCATTATAGTGAGTTAGCCCCGAAATTTCATGAATACAGTCTCTTTTCTTGCAAAATGGGCAATGGAATAGATAATGGACCTAATTGTCTTGGATGCCAACAATGTCGAAGTAGCAATTTAAAGGGTCGCTGTTCCAAAATCCCGTGATATCCTTGGGGAAAAATGACCATAGAATCCTTTGACGGGCTATAAATTATTTTGAAATATCACATTGAGGTGATAGGAGATATCGGTGTACAAGTAGTCTAAACCGTTGTTTTTCTACCGCTACGACCCGAGATCGAAAAAAGGCCCCATTCTTGCAAAATTCCAGCCCCACAAACGAGTGCAAGTACCAAACGGGGCTATTTCACACTTATAAGTTCAAAAGTCGAACTTATTTTCACATGTATAGACATGTGGTGCACTTACAGTAAAATCAGTTGCCAATTTTTACCTACCATGATTATCATGGGATAATACTGTAATTAAAAAATATATTACCACGTGGAAAATTAGGGAAGACCAACTTCGGGATGAGACAACAATTTATTTCAGGCAAGAACAAACTATGAATGATAAACAAAATATAAGAAAAAGAGGGAAGTGTACAGAGTATAACAAAATATAAACATAAAAAATGAAAAAAACTTTGTTACATAGCTCCTTCCCTATTGCAATTATTTTAGTTACTGACATGGTCTGACGTGCTTCTGCCAAAGATTCCATCGAAGTCTTGGAACTTTGTCCCTATTACCTTTGCGTCTTTTTTCTTGCGGCGTGAAGAGCAGCTTTCGTATCGTCTATAGGGGCATCGTCATCTTGGAGGGAAGTCTTGGCTTTGACACGACGGTGGAATCCTGTAGGCAGTCTCTGAAAATGTAGATCACAGCACCCATGGCCTCTAGATCTTTTCGGCGATCTTCAGTTTGTCTTCCCTAATTTACCCAGCATCTCCACCAAATTAGGGAAGACCAACTTCGGGATGAGACAGCAATTTATTTCAGGCAAGAACAAACTATGAGTAATAAACAAAAGATAAGCAAAAAGCGGGAAGTGTACATAGTATAGCAAAATATAAACATAAAAAAAATGGTACTATGCTAAAATAATAAATACTTTGTTACAATATTATTGTGAGGTAAATGTGTTGGGTTGAAATAAAATGTATTCCTCAAATTAAAAGTTTAAATAGTTTATTTTCTCCGTGGCTACTGTTGTAATATATGTCTGTATTTTTATTAAGCTATGAAAACTGCTTTCTAAACTAATCATAATTTTATAAATATACAATTGCCATCTATCTATAAAATTTGTAACAATTAAATGTATTGGGAGAATGTGTTACTTTATATATATAGTAATATCATCTAATTATATCTCTACAGACAATGATAATTGTTTTTTATTTCTAAATATGAAACATGCATAAATGGATAAAATTATGCAATGATAAAAGTTTTTGAATGAGAGGGCTTGGCTCATCAGTGGTGAACCCTCTCAGCGGTTTTGCTATTTTTTCTTGAGACTAACATGTTGTCCTGGACAATGTAGAACATACCTTCCTGTAACTATGTTCCATACAACTCTAGGGTAGGACAATATACCCTTGTATATTTTGATACCTTCGATGTACATGTTAAATTCTACTATTTATACTTATAAATATATGTTTTCACAACGGCCCATTAGCTCAGTTGGTTAGAGCGTCGTGCTAATAACGCGAAGGTCGTGGGTTCGATCCCCCCATGGGCCACTTTTTTTTTTTGTTTATTGCATGTTTAGTTTATATGCTCCATGCTGACGAGCGCCAACAGCGCGAAACGCGTTCGTGGATGCCTTTTCTTGATTTATCAAGAAATTGGGTTGGCCAAATATCAAGAAACAGGCTAAATCAATGTTTAGTTGATTTCTGTTCCACCAGATGGCGCTCTTCCATCTGAAAAACACATGTGCTCCTGGTCAGGATATGCTTTCTTTATTTTTAATTAGTTTATATTTTATGAAAAAAAGGCATCTCCTTATCGTGCAACTGAAAGTTTCTGATGGCTTGCACCATCTATCAGAATAAATATCAACTATTCTCGTTGATTTTTAATTATTCCAGAATTGGCCAAATAAAAGTTTATAGTTTTTTTTTTTTTTGAGAAACTGATCAATTTATGTATAATAAAGTAAATAAGATATAAAATTTGAGGCAAAAATATCAACAAACCTTTTCCATTAGGAATTCCCACCCTGTTGAGATCAGAATTCTGATGCCCTAAGAGGATAAAAGTAGCAACGTTAGGGGCTGTTGCAACAATTGCAATGTCTGCCAGTACATGGCCCGTGAGACTGGTGGTGACCTCTCCATGGCGGATATTTGGTCTAAATTTAAGGCTTGGAAGTGAAAGCAATTCTGCCTTAGGGATGAGTAGTCTTGGGAATACAGTCCATGATGATAGAGCAGCTGTTAGGTTTCGAGCATGATTTCGAGGCAGGGTGGAGTATGAGTGTGATAGGACAGAAGTAACGGCAATTTTTGCTGCACTGTCTGCTAGTATATTGCCATTGATGAAAGTTACTACATATATATATACTTTTTTTTTAGAATAAATTTATATTATTATTTCTTGGACAAATAAACCTTCCGGACACTGTGTTCCTTTTGTATGTAGATATTATGGGATGCAAAGGTGGGTATTTACATTTGATAACTATATTATAGAGCAGCTGTATAACGGCCCATTAGCTCAGTTGGTTAGAGCGTCGTGCTAATAACGCGAAGGTCGTGGGTTCGATCCCCCCATGGGCCACTTTTTTTTTAATATACAAGGTATGTCCCATAAGTTCCCGGACTGGGTCCATAAAAAAAAAAGGTAAGAATTTTTTAATTTTTTTTTATTAAAACTTTTCAAAGTAATCCCCCCTTGCTTCAACGCACCAGCGCCATCGTTTCTCCCAATTGTCGAAACAGTTTTTATAGGCCTCTTTTGGAATGCTCTTCAATGCCAGCAGCGATTTTTCTATTATGTCTTCCCTGGTGTCAAAAATGTCTTCCTTTTAGAACTGCTTTGAGTTTGGGGAACAGGAAAAAGTCATTTGGTGCGATGTCTGGGGAATAGGGTGGTTGAGGTAGGATTTCTGTCCCGTTTTTCGCCAAAAAACTCGTCACCAAGTGCGCTGTGTGAGGGCGGGCATTGTCATGGTGTAGGATCCAATCACCATTAGTCCATTTTTCTGGCCTTTTTTTTCGAATCGCTTCCCTTAGACGGCGAAGAATGCTCAAATACATTTCCTTAATAACTGTTTGGCCTGCAGGAAGATACTCGTGATGAACAATGCCCTTGTTATCCAAAAAAGCGACCAGCAACACCTTGTTTCTGGATTTCAATATCCTGGATTTTTTGGGTCTAGGCTCACCCTGACCTCTCCACTCGGCAGATTGACGCTTGGTTTCAGGGTCATAGCCATAGACCCTTGTCTCGTCGCCTGTGATTATCTTGTCTTTCCATTCCGGATCCGTTCTTGTCATTTCCAGCATGTCCTCACAGGTTGCAAGCCGACACAGTTTTTGCTCATTAGTGAGGAATCTTGGGATGAATTTTGCAGGAGTCTTTTTGAGCCTCAAATCTTCGGTTACGATCCTTCCAATAGTTGTTTTAGAGATGCCTGTGTCTTGCTCTAGCTCCAGCAAAGTGGTTCGAGGATTTTCTTTTATCAAATCGGTGATTTTTTACACATTTTCATCAGTCCTTTGAAATGTTGGGCGTCCTTGACGAGGATCATCTTCAATGGAAATTCTGCCAGCTTTAAATCTAGAATGCCATTCAAAAACAGTTGTTCTCTTTGGGGCGTTATTGGGGAATGCTTTATTAAGCATTTCAAAAGTGTCGGTTGCTGATATTTGAAGTTTCATACAAAATTCTATGCAAATCCTCTGCTTCAATTTTTGTTCCATCGTAAAATCGCCGCAGCGCAAGGTGTAACCTTTAAATAAATTAGAATAACTTTGGCGCGCGCACCCGTACCGCCTCGATATTGGTACCACCGTGTTGCCAGATATTTTTTCTATAATAAACTGTCAAATTTATTTACATTTTTCATTTATTTATTTTTTTATGGACCCAGTCCGGGAACTTATGGGACATACCTTGTATATTGATTTTTGTGGGTGGTTAGTTTCGCTGAGAGAGAATCTTTAGAATCTGGGACAAAAAAAAAATATCGGCAACAAATAAATTTTTCATTGTTCTAAAAAAGCCCTAATAATATATTATAATGGCCCTCGTGAGCCTAGAGTGGACTTTATTCCATGAGATCCACACGGGATCCAATTATTTGGCCATAGATTTGGCCCAGCCACTTTGCCAGCTAAACACCTCTTTCGCAGATTGTGAGGATTCAATTGGATCCCACCATTAGCCCGAAACCATGGTCTCTAGGTGGACGCTTCTCAGTTTGCCAAAGCTGGTGTTGTGGATTTGTCACCGACCCGAGACCGCTAGATTGCGGCGACGGTCAATAGATGGCGTCTAGTTTTGACGTTTAATTTGACGGGAGAGGTGTCCTATGCTTTTTTTAGATCAATTTCCTCCCGGCAAAATTTCCATCTTCCATTGTTGTCGTGTCCAATGAAGAGCCTCAGATATCTCCATGTATCTCTTTATTCCCAACTTCATCCCAAGTCCAGTGTTTACATAATCAAGATAAAATGCAACTTTCAATCATTTTAAAGCTTCATCTTTAGTCCATAATGGAAGGCTAGCTTCCTTAATTCTCTCATAATAATTAATATCTTGTTTTTACTTGAGTACTTGATGGTAGACAATATTTTGAGTTTCTTCTCTTTGTGAAAAACAAACAAATTCTTCAGGTAAAAGCCCCATAAGTATGCCTCATACAATTGTCAATGAGAGAAGCTGGGATTGACTCCACAATATTGAATTGATTGTCCTTGGGATTTGTAAATAACAATGTGAATTCAAAACTATTGAATTTTGATTCTTTTAAAAATTAAACAATTTTCTACTGCCTTTACTGCAATGAAAAATTAATGGGAAGGCCTGGCTCATCAGTGGTGAATCCTTCTAGCGGTTTCGCCAGTCTACCATACCGCTGTTATAGTTTTTATATACGTGTCTATAATAGTTTCGAATTCTCATTACAGATGACGCACTAGTGTAACATAAAATAATGATGTAAATTATATTTGAGGTGTCGGAGGTGAACTGAGGCAAACGGACTCCAGTAATCTCGTTTATTGGCATAAATTAACTGACTGCTGGTAGCTAAAAACTGTCTCTATTTATATACAAAATTCTATGAAACTATTATGCAAAACAGGATATTTGCATATCCATAATTCAATATGCAAATACACTACAATATTTAAACAAAAACTATTGTTTAATTGCATTTTTACGGGATATATGCCTCCTTTTGTAGATATCTATATATATATATAAATCAATGTTTGTATGTTTGTTTGTTTGTATGTTTGTTTGTTTGTATGTCCGGTATACAAATTCGCAGTAGTTCACTAATTCAAACCAAAATTTGCATACATAGGTAAAAAAATACGGGGAAGACGAAAGGCTATTTTTAAAATATATAAATCAATTATTAAAAAACTATATATTCAAATTATTCTACTTAGCTCACGAACAGCGCCCTCTATCAAAGATTAGATTAAATTATGCTGATGCAAACAAATAGATAATGCTAATAACAAACAATTATAAAAAAATCTTATCTAAATATATATCACTCGGGTAGATATGCACACGGGTCAATCCCGGGGCGAAGCCCGGGTCACCCGTCTAGTAATATATATAACATAGAGTTGTGCGGGAGGATGATATTCATGTACCAAAGAGGTACCTCTCCCTTTAATTATACATTAAAACGATGCACTATGCATTACTCTAGTACAAACAAAAACCTTTACTAGTGATCATAAAAAATGAGGCGCCTCTTTTTAGTTAATGAATATTATCTTCCCGTAACTCTATGTTGTAATCTTGCCTGAAAATCTGCCCTTGTTACTTCACCAGCTTAAACATCTGTTTAGTAAATTCGACCGTTTTCATAACTCTTCTGTTAGGATGTTGTGAAATCGAAGTTGCCACTGTACTGATGAGGGCCAAAGCCTGAAACCATGGAATACAGATTGTTGGCTTTTGTCTGGATTTTTGACAAAACTGGTGTTGTGGTTCATTCTTTATCATTACTAGTAAAGTTTTTTACTGGGGTGATGCACTGTACCATCGTTCTGATCCACAATTAAAGGTAGAGCTGCCACTTTAGATACATATTAATACACTTCGTTCTCTTTTTATGCGGTTTTTTTTTATGCGGTTTTGGAGTTATGCGGTGCAAGAAAAAAAAAATTATTCGAATTTCGAAATTTTTTTTTTTGGTGATTCACTTTTTCTGAAAACGAATAAGAATAACAACTACAACTCTACTATTACGCAATCAATACAAAGAAAGAATTTTGTAACGTCCTGGTTGTATGTTAAGTTATCCAACAAACAGTAGAGGGGAAGTTCCAATGTCTTTTATTCCGCGCCTGCCGGTGTCTTACACAACTCGTGCAAAACCGAAATCAAAACTGAAAACCCGCCGGCGTGCCAGCTGCCGTTACAAATTTCTTTTTTCTTTTATTGACATGTTTTCTCTTGATTTGTTCTTAAAAACAAAAGAGACAAAAACAAAAATACCTCGTTAAAATTGCGTGTTTTTATGCTGCATTTTATTTTTGTATGAAACTAATTAAAAAAGCCTGCATATTGGAAAGCATTAGAAAATAAAACTTTGTGAAAGAAGGTTACTACCGAAAACCGGAAGATAAATTTACTCAAGTGAATTGTAAGTTTTTTTGAATAATTTTAGTGCGTAATTGTACATAAAGTTTTTTTCTATAATTTTTAGTCCTCTTAAAGAAAATGTGTGACAATAATAAAAAACAAAAAAAGAAGTGCAATTTCGCTAGAAACCAAAATTATAATTCTCGATTGCTTGGCGAAAGGAGAAAGATCAACAGCAATAGGTAAACGTTATAATTTAGGCGAATCTACTATAAGAGCAATAAAAAAAATGAAGCGGCAATAAGAAGATCAGTCAGATCTGGTACAAATTTGAGTTCTAAAATTTCATCATATTCAAGAGGCACTTTAATAGAAAAAAACAGAAAAGGCTCTCGTAATTTGGATTGAAGATTTAACTCAAAAAAGAATTCCGTTAGATGGACATTTAATCAAGATGAAAGCCCTTAAATTTTACAAGGAGTTAAAAGAATCAGAGCCATCTACATCTTCACGTGAAAGTAATCCACAATTCTCTGCCAGCACAGGGTGGTTAACTGGTTTTATAAAAAGACATTCTTTTCATAATCTAAAAATAAAAGGTGAGGTGGCTTCTGCAGATGAAGAAGCTGCTAGAAAATATCCTGAAAAGTTGGCTAAAATTATTAAAGATGGAGGATATTGTGCCCATCAAATCTTCAATGCTGATGAAACAGGATTGTTTTGGAAAAAATTGCCAACCCGTACTTACATTGCAAAGTCCGAAAAAAATGCCAGTGGTTTTAAAGCTGCTAAAGATCGAGTTACTTTATTGCTGTGCAGCAATGCATCTGGCGATCGAATGTTAAAACCGCTGCTTGTAAATCGATCTTTAAAACCACGTGCATTAAAAGGAAAAGACTTAAATACACTGCCCGTACATTGGATGGCAAACAAGAAGGCCTGAGTAACAACGGCTATTTTCACTGAATGGTTCAATAAATGCTTCGTACCCGAAGTAGAAAATTATATGAAAGAGATGGGTCTCGAATTTAAGATCTTATTAATTCTTGACAATGCACCAGGTCATCCGAACTTAGAACATCCAAATATAAAGGTAGTTTTTTTCCCTCCAAACACAACGAGCCTAATTCAACCATTAGATCAGGGAATTATTTCAACATTTAAAAAATATTATGTAAAATTCACTTTCCAATTCATTTTCGATAAACTGGAATCCAATACAATAACAGTTACTGAAGTTTGGAAACAATTTAATATCTTGAACTGAGTAGATCATGTTGCGTTAGCAATTGCCGAGATAAAATCACAAACTTTAAATGCATGTTGGAAAGCTGCTTGGCCTGAATGCGTATCAAAGAGAAATGAATCAAATAGAACAACAATAGTAACATCAGATATTATTTCAATTGCTAAGGAAATAGGTGGGGAAGGTTTTGATGATTTTGGCGAGCATGATATAGAAGAATTGCTTGTGGACGAAGCCCTAAATGATGATGATATTTTGGAAAGTATGGTAGATACTACTAAAGATTTCGAAACAGTAGATAGCGAACTGGAAGATGTTACTCCACTGGACGAAAAATTACTTCGGGAAGGCCTTCAACTTTCCGGTAAATTGGAAATTTTTTTTATTCAAAATGATAATGATGTAGAACGCGCCTTAAAATTCCAACGTGATCTGAAATTTTGTATGTCTGGCTACAGAGAACTCTACAAAGAACTAGTCAAGCCATCACAGCGTTTGATTACTGACTACCTTGTCAAAGAAAAAAAAATCACTGAAGTTCCTAAAGAAGCATTACCATGTAGATCTGATGACGTAATTTTATCTTCAAGTGATGAAAGTGATCTTGCACCAATCCACAAACGGGTTCGCACATTATCAGACAGCGAATAATGATGAAAACATTCTTAATATGATTTTAAATAAAGTTTTGTTTATGTTTTTTATTTTACATATTAAGTTTTGTTTTTGTTATTAACACACATATGTGCCATTTATTAAAATATGATGAGAAAAAAAATAAATCTTATTATTTATAAATCTTTTTTTATGCGATTTCTGGTGCATTTTAAAACATTATTTAGGTTTTATGCGATTTTTTTAATAAATGGAACGTATCTATCATTTTACATATAAATGTATGTCTTTTTTTGTGCGATTTTTTTTTATGCGGATTCCCCTGGAACGCATCTACCGCATAAAAAAAGAATCAAGTGTATATATAGTCACGACCGTCTGTCGTGGCCTCTGTCACGGATAATATACAGTTATCATCGTCATGCGTTCTTAATTCTGTCACCGTTTGCTTTTGGTTCAGTGGTAGAATGCTCGCCTGCCACGCGGGCGCCCCGGGTTCGATTCCCGGCCGATGCATTTTTTTTTTACAATTTTTAAAACTCATTTATATATTATACAAGAATGACATCCACGGCGCCAATTTATAATTGTAACGAATAGTATTTGAATAAAATCATTTAATCGGGTAAACCCCGGGCGTTGCCCGGGTCATTCGGCTTGTATAAATATATATAGAAGAGGCATGTGTGTTCAAAAGTCACTCTCTTTACCTCTTTCCAATTAAATAAAACTTTAATTTTCCTACATAATACCTACTCTTCTACTCAAGTAAATGTTCGATGAAGGAATCTTGTTTCTGCCCATCAAACATTTATATATATTAAAAATAAAGAAGGCATCTCCTGACCACGAGCACATGTGCTTTTTAGATGGCAGAGCGCCATCTAGTGGAGCAAAAATAAACTAAACGTTTATTTAGCTTGCTCCGTGATATTTGGCCAACCCAATTTCTTAATAAATCAAGAAAAGCCATCCACGAATGCGTTTCGCGCTGTTGGCGCTCGTCAGCGTGAAGCAAGCTGTACCACCGAGACAAAACTGGCCAAATATCACGGAACAAGTTGAATAAACGTTTAGTTTATTTTTGCTCCACTAGATGGCGCTCTGCCATCTAAAAAGTACATGTGCTTAAGATCAGGATATGCTTCCTTTATTTTTAATACCAACAACTGATCCACTTATCTTTTATTTTTTTTCTTCATAAATATATATATGCATAAAGAGAGAGAGATGCATAAATATTATATAAGATTTTCATTATCAATAATCTATTTATATAGATTTCTACTGTCTTCAAAGCTTACGTATACATAACCGAAATTATTCAGCCAAGAATATTTTTTCTCTACAATGTCGGATCATTGAACTTGCTTTGAGTTCCTGTCTTCCACGTTCGAGAAATGTTCTTCCGCAAATATGATGCATCATCATGCCTGATGCAAATTAAGCATGATGCATTAACATGTCATCTGTATTTAGAAATGTAAGCTAAAATGTTTTATTGGAATTTTAATTATAAAGTCTCTCTCCTTCTTCTTCTTCTATCTTCTCTCTCTACCTGTGATAGTGGTTATTTCCCCAGAATCTCAGTGGTCGTGGAGGGAGATCTTCTCGAGGCTCTCGTAGTTCTGGATGGGGCGGCTGGAGCCCGAGAGGCGGAACGATCGGTAGTTCTCGTAGAGTTCGTGGGTCGCCTCCTTCAGGTCCTCCATGTGGGTGATGAGCATGGCCTTGAGGTTGAGGAAGTCGCAGTGGTCGGGGTTCTCGGTCTCCACCACACCCCAGGGGTAGACCCGGCCCCGCACCTGGCGGCCTTCCACGTCGGCCGTGGCGAAGGATGAGCTGACTGCGAATGGCATGCTCGCCTTCAGCCGCTTCACCAGTCCCACGTAGTCGTCGTCTTCCTCCGAGTCACAGGCGGGCAGGGTGTAGATCCTGATGTCACTCTCCTCCAGCTCCTGCATCACTCTCCGCTTCATCTGCACCAGCTCCTTGCGGGTCAGCGCATCTGACTTGGCGATAACGGGGATGATGTTGACCTTGTTGTATAGCTGTCGCATGATCTCGGTGTCGAGCGGCTTGAGACCGTGGCCGAATGGCGAGATGAAGTAGAGGCAGCAATGGACTCGGCTGTCGATTATGTTCCGTCGATTCAGAGAACTCTCGTCGCGAAGGTATCTCTCGAATTGTTCGTCGATGTACTGGAGGATGGGTTTGCTGCAGTCGTTGTTGCGGACTGCGTCGCCAAAGCCGGGCGAGTCGACGATGTTGAGCTTCAGACGCACGCCCCGCTCCTCAATCTCGGCCGTCGATGTCTGCAGCCGCATAGTGGGGCAGCTCAGGTTGGGCCGCACCCGGTCCGGGTAGAAATCTCTGAGGAACAGGTTGTTGATCAGCGTGGACTTCCCCAGGCCAGTTTCTCCAACGACCATCAGGGTGAAATCAAAGCCTTTTTTGGCTATTTTCCGGTGCACATGCTTCGGAAGGGTTGAAAACCCGACCAAATCTGCCGGTTTGGTATAGTTGAATGGATCCGCCTTGATCGGCAGCACCATTTCGGGATAACTTGGCGAATCCCCAAAACTGGAGATCAACGTCTTCTCAGCTGTATTCATATTGAAAATAATTTGAATCCGCACTGAAAACTTTTAGCTACGTCAAGGGCACGCAGGGGTTTTGTTAAAACGCGCGCTCATGGGCTCATTTCTTCATGGGACCCCATCCCTCACCTAACATCCTCTAGTATGAGATTGAATCAATTTGTGAGGTTTGGGAGAAAGATAATCGGCATCACCGTCAACTATGCAGAGCAAGCCAACGGCCCAATCTCCTATCCCATCTACTACTTGAAGCCCTCCACTTCTTACGTCACGCCCGGGGGATTGATCCGCCTGCCGAAAGGATGTGATGAGCTTCTTCACGAAGTCGAACTCGGGATTGTGATTGGAAGAGCGGGATTTAATATTCCACCCAATCAGGCGTTGGACCTTATAGGAGGCTACGCCATCTGTCTGGATATGACGGCCTGCGAGCTGTTCACGACGGCGCGAGAGAAGGGCGAGTCCTGGGCCCTATCAAAGGGCTTCGACACGTCATGCCCTGTAGGGAACTTCATCCCGAAGGACAGAGTCAATGGAGACGTGACGATCTGGTGCAAAGTGAACGGTGCCGTGTGCCAGGCTGGCTCGACCGCAGCTATGCTCAAGAAACCCCACGAACTCATCAGTTCAATCAGCGAGTACATGACGCTGGAATCCGGCGACTTGGTCCTCACAGGATCTCCCTCTACCATGGGGACCGTCGTGTCAGGAGACAAGATGGAAATTGGCATCGAGGGGATTTGTGAAGTGGCTTTCCAAGTGACGCGGCCAAGATCGAAGTAGCAGCAGCAACAGCATACATTATAAAATAAAAGCTTTCACATTTCTACCTGCGGTAAATCTCACTCTAGCTGCATGGATACAGCAGTTGTGTGAAACACGACATAGGACTTCCTTTCTAATGCACCTTCTGGACAATCCTGTCACACCTGAATTTGCATAATTTATTTTAATCGACAGATACCTCATTATGCTCACTTACACTAATGGACAAAACTTAAGGAAGTTGAACCTTTCAGAATGTATATCGGGATTCAGACAATAAAAGATATTTGATACACAGTGACCTTTATTGGAGACACACGAGATAACCAAGTGTGACCATAATTGCTTCTGTCTCCTTCAAAAAAAAAAACTGGCTTCATCGAAAACTATCCATTTCCTTAAGTTTTGTTCATGAGTGTATAGAATAACTCTACCGCCGGTCCAATCACAAGCTATCAATTCCAGATGGCCACAGTGGCGAGATTTTAGAGACAGATTAAAGAATATACAAGTAGAGTAAAGACAGTGCGTATAAAGGCAATTATTGAATCGAATAATAATATATCACGTTAAAAATGAGGAACAACAAACGTTAAGATAACATGGCAATTATCATTCAAAACAACATAAAGATAACCCAGACTCCTCCAACATTCCAACTCTATACAAATTCATAGCCAAAACTTAAGGAAGTTGTACCTTTCAGCATGTATATCGGTATTCAGACAATAACTCTGAAAGATATTTGATAAATAGTGACCTTTATTGAAGACACACGAGATAACCAAGTGTGAAAAAATTGCTTATCTCCTTAAAAAAAAAAAAAAAGATAATTGGCGACATCATTGTTGTTGACTGCTAGTGATGCTCTCTGTAAGTTACACAAGTATGCCAGGAGACCACCAGAAAACGGACACAAAGAACACTTTAAGCGTCTCCACACAACTCCTGGGAAAGACCCCTTCGCCAGAATACACGAAGGTAAATAAAGAAGAGTCCGACAGAGATCCTTACAGATCCTGTGTACTTAATTGGTCATCCTTGACACAGCAGCAGCGAATCATTAATACAATATTCTACATGGGCTAGATAACCACCACCATAGTAATTTTGCTATTTATAATACATTAACGCGCCATCTGTTATGAAAATTCGAAACTATTATAGACGCGTATGATTCTTTTAAAAATTAAACAATTTTCTACTGCCCTTACTGCAATGAAAAATTAATGGGAGGGTCTGGATCATCAGTGGTGAACCCCTCTAAGCGGTTTCTCCAGTTTAATTTACCATACCGCTGTTATATTGCATTTTTCGATTCTCCTTTTATAGTTATACTGATGTTTAGACTCTTGAAATGGATATTTTAAATGAACTATGGACATAAGCTATGAGGACAGTAGAAATACATATTGTAGTATTCTGTGTTTAAAATATAGAATAGATCATCATCATAAACAATAATAATACGATGTATAATGTAAACAACGTGTTCATGTAAAAATATGAATATAAAGTGTAATAAACAATTATAATAAAATAATTTCATCTGGTGAGTAATGATTAAATAATAACTATACAACATAAATTGGCGACGAGAATTTGAAAATATAACTGTAGCCCTAAAAAAACAAGTATGGCAGCCAACCTGACGCCACCTTTACCCATGAATATGAATGCAAGCAATTTATTTGCGGAATATAAGCAACGGATGGAATCCTATGCCATTTTTGAAATAGCATCTGGAATTTCAAAAAAATCGGATGAAATTAAGAGAGCAACTCTATTGCATTGTTTAGGGCCAAATGTACAGCGTATATTTTTCAACTTGCCAGATGAAAAGGAAAATTATGAACAAACTAAAATGGCTTTAGATAAATATTTCACACCTCATAAAAATGTGGTCACTGAGAGATTTAAATTTAGACAAAGAGTCCAGAAAGATGATGAATCGATCGACAACTACCTAATTTCTTTAAGAGAGCTTTCTAAATCTTGTGAATTTGGGAATTTAGAAGCTGATATGATAAGAGACCAAATAATTGAAAAATGTAACAACAACACTCTTAAAGAAAAATTGTTGCAACAAGAAAATTTGACACTGTCAAAAACCATTGATATTGCTAGAATGTTAGAAATTTCTAGAAAAGAAATTAGACTTCTTGAACCTCAAAATGATCAAACACTAAATAGAGTTCAAATTAAACCTGAAAAGCACTATAATGCTAATAATTTCAACAAAGGCAGATTCACTAATCAAGGTACCCCATCATTTTCAGGTGCCTCAAAGCCTAAATGTTATCGCTGTGGATTAGATACGCATTCAGCACAAGAATGTGGTGCTAAAAAATGACTTGTTCATATTGCAATAAATTAGGACATCTTTTTAGAGCTTGCAGGAACCGCCCAAATCAAAATAATAATAGAAACCACAAAAGTTTCAATCAAACTAAAGTTAAGACCATACAAGAAGAAAATAAGACTGAAGTAGGTGAAAGTTCAGATGAATATACCTACTATACAGGTGCTGAAAATAAAGAAAAAGTGCAAATAGATGGTAGTGAAATAAATATGATAATTGATACAGGGAGTGATAGAACTTTCATAAGCTATAATAAGATGCTTGAATTATATGGCCATAAAATTATGCCAAAATTACATGACACCACCCGAACCTTTTTTGCCTATGGTCAAGATAGACCTCTTCCATGTTATGGTTATTTCAATGCTGTGATTTCTTGGAAAGAAAATTCAATTTCAGAAGAAATTTATGTGATTGATAAAAAAGTTGAATCTTTGTTGGGAGGCAAGGCTAGTTTTGAACTAGGTATAATTAAAAGGGCAAATCATGTAAATGAATCAATGTCTACTAATATAGAAACTCTTGTTCAAGAACATGAACATCTTTTCCATGGACTTGGAACTATAAAAGGCTATAGTCATAAAGTGACATTGAAAGACAACTATAGGCCCATTGCCCAGAGATGCCCTCGTATACCTTATGCAATGGTAGAAGCAGTAAATCAAGAGCTTGATAAGATGCTAGAGAATGGAATCATTGAAGAAGTGCATCAAGGTTCTGAATGGGTTTCTAACATAATAGTTGTTCCAAAAAGGGATAGTGAGGAAATTAGACTATGCATAGACCTTCGGGAAGTGAATAAAGCAATATTGAGAGAAAGACATCCAATTCCTACAATTGACAATATGTTACATGCCCTTAAAGGTGCTAAAGTATTTGCAAAGCTGGATGCAAAAAAAGGGTTTTGGCAGGTTGACTTAGACCCTCAATCAAGACCCCTTACAACTTTCATCACGCACCGTGGTTGTTACAGATTTTGTAAAGTTCCTTTTGGTCTATCAAGTGCTCCAGAGGCATATCAGAAAGGAATGGATTCAATTTTGCTTGATTTGAAAGGTGTAATTTGTTACTTGGACGATGTCGTAGTTTACGCCAAAGATAGACAAGAACTAGAAGAAAGGCTTAGAAAAGTCTTACAAAGATTTGATAAAGTAGGCATTAGGCTCAACAGGAATAAGTGCAAATTTGCAATGGAAGAATTGGATATTTTAGGTCACATTGTTAGTAGTGAAGGTATTAAACCTGATAATAGGAAAATAGAAGCAGTCTTAAATTTTCCAATACCAAAAAATATTGAGATGTTAAGGTCATTCTTAGGAACTTGTGGGTTTTTAAGAAAATTCATACCTAATTTTTCTAAATTGGCAGAACCTCTAAATAATTTGACTAGAAAAAATGTTAGGTGGAATTGGGATTTGAAAACAAATAAAGCATTTCAGGATCTTAAAGAGTCACTAACAAAAGAGCCATGCTTGGCATATTACAACTTGAACTCACCAACTGAATTAATCACAGATGCAAGCCCTATTGGTCTTGGAGCAGTATTAATACAAACACAACAAAATGGCATTAAAAGACCCATTGCATATGCCAGCAGATCCTTAACTGATACTGAAAAAAGATATTCACAAATAGAAAAAGAGACATTGGGATGTGTATGGGCAATTGAACATTTTAACACCTATATTTGGGGAAGGAAATTTGTGTTAAAAACAGATCACAAACCTCTAATCTATATGCTGAATCCTAAAAATGGAGCTGTTTTGCCTCCAAGAATTCAAAGATTGAGTTGGAGATTACAACCATATATGACTTTGAAATTGAATTCATTCAAGGAAAGCAAAATATTGCAGATATATTTTCAAGACAACCTCTTTCTAACACAAGTGATGAAAAATGGCTGGAGGACTATGTTCATAAAGTCTTATCCATCACTTCTGAAGAGCTTCAAGCACTGTCTTTGAAAGAGATAAAAGTTTGTACAGAGCAAGATCCTTTGTTTCAAAAACTGAAAGATATGGTTCAAAAGGGAGTTTGGCCATATCCTTTGAATGAAGAATTCAAATGTTTTTATAAGTTTAAAGATGAACTCTCAATTTTTGATAATCTTATCTTAAAAGGAAGTAGAATTTTGCTACCTTCAAAACTAATAAAGAGAGTCTTGAGAATTGCACATGAAACACATCAAGGAATGACAAGAACCAAACAACTGTTAAGAGAAAAATATTTTTGGATAAACATGGACTTTGACATTGAAAATTTGATTAGAAACTGTCCAATTTGTGTAAGGAATCAACCATTGATAAATGATCAACCATTGCAAATAGTTCCGTTACCATCAAAGCCTTGGATGAAACTTGGAATTGACATAGTTGGTCCAATTGGCCATCATTATGTTTTAACAGTGATCGACTACTATTCTTCATATCCTGAAGCAATGATAATAGAAGACATTTCCAGCAAGACAATTATTAAAAAAATTGATGGAGATTTTTGCAAGACATGGTTATCCACATGAAGTTGTAACAGATAATGGCTTACAGTTTGTAAGTACATCAATGGAAAGATTTTTAAAAGAATGTGGAATCAGGCACATCAAAGCCTCACCCTATTACCCAAAAAGTAATGGGAAGATAGAAAGATTCCATAGATTTCAAAGAAACAATTTAATTCAAGTTCTGAAGAAGGGAAAGATTGGAAAGAAGATTTATCCAGAATTTTAATGTCTTACCGAACTACTCCAAACAGATCTACAGGAAAGACTCCAGCATTCCTATTATTTTCAAGAGAAATCAAAACTAAATTAAGCTCACGTGTTAATGATGCAGAAGAAGATGAATCCAACATCAAAGAATTCAATATGGTCTACAAAGAAAAAATGAAAACATATAATGATATAATTCGGAAAGCTAGTCCTCATAATTTTGAAATTGGAAATTTAGTTTATGTGGCAAATCCAAATAATGGAAAACTTGATTCAAATTTCAGATCAGAACATCATGTCATTCTTGAAAACACTTCAATAAATTCTTTTAAATTAGTCAACACTAAAAATGGGAAAATAATTCATAGAAATGCTAAACATTTGAAACATGTTCCTACTCAAGAGACCAATCAAGACATTTCTGACTTGATTCCAGAAGAGAGCCAGGAAAATCTTAGTTCAGATTCAACAAGAATTGAACACCTCAACTCTTCTGATGTACAAATACCAGATGATAATTCCTCAAACCAAGACAAGGACACTTCTTTAAACCGACCAAGTTCAAGTAGAACAGGGTCTACATTTAACCCAGTTGTTTCAGATAGACTTGATGCCGAGGCTCTTCACCAGTTGTCACCAGAGGTTTCTCCACCTTTGCCGACTACCAAGGAACCCGTGATCACCAGGAGTGGAAGAGTCGTCAAGCCATCATCAAGATATAAAGACATGATTCCTTTCATCTAAAGGAAGGAGGGAATGTAGTATTCTGTGTTTTAAAATATATTATAGATCATCATCATAAACAATAATAATACGATGTATAATGTAAACAACGTGTTAATGTAAAAATATGAATATAAAGTGTAATAAACAATTATAATAAAATAATTTCATCTGGTGAGTAATGATTAAATAATAACTATACAACACATATAATTATAAATATATAATATGTTAATATTGTCATTTATTATCAACAAATCAGACGCGATATCCACACAAGGGATGCTTGCGGCAATCAACAACACTTGAACTCAGAGAACTATTTTACATAAACAATTGGTGAATTACAAGGTTTGAGAAGAAGTTTAAAGAAGAAAGGAAAAGAACATTAAAATCATGCTTAATTTTACATCTTACCTAGGAATAAAACTTTTTTTTTATCTGTAAATAAAGCAATTTATTTTCTCGAATAAACACAATACTTTACAATTGGATTCATTTAAATAAATTTGCATACCAACCCTTTGTACATATATCAATTGTGTTGATATATATTTTTAATATTTTCATCTAACTTGCATACTAATTCTGTACATATTTAAAATATCTTTCTTTCTTTTCTTTAAAAATTTTGTTTATTTTTAAAGTGCAAGTGTCCCTAGGGGGACATAGCGCTCTGAGTCGAAATAAAGAAATAGGAATAACCAATGAAATAAATACAAATATACATAGTTTAGCAATTACGGTTTTTTTAACTAAGAGAGAAAATCATAAATATATTTACAGAATTTTCTAGAGTTTAAATATGAGTCCTTACTATTTATAAACATAAAAATATTATTGTATTCAATGTTTACCAGATTTCTGTAGTTCTGGAAGACATTCAATAAGCAGGTGACTGTAATCCTGCCTTCTTTCTCCACATCTCCCTGACAAAGATCAGGCCAAGGCTGCACTAACAATGGAATCTTCCATCCCCAAACCACAAACCATACAGCCTCCTCAGTCCACTTCACAGAAGATTGAGGATCTGTTTGAGGTACTAGACGCTGACTCCTTCCTGACACCCCTATATAGGGATTATTACAGGTGCGAAATTGAATTTGCTGTTGAATCCCTAACTAAGAGGGAGGACGTCCTCACGTTTCTCTAGCCCGACCAGAGCTCTGCTCTAAAGAAATTAACACAAATCAATAACGCGCCATCTATACATATAAAATGAAAGGATTTAAAAGCACGAATGTTTCTTTTATACATAACTAGCGGACGTAACCGGCTTCGCCCGGGTTTTACCCGAGTAAAGGTTTGTCTAACGAATCTCTCGATAAAGTTTAACTTTTTTTCCCGGTCCCTTGAAAAATACTCGATAAGTTGAATAAAATCAATATTAATTGGTTCCCTCGGTAATTGGAAGTTAAAGGAATAGTATCTTGCCTTGGAATTGTATCATTATTCTTGTATGGATGTACCCGGCTTCGCCAGGGTTATACCCGAGTAAAGGTTTGTCTAACGAATCTCTCGATAAAGTGAACATTTTTTCCTGGTCCCTTTAAAAGTACTCGATAAGTTGAATAAAATCAATATTAATTGGTTCCCTCGGTAATTGGAAGTTAAAGGAATAGTATCTTGCCTATGAATTGTATCATTATTCTTGTCTCAAATAAATTGCCGTGTCATCCTGAATTTTGTCTTTCCTAATTTTCTACGTTACAAAATCATCGTATCATCATGATAATATTTAGAGCAGATTGTTGAATTATAACAGATAAATTAGAATATTTATCTTGATTATTTTTAGGCGAAAAGTTATTTCAAAAATTTTATTTGCTAGAAACCTTCCCAGTACTATACTAAATAACTTCCCAAAGTTTCATGGCGTTCCAATGAGTGGTTTGGTCAGGCATAAAGGACAGACAGACACACACACACATACATTCATTTTTATATATATAGACTAGCGGATGTGTACCCGGCTTTGCCCGGGTTTTTTCCAGGTGAAAGTTTGCCTAACGAATATTATTGATAATAAGATTCCGGAACAGACAGAATATTACGATAATAATGTTAATAATATTCGTTACATCATCTACTTATATAATTGCCTTATTCTGTCTGTCTGAAGTTCACTGTGTGAAGTTCACGGATAGAACCTCCATGAGAGGACACTCACGCTAGAGGAACCTCTCTATAAAGGACAGTTTTCTTCACCAATACAGTAGAACCTCCATGAGAGGACACTCACGCTAGAGGACACCTCTCTATAAAGGACAGTTTTCTTCACCAATACAGTAGAACCTCCATGAGAGGACACTCACGCTAGAGGACACCTCTCTATAAAGGTCAGTTCTCTTCACCAATACAGTAGAACCTCCATGAGAGGACACTCACGCTAGAGGACACCTCTCTATAAAGGACAGTTTTCTTCACCAATACAGTAGAACCTCCATGAGAAGACACTCACGCTAGAGGACACCTCTCTATAAAGGACAGTTTTCTTCACCAATACAGTAGAACCTCCATGAGAGGAAACTCACGCTAGAGGACACCTCTCTATAAAGGACAGTTTTCTTCACCAATACAGTAGAACCTCCATGAGAGGACACTCACGCTAGAGGACACCTCTCTATAAAGGACAGTTTTCTTCACCAATACAGTAGAACCTCCATGAGAGGACACCTCTCTATAAAGGACAGTGTTATTCACCAATACAGTAGAACCTCCATGAGTGGACACTCACGCTAGACGACACCTCTCTATAAAGGACAGTTTTCTTCACCAATACAGTAGAACCTCCATGAGAGGACACTCACGCTAGAGGACACCTCTCTATAAAGGACAGTTTTCTTCACCAATACAGTCGAACCTCCATGAGAGGACACTCACGCTAGAGGACACCTCTCTATAAAGGACAGTTTTCTTCACCAATACAGTAGAACCTCCATGAGAGGACACTCACGCTAGAGGACACCTCTCTATAAAGGACAGTTTTCTTCATCAATACAGTAAAACCTCCATGAGAGGACACTCACGCTAGAGGACACCTCTCTATAAAGGACAGTTTTCTTCACCAATACAGTAGAACCTCCATGAGAGGACACCTCTCTATAAAGGACAGTATTATTCACCAATACAGTAGAACCTCCATGAGAGGACACTCACGCTAGAGGACACCTCTCTATAAAGGACAGTTTTCTTCACCAATACAGTAGAACCTCCATGAGAGGACACTCACGCTAGAGGACACCTCTCTATAAAGGACAGTTTTCTTCACCAATACAGTAGAACCTCCATGAGAGGACACTCACGCTAGAGGACATCTCTCTATAAAGGACAGTTTTCTTCACCAATACAGTAGAACCTCCATGAGAGGACACTCACGCTAGAGGACACCTCTCTATAAAGGACAGTTTTCCTCACCAATACAGTAGAACCTCCATGAGAGGACACTCACGCTAGAGGACACCTCTCTATAAAGAACAGTTTTCTTCGCCAATACAGTAGAACCTCCATGAGAGGACACTCACGCTAGAGGACACCTCTCTATAAAGGACAGTTTTCTTCACCAATACAGTAGAACCTCCATGAGAGGACACTCGCACTCGGGTAAAACCTGGGCGTTGCCCGGGCCATTCGTCTAGTATATTTATATAATACTAGCGGGTGTACCCGGTCCGCCCGGGTTTTACTCGAGGGAAGTTGTTTTCTTGGCCGACTGTTTTACATATGGTGTTATCTTAAAATTACTTGTTTTGAATATTTTTTTAGATTGAGATTATTAGCTAGTATGTAAAAAAATTAACTCTGTTGAAATTTAATTTTGTATTTTATATAAATAAAATTAACTCTGTTTTTTTTTGTATTTAATTGATAACAGCGAAGTTACGCATGTTAATGTTAGAAAAAATATTTTGATGTTAAGCAAAACCTGCTCCATCTCGTTTTACATAAATGTTGAAAATTTGGTCGAAATTGATGCATTGTAACGAAAGTTTTTAGCGAACACCACTTATGAAATTTGCATTTTATTAATATAGATATAGATATGAAATATATTTTTAAAAGACATATCATCTCTCTCTTCTGGATAGATCTTTTAAAAAATATATAAATAAAAATATCTAGAGATATACTACATGATCTTAGCCAAAAGGCCGAGAAAAATATTGTATATATAGAGATGACTTGGCTTCTTGTGTCTTCTGCTCGAGTGAATGCTTCGCTGGTAGATTTTTTTCTTCCTACTAAAAATTAGTATGTGGTTTAGCCCGTGGTCTGCTTTAGTGAATATTCCCCCAAAGAATTTTGATTATGTCAATCAAGCATGATACAGCAATATTGTCATAATCTTTTCTGACTAAAATATTGTTGCTCAGTACTTGGTTAATTATATTTTTTCTTGGTAAAGTGCGACACAAAAATTCTTCCAGATTTAACTCTCTGTCCTGTTCAAATTTCAGCGAGATCAGTTACATATTGAGGGCGTGCATAGCCGACAAACATATATATATTTACCCGGCTTATCCCGATTTATACCCGAGTAAAAGTTTGCCTAACAAACTTTTGTTGAAACGATTCTAACAAACATCCAATCCCTACTGAATCTATACTTGTCCATTTTATTAATATAGACTAGCGGGTGTACCCGGCTCCGCCCGGGTTTTACTCGAGGGAATGTTTGTAGTCTAGTATGTTGATATAATAAATCTATCTGAATATTAGGAAAGTTCAGGTAATTTTTTTGTAGGGTGATGCTCTGAAAAAGAACGCTGTTGTTTTCTTGGCCGACTGTTTTACATATGGTGTTATCTTAAAATTGCTTGTTATGAATATTTTTTTAGATTGAGTTGAATGAATTGCTGAATTTTTTTTTGTATTTATATATAAATAAAATTAACTCTGTCGATTTTTTTTGTATTTAATCGATAACAGCGAAATTACGCATGTTAAAGTTAGGAAAAATATTTTGATGTTAAGCAAAACCTGCTCCATCTCGTTTTACATAAATGTTGAAAATTTGGTCGAAATTGATGCATTGTAACGAAAGTTTTTAGCAAACACCACTTATGAAATTTGCATTTTATTAATATATATTATATATATTATATTTATTATATATATATTACACGTTATTTGTTTTCTTGGCCGACTGTTTTACATATGGTGTTATCTTAAAATTGCTTGTTTTGAATATTTTTTAGATTGAGATTTTAGATTGAAATTTAATTTTGTATTTATATATAAATAAAATTAACTCTGTTGATTTTTTTTGTCTTTAATCGATAACAGCGAAGTTATGCATGTTAATGTTAGGGAAAAATATTTTGATGTTAAGCAAAACCTGCTCCATCTCGTTTTACATAAATGTTGAAAATTTGGTCGAAATTGATGCATTGTAACGAAAGATTTTAGTGAACAACACTTATGAAATATGCATTTTATTAATATAGATACAAACTTCTACTGTCCTTACTGCGATGAAAAAATGCCCTCCCAATATATTTTTTCATCGCAGTAAGGACAGTAGAAGTTTGTATTATGTACAAAAGAAACATTCGTGCTTTTAAATACTTTCATTTTATATCAAAAGAAATTCCTTGAGATGGCAATCGCCCATGTCGGGGACTCCGACCTAGGCAAGTGGCTGTCCGACTTCAGGACAGAATGCGACCTTGAACTAGACGACATCAAGTAGGATTCGTCTGATACAAATAATTAGAAATTTTGAATTTTTCATTTTGTTATATTTTGTTTATATAATATTTTGACCGTTGACTAGAAGTCAATAAACCATTATCTCCACATAAACACCCTGGATCGTCTATAGCTTCTATCACTACCATAGTAATGCTTTGTATTTCTCTCTTGTCATTTCTACTGATAAAATACAATACGTTGGCTAATACTATATTGCATATGTGCAAACATTCCCTTAGGATCATCCCGGGCGAAGCTGGGTTGTTCTTCACCAAATTTATTGAGCGAAGCCGCTGAGACGGTTCACTATTGATGAGCCAACCGCCCTCTTATTCAATAATTTCATTATTTCAGTAAAGTCTGTAGAGATATTATTTGATAAAATTTATCACATTAAACACACATTACTAAAAATAATCATTAGAAATTACACTCATGGACAAAACTTAAAGAAGTGGAAGCCTTTGATGTCGCAGGTCATCTGTTTTTCTTTTTTAAGGAGACTGGTAATTTTGTTCATAATTGGTTATTTCGTATGTCTTCAACAAAGGTCACTGTAATATCTTTCAGAGTTATTGTATGAATCCCGATATACATGCTTAAAGGTACAACTTCCTTAAGTTTTGTCCATGAGTGTATACACACTTGGTTATCTCGTATGTCTTCAATAAAGGTCACTGTACTATCTTTCAGAGTTATTGTCGGAATTCCAATATACATGCTAAAAGGTGCAACTTCCTTAAGTTTTGTCCATGAGTGTATTTTATGATAAATATTACTTTGGAGGGATAATAAACACTTGCAGGAATAAACTTTAAGATCTTTAACATTTATTAACCAAGTGTTTACAAGAAACAAATAAATTGTGAATTGTAGAGCTTGAATTTTCGAAATTTGACATTTCTAACATTACGTAGAAAGAAAAATATACGATAGCCTGTATAACACATTAAACTTTCGTCGCTTCTTTAATTTTCCTAAAAAATATGTGGATTTCTATTATAACTTCTAAATTAGGTAATAAAGGGTACTACTTCAAGAATGATCTATGTACATGAATTTAAAGGGCAGAAAATGTACATACTTGAACAGTATAACATATAGCAAAAATACTTACCTAAAAGAGGGTCTATCAGAAACACCAGATTGTTCCTGCGGTGAACCTGAACAAACTGCTCTTCGCCTTATCTATGACTGTCCGAAATTTGCAGAAGTGAGACATCGATTGTTCCCTGATCTAAATTATTTAACTCTCTTACATCAGCCACTTTGTCTAAATTTTATGAACTCTGTCGGTTAATATATGTTAATTTGTGAATATTTAATCATATGTATTAATTTGTTTGTTGTTTTGTTTGTTTGATCAGTAATAGGTGCAAATATTTGAATATCGTACCTGGTTACATAATATAAATAGAAATATTTCCAATAAGCCATAAGAACTATGATGAATTAGGAATTCAGTTAATTTTCAGGAATGTGTTGTGGTAGGATACAATCCTTGTGATGATCATCCGTCATCTTCGTGCTGGATAGATCGGAATTCTGGGTATCTGTTGGCGTGGTAGCGTGGCTTCCAGATTTAGCCAGCTGAGAGATGATAAGAAGAATCTCGACCTATAATCCGGCCTAAGTGTCTTCCTCGGGTGAAGGACCTGGAAGCTGCCTCGATGAAATATGTTGTTTTTATGGCCCAGCCTCTCTGGCACCTCGTTCTGGAGTCGTTGCCGCTTGTCCTTCCGCACGTTCTTGAGATGTCGCGGAGATGTCCAACATGATAGCGCCTTAGTCCTCGTTCTGGAGTCATTGTACTTGGACCGTTCAATATTGGCCCTATGACGTTCTGGAGTCATTGTACTTGGTCTGTCCAACATTGGCCCTGTGACGTTCTGGAGTCATTGTACTTGGTCTGTCCAACATTGGTCCTGTGACGTTCTGGAGTCATTGTACTTGGTCTGTCCAACATTTGCCCTGTGACGTTCTGTAGTCATTGTACTTGGTGCATGGACCTGTGACGTTCTGGAGTCATTGTACTTGGTCTGTCCAACATTGGCCCTGTGACGTTCTGGAGTCATTGTACTTGGTCTGTCCAACATTTGCCCTGTGACGTTCTGGAGTCATTGTACTTGGTGCATGGCCCTTTGACGTTCTGGAGTCATTGTACTTGGTCTGTCCAGCATTGGTCCTGTGACGTTCTGGAGTCATTGTACTTGGTCTGTCTGACATTGGCCCTGTGACGTTCTGGAGTCTTTGTACTTGGTCTGTCCAACATTGGTCCTGTGACGTTCTGGAGTCATTGTACTTGGTGCATGGCCCTGTGACGTTCTGGAGTCATTGTACTTGGTGCATGGCCCTGTGACGTTCTGGAGTCATTGTACTTGGTCTGTCCAACATTGGCCCTGTGACGTTCTGGAGTCATTGTATTTGGTCTGTCCAACATTGGCCCTGTGACGTTCTGGAGTCATTGTACTTGGTCTGTCCAACATTAGCCCTGTGACGTTCTGGAGTCATTGTACTTGGTCTGTCCAGCATTGGCCCTGTGATGTTCTGGAGTCATTGTACTTGGTCTGTCTGACATTGGCCCTGTGACGTTCTGGAGTCTTTGTACTTGGTCTGTCTGACATTGGTCCTGTGACGTTCTGGAGTCTTTGTACTTGGTCTGTCCAACATTGACCCTTTGACGTTCTGGAGTCATTGTATTTGGTCTGTCCAACATTGGCCCTTTGACGTTCTGGAGTCATTGTACTTGGTATGTCCAACATTGGTCCTGTGACGTTCTGGAGTTTTTGTACTTGGTCTGTCCAACCTTGGCCCTTTGACGTTCTGGAGTCATTGTACTTGGTCTGTCCAACATTGGCCCTTTGACGTTCTGGAGTCATTGTACTTTGTCTGTCCAACATTGGCCCTTTGACGTTCTGGAGTCATTGTACTTGGTATGTCCAACATTGGCCCTTTGACGTTCTGGAGTCATTGTACTTGGTCTGTCCAATATTGGCCCTGTGACGTTCTGGAGTCATTGTACTTGGTGCATGGCCCTTTGACGTTCTGGAGTCTTTGTACTTGGTCTGTTCACATTTGCATCATTCTTGGTACCAGGCAGAAAACCCCAAAAAACAGACCCTCCAACTAAACAGAAGGGAATCGACACAGTTGGCCAGATGGAAATCTGGTCACCTGCGCCCTCTAGTCTATAAAGAGGGAGCCAAAAGCTTCCCCATGTGCACTAGGTGCAAAACCGAAGAGGCCACTCCCCAACATTTACTAGATTGCATTGGAAAGGACAAAAGATCCCTGTACAGAGAACCAAGAAGAGTTCTTGAGCTTCTTTACGAGCACGACCTCCAAGATCTTGTCTAATTTAGACTAAAAGGATAAGTAAAAAAAAAAAAATTTGCCCTGTGACGTTCTGGAGTCATTGTACTTGGTCTGTCCAACATTGGCTCTGTGATTTCTGGAGTCATTGTACTTGGTCTGTCCACATTGGCCCTGTGACGTTCTGGAGTCATTGTACTTGGTCTGTCCAACATTGGCTCTGTGACGTTCTGGAGTCATTGTACTTGGTCTGTCCAACATTGGCCCTGTGACGTTCTGGAGTCATTGTACTTGGTCTGTCCACATTGGCCCTTTGACGTTCTGGAGTCATTGTACTTGGTCTGTCCACATTGGCCCTGTGACGTTCTGGAGTCATTGTACTTGGTCTGTCCAACATTGGTTCTGTGATTTCTGGAGTCATTGTACTTGGTCTGTCCACATTGGCCCTGTGACGTTCTGGAGTCATTGTACTTGGTCTGTCCAACATTGGCTCTGTGACGTTCTGGAGTCATTGTACTTGGTCTGTCCAACATTGGCCCTGTGACGTTCTGGAGTCATTGTACTTGGTCTGTCCAACATTGGCCCTTTGACGTTCTGGAGTCATTGTACTTGGTCTGTCCACATTGGCCCTGTGACGTTCTGGAGTCATTGTACTTGGTCTGTCCAACATTGGCTCTGTGATTTCTGGAGTCTTTGTACTTGGTCTGTCCACATTGGCCCTGTGACGTTATGGAGTCATTGTACTTGGTCTGTCTGACATTGTTCATGTGACGTATGGAGTCATTGTACTTGGACTGTCTGACATTGGCCCTGTGAAGTTCTGGAGTCATTGTACTTGGTCTGTCCAAAATTGGCCCTGTGACGTTCTGGAGTCATTGTACTTGGTCTGTCCAACATTGGTCCTGTGACGTTCTGGAGTCATTGTACTTGGTCTGTCCAACATTGGTCCTGTGACGTTCTGGAGTCATTGTACTTGGTCTGTCCAACATTGGTCCTGTGACGTTCTGAAGTCATTGTACTTGGTCTGTCCAACATTGGTCCTGTGACGTTCTGAAGTCATTGTACTTGGTCTGTCCAACATTGGTCCTGTGACGTTCTGAAGTCATTGTACTTGGTGTATGCCATGTCCAAAATTTTCAAATAATTTTACTTAGTGAAATTCTACCCAATATGGGGCCAGGCGATATTAATCTCAAAATGTTCAAATCAATCTTACTTTTATCACATATACATTGTTAAAATCTGGTCATTCTGCCGAAATCATTGGAAACTCGTCAAGAAGAAAAATAATTGACTTTGAACACCGTTCGCCAAATTACCTTCCAATCCAGTTCAATAGCCAGTTCTGGTGGGCCAGGTCATTGTCAAAGCTATAGCGACCTAGAGAACCTCGGGCATCAGACTTTAAAGCCAGCCCCTCCCGCTGCTGCCGTTTATAACGGCCTCATGTCAGAATGCCAACAGACGCCCATCAATGAAATATTTACATCTGCGGCCGACCAGATGTGGCCTTTCAGCATGTGGCGGATCGGCGTGAGAATACATCTGCTGCTTTTTTGGCACCTTTCCTGGGCTTCATCATGACTTAGTTTCAGCCGGGTCTGTTCCGTCACTGATGATGTGCCCATTCCTATTTCCTGCTTTTCAAACCTAGCTTAATCTCTAGCCAGATCTATTCCGTTACTGATGAGATGCGTACTTTCCTGCTTCATCATCCTTAGTTTAGTCTTCAGCCGGGTCTGTTCCGTTACTGATGATGTGCCCTTTCTTATTTCCTGCTTTTCAAACCTAGCTTAATCTCTAGCCAGATCTGTCCCGTTACTGATGAGATGCGTACTTTACTCCTTCCTTTTTCATCATCATCCTTAGATTAGACTTCAGCCGGGTCTGTTCCGTCACTAAATATATATGCCCTTTACTCTTTCCTGCTTCATTTTCTTTAGTTAAAGGAGACAGGGGCAATTTTGTTCGCACTTGTTTATCTGGCGTGTCTGTGTATCAAATATATTTCAGAGTTATTGTACCGATATACATGTTAAAAGGTAAAACTTCCTTAAGTTTTGTCCATGAGTGTGTTTAATATTTGTGTGGTGCTAAGCATGAGACACACTGCCAAGTTTTGACTTTCTCCTTGAAGCCGAAAGCAATAAAGAAAATTATAAGCCATTCTATATCTTGAATTCAAAATCTCCATAACTCACAATTTAAGAAACCATCCTTTTTCCAATATTATCTGAGAGGGGCTTTTAGTACAAGATAGTTAAAGTATTATTTTACCCATTCCAAGAGTCTTACAACAGTCACCTATAAAAGGAAGTTCCAAAAATGCAATATAACAGCGGTATGGTAGATTAAACTGGCGAAACCGCTGGGAGGGTTCACCACTGATGAGCCAGGCCCTCCCTTTAATTTTTCCATCGCAGTAAGGACAGTAGAAATTGTTTTATTTTTAAAAAGAATATTACGCCTTTAAAATAGTTTTATAATTTGATAACAGATGGCGTCTAGTACATCGTAACATAGTTAAAGTATCCTTAAAGTGGGTTTATAGAATGAACAGTAAACGAGAAAAATACACTTTTAAAGTGACTCTCACCGGTATTTTGATGCCAAATAAATATACCCACACGTATATAACAGGGCTAATAGAAGATTCAATATAGCTAGAAACAGATGATGAGGTTACCCAAAGGAAGTAGAAACATTCTACTCGCAGTAAGGATAGTCTCTCTTGATTCCTTCCATTTAAATAGTTATGCCATGCTGGAAACATTGTAATTAGTCTGTCCAACATTGGTCCTGTGAACTTCTGGCCCTGTGAACATCAAATGAGAATAATACAACTTCAAAGTGACTAACCCCGGTATTTTGACGTTAGATAAATATATTGTAACATAGTATTTCTTAATTTTATTTATGTAACATAGTATTTCTTAATTTTATTATTTTTTTATTTAACAGAGTGGTCATTTTTATGTTTTATATCTTGCCACTCTGTAAATTTCCCTCGTGGCTTATCTTTTGTTTACCTTTGATAGTTTGTCCTTCCCTGAAATAAATTGTTGTTTCCTCCTGAAGTTTTTGTCTTCCCTAATTTTCCACGTGGCATTTTGGTGGAGATGCTGGGTAAGTTAGGGAAGACAAACTGAAGATCGCCGAGAAGACCTTTAAGCCATGGGTGCTGTGATCTACATTTTCGGAGACTGACTCCAGGATTCCACCGCCGTGCTAAAGCCAAGACTTCCCTCCAAGATGACGATGTCCCTATAGACGATACGACGACAAAGCCGCTCTTCACGCCGCAAGAAAAAGGACGCAAAGGTACTAGGAACAAAGTTCCAAGACTTCGATGGAATCCTTGGCAGAAGCACGTCAAATCCACGTCAGTATCTACAATAATTGCTAGCTGTGGGTCACAGCTCCATAGGGAAGAAGCTATGTAACATAGTATTTCTTAATTTTATTTATGTAACATAGTATTTCTTAATTTTATTATTTTTTATTTAACAGAGTGGTCATTTTTATGTTTTTATATCTTGCCACTCTGTAAATTTCCCTCGTGGCTTATCTTTTGTTTACCTTTGATAGTTTGTCCTTCCCTGAAATAAATTGTTGTTTCCTCCTGAAGTTTTTGTCTTCCCTAATTTTCCACGTGGCAATATTATAATCACACGTATATAACACAGCTAATAGAAGATTCAATATTGCTATGAACAAATTATGAGATTACCCAAAGGAAGTAGAAACATGGTCTCTCTTGATTCCTTCCATTTAAATAGTTATGCCATGCTTAAAACTCTCCGCCATTTCGTAGATTTCTCAGTCAAGGAGCTAGCCCGCGCAGGGATGACATAGACGCAGTCTCCGCCAAATTCTGCAACATTCAAGAATTAAGAGGACAGAGATAGCAACGCGATGTAGGATGCCCATTACGTATTCAAATGAAGTGAAGAAATTTCCTGATGAAAGGTGTCTAGAAGATGGATGTTCCACGCTGTTAACTTCGCTGTGAAAATTTTAAAATAATTTATTTTTGGCCTCTGCAGCAATAATTTCTCTTGTTTTCCTGTGTTACAAGTTTTTACAACTCCGCCTTTGCCGGTCCCACCCGGATGAAAAAGGAGAAGGGGAGCAGTAACAAGCTCACTAAAAAACCTGGGTTCAGCTGGCCCGGCTGATAGTACCCTGTATCGTTCCAATTTTAGTATATGTACCGCCGAACAAGCGTGTAAGGGCTCCTAATCCAGGGATACAGGATGAGCACCGTTTGTACTCCATGTTAGGAGCAGCTGCACATGGCGTCTGTTCCTCATGTCAGAGGCGGCCATTTCTTTTGGAGCTAAGTCGGCCTGGCACTGAGTAGTGCTCCCAGTCTTAATGACAAAGGCAGACGCATTCTACTTTACTCCGTCATGATGGTTGTCAAACAGACACCATCAACGGACACAACTTGATACCCTAATATGATTGAGTGGAGATAAGAAAGAAGAAGAAGACAAGTTTTCACTGGAGGTTTCTGAAGATAGAATATATACTTACATAGCCCCCCTACTGACATCCCTTCGGCTCAACAATGCAGAAACACAGAACAAGGTCACATAAGAAGCTAATTACACAATCAACTTGTCAGTTTTACACCCTATTCCCCTATGGTTGTCTAATTTCAACCAGATATTCCCCAGGTAGCAGATAGGAGGATGACCATTAGATATTGTCACAGAGTATTGTAACGTGGATGACAAGCTAAGATACCAGAGTAAAGTTGGGGAAAGAGGGTGTGGACTCTAGCTGCCATGTGGCAGGCGCTAAAAACAGCATTCCTGTGTGGGGGAGGACAGAGTCTGGTTACATCTGCGGCGAGGAGAAAACGTGGCGACTTGCCTCCGGGCGCCTGGATGGTCCTGTAAAGCGGTGCCAGGAGAGCCTGACATCGGAGCGGCCTACAAGGCGGTGAAAGTCCAGGCTGGACTTGAATAGTGTGGAGCGGGAAGCTTCACAAGAGTGAGATCCACGGCGTCAAGGATACTTCTGACGGGGAGGTTGAAGGCAAGTCCCACTGTTGTATTCCTTCTGTTAAGTGAGATACAATAAAGCGCTAACTTTAGCTGTAATCCCTTCGAACTCACGAGTATATCTTTGTGGCATTCTGAATAGACAAAGTGCACGAATAGCATCTGGCTACGACGTAACAGTATTTATTATTTTATTAACAGAGTATCATTTTTGATGTTTATATTTTGCTACTCTGTAAACTTCCTTCATTGCTTATCTTTTTGTTTATCATTCCTAGTTTGTTGTTTCCTTAAATAAATTGCTGTGTCATCCTGAAGTTTGTCTTTCCTAATTTTCCACGTGGCAATATGATAGTTTGCTGTGTCTAATAAGTAGTCTCTCTCATTCACTAACAGCCATCAACAGAGTGTGGTCGGCTCACCTATGTTATATTAAAATAATTTTGGAATTTCTTTTTATTTTCGTCCAAATTTTTATAACTCACAATTCATCACAAATCATGATAATTTTGGAGAATTTCTGTCTAAAAATCGGGGCAACGGATGATCCTAGCTGCTTCTGTGGAAAATAAAACTATGACTCAATACATTTATTAATGGAATGTCCATTCTTTCACAGCTACAGAAGTAATCATTTTTATCCCATCAAAGAAATTTACGAATTTGTATATAACAAAAACATTTATGTAAAATTCAATAAACTTTTTGTAAATTCATTTTAGATTTTGTCTTATGTTTGAGAAAACCATCGTTTCAGTTTTAATTGTGTTTTTAGTCCTGTTATTGAGTTGTATATAAAATGGATTACATACAAGTCGGTGGACGAGTGGTTAACACCCTCGATTCCCGACAGTCGTGAACCGGGATTTAATCCCGCGTTAAAATTTTGTTTAATATGTGAATAACCTTCACATATTATTCACTGTTTCAATTATCATGAATTAGGTTACTCTTGTTGAGCGTTACCTATTAATGTGATTTTGAACCAGGTAAAATGAATTGTATATAAGCTGCTAAAATGTATTTAGGCGCAAGTATCCCGAGCTGGGATATCGTTTCCAATATGTCAAATAAAAAAATAATAATAATACAACAGACTTCTGGAGATAGGACTTTTTTTATTAATGTAATCTCTCAAATTTTCGGGCATCTCTGCCCTTCTACGGATCACATAAACCAAATATGGATTATTATTTGGTTTATGTGCTCCTGTTGAAAGGCGGGTATTCCCGAAAGCTTAATATTACATTTATAAAAAGAGACCCATCTTCAGAAGTCTGTTGTATTATTTTAATCTACATTTAGAAGATTTTTAATCAAGTAAAACCTATGTTAGGGTCAGTACTATATAAACCACAAAAGATCGATGACAGAATTATTGACGAAATGACGTGTTTCCATTAAAATTAAACACTACCTACAAAACTCCTCCTTTGCCGGTCCCAAGCCTGGATGAAAAAGGAGGAGGGGGAGCAGTAACAAGCTCACTAAAAAACCTGGGCTCAGCTGGCCCGGCTGATAGTACCCTGTAAGGGCTCCTAATCCAGGGATACAAGATGAGCAGCGTTTGTACTCCATGTTAGGAGCGGCTGCACATGGCGTCTGTTCCTCATGTCAGAGGTGGCCATTTCTTTTGGAGCTAAGTCGGCCTGCCACTGAGTAGTGGTCCCAGTCTTAATGACAAAGGCAGACGCATTCTACTTCACCCAGTGTGGAGATAAGAAAGAAGAAGACTACCTACAAAAAGCTTGCTGAATTCATATGAGGGTATACAGATAAGATGTCTGTTCTCAATGATAGAATGTCGATCTCATCTGAAGCTAAATCGGACTGCAACAGTATATGGTTCAGATTATTTGAATCAATGGTAGACGTACCATTGACATCTCCCCTGGAGTGGGAGATCTGAAATTACCACCCCATCTACATTCATTTGTTTTTTACAAGTCTCTAAAAATTCAAGTATTATTGATTTAAAATAAACCCTAATCCATATCAGTAATTATATATATTTCATATAAATGTATATGGGTCATGGTTCTATTATTAAAAATCGGTCCCAATTTAAAAATGTCCTAAATAATTGAATTGTCATCGCGAGTATGCAAGTTGAAAATGCGGAAATATTCAAATTTTTGTAGCGAATTTACCAAATGAAAGAAGACAAGTTTCTTTAATTATTCGACGACGCAAGCTTTCGGGCAAAAACCCTTCAACATGCAATAAATAAGGCTGGAGCCCGAGAGACGGAACGATCGGTAGTTCTCGTAGAGTTCGTGGGTCGCCTCCTTCAGGTCCTCCATGTGGGTGATGAGCATGGCCTTGAGGTTGAGGAAGTCGCAGTGGTCGGGGTTCTCGGTCTCCACCACGCCCCAGGGGTAGACGCGGGCCCCGCACTTGGCGGCCTTCCACGTCGGCCGTGGCGAAGGATGAGCTGACTGCGAATGGCATGCTCGCCTTCAGCCGCTTCACTAGTCCCACGTAGTCGTCGTCTTCCTCCGAGTCACAGGCGGGCAGGGTGTAGATCCTGATGTCACTCTCCTCCAGCTCCTGCATCACTCTCCGCTTCATCTGCACCAGCTCCTTGCGGGTCAGTGCATCCGACTTGGCGATAACGGGGATGATGTTGACCTTGTTGTACAGCTGTCGCATGATCTCGGTGTCGAGCGGTTTGAGACCGTGGCCGAATGGCGAGATGAAGTAGAGGCAGCAATGGACTCGGCTGTCGATTATGTTTCCATCGATTCAGAGAACTCTCGTCGCGAAGGTATCTCTCGAACTGTTCGTCGATGTACTGGAGGATGGGCTTGCTGCAGTCGTTGTTGCGGACTGCGTCGCCAAAGCCGGGCGAGTCGACAATGTTGAGCTTCAAACGCACGCCCCGCTCCTCGATCTCGGCCGTCGATGTCTGCAGCCGCATGGTGGGGCAGCTTAGGTTGGGCCGCACCCGGTCCGGGTAAAAATCCCTGAGAAACAGGTTGTTGATCAGTGTAGACTTCCCCAGGCCAGTTTCTCCAACGACCATCAGGGTGAAATCAAAGCCTTTTTTGGCTATTTTCCGGTGCACATGCTTCGGAAGGGTTGAAAACCCGACCAAATCTGCCGGTTTGGTATAGTTGAATGGATCCGCCTTGATCGGCAGCACATTTCGGGATAACTTGGCGAATCCCCAAAACTAGAGATCAACGTCTTCTCAGCTGTATTCATATTGAAAATAATTTGAATCCGCACTGAAAACTTTTAGCTACGTCAAGGGCACGCAGGGGTTTTGTTAAAACGCGCGCTCATGGGCTCATTTCTTCATGGGACCCCATCCCTCACCTAACATCCTCTAGTATGAGATTGAATCAATTTGTGAGGTTTGGGAGAAAGATAATCGGCATCACCGTCAACTATGCAGAGCAAGCCAACGGCCCAATCTCCTATCCCATCTACTACTTGAAGCCCTCCACTTCTTACGTCACGCCCGGGGGGTTGATCCGCCTGCCGAAAGGATGCGATGAGCTTCTTCACGAAGTTGAACTCGGCATTGTGATTGGAAGATCGGGATTTAATATTCCACCCAATCAGGCGTTGGACCTTATAGGAGGCTACGCCATCTGTCTGGATATGACGGCCTGCGAGCTGTTCACGACAGCGCGGGAGAAGGGCGAGTCCTGGGCCTTGTCAAAGGGCTTCGACACGTCATGTCCTGTAGGAACTTCATCCCGAAGGACAGAGTCAATGGAGACGTGACGATCTGGTGCAAAGTGAACGGTGCCGTGTGCCAGGCTGGCTCGACCGCAGCCATGCTCAAGAAACCCCACGAACTCATCAGTTCAATCAGCGAGTACATGACGCTCGAATCCGGCGACTTGGTCCTCACAGGCTCTCCCTCTACCATGGGGACCGTCGTGTCAGGAGACAAGATGCAAATTGGCATCGAGGGGATTTGTGAAGTGGCTTTCCAAGTGACGCGGCCAAGATCGAAGTAGCAGCAGCAACAGCATACATTATAAAATAAAAGCTTTCACATTTCTACCTGCGGTACATCTCACTCTAGCTGCATGGATACAGCAGTTGTGTGAAACACGACACAGGACTTCCTTTCTAATGCACCTTCTGGACAATCCTGTCACACCTGAATTTGCATAATTTATTTTAATCGACAGATACCTCATTATGCTCACTTACACTCATGGACAAAACTTAAGGAAGTTGAACCTTTCAGAATGTATATCGGGATTCAGACAATAAAAGATATTTGATACACAGTGACCTTTATTGCAGACACACGAGATAACCAAGTGTGAACAAAATTGCCTCGTCTCCTTCAAAAAAAAAAAAACTGGCTTCATCGAAAACTATCCATTTCTTTAAGTTTTGTTCATGAATGTAAAGAATAACTCTACCGCCGGTCCAATCACAAGCTGTCAATTCCAGATGGCCACAGTGGCGAGATTTTAGAAACATATTAAAGAGGATACAAGTAGTACAAACAGTGCGTATAAAGACAATTATTGAATAGAATAATAATATCACGTTAAAAATGAGGAACAACAAACGTTAAGATAACACATGGCAATTATCATTCAAAACAACATAGAGATAACCCAGATTCCTCCAACATTCCAACTCTATATACATTCATAGACAAAACTTAAGGAAGTTGTACCTTTCAGCATGTATATAGGTATTCAGACAATAACTCTGAAAGATATTTGATACATAGTGACCTTTATTGAAGACACACGAGATAACAAAGTGTGAAAAAAATTGCCTGTCTTCTTAAAAATATATATATATATAATTGGCGACATCATTGTTGTTGACTGTTAGATGATGCTCTCTGTAAGTTACACAAGTATGTCAGGAGAACACCAAACACGAACACAAAGAACACTTTAAGAGTCTCCACACAACTCCTGGGAAAGACCCCTTCGCCAGAAAACACGAAGGTAAATAAAGAAGAGTCCGACAGAGATCCTTACAGATCCTGTACATGATACATGATCCTGTAAACGCTTGTTCGGCGGTACATATACTAAAATTGGAACGATACGGAGTAGATTAGCATGGCCCCTGCGCAAGGATGACACGCAAAATCGTGAAGCGTTCCATACAGATCCTGTGTACTTAATTGGTCATCCTTGACACAGCAGCAACGAATCATTAATACAATATTCTACATGGGCTAGATAACCACCACTATAGTAATTTTGCTATTTATAATACATTAACGCGCCATCTGTTATGAGAATTCTAAACTATTATAGACGCGTATGATTATTTTAAAAATTAAACAATTATCTACTGCCCTTACTGCAATGAAAAATTAATGAGAGGGTCTGGATCATCAGTGGTGAACCCTCCCAGCGGTTTCCCCAGTTTAATCTACCATACCGCTGTTATATTGCATTTTTCGATCTTATTTTATAGTGATACTGATGTTAGACTCTTGGAATGGGTATTTTAAATGAACTATAGACATAAGCTTTGAGGACAATAGAAATACATACAATTATCTATATTAATAAAATGCAAATTTCATAAGTGTACATCACTAAAAACTTTCGTTACAATGCATCAATTTCAACCAAATTTTCAACATTTATGTAAAACGAGATGGAGCAGGTTTTGCTTAACATCAAAATATTTTTCCCTAACATTAACATGCGTAACTTCGCTGTTATCGATTAAATACCAAAAAAAAAATCAACAGAGTTAATTTTATTTATATATAAATACAAAATTAAATTTCAACAGAGTTAATTTTTTTACATACTAGCTAATAATCTCAATCTAAAAAAATATTCAAAACAAGCAATTTTAAGATAACACCATATGTAAAACAGTCGGCCAAGAAAACAAATAACGTGTAATATATATATAATATAATATATAATATATATAATAAAATCTTAAATATTATTTATCAAAAGTAAGATTATCTCAGGATGACACGGCAATTAATTTGAGACAAGAATAATGATACAATTCCAAGGCGAAGATACTATTCCTTTAACTTCCAATTACCGAGGGAACCAATTAATATTGATTTTATTCAACTTATCGAGTATTTTTCAAGGGACCGGAAAAAAATGTTCACTAGATAAAACGATGATTTTGTAATGTAGAAAATTAGGAAAGACAAAATTCAGGATGACACGGCACACAGGGACCGGGAAAAAATGTTCACTTTATCGAGAGATTCAAATTTACAAGTTTCAAATTATCAAAATTTATCTTCTTTTTTAAATAAGTTTATAGAGAATTGTTTTAACAAATGTTCGTTAGACAAACCTTTACTCGGGTAAAAACCCGGGCGAAGCCGGGCACATCCGCTAGTCTACTTATATAATTACCTTATTCTGTCTGTGTGAAGTTCACTGTGTGAAGTTCACGGATAGAGTTTGGTCAGAATGGATAAAATAAAAAAAGTGTCAAGGGGTGGGAATCGAACCCACGACCTTCCGCTTACCGGGCAGATGCCATGACCACTAGGCCACATGACCACAATTTATAATTTTAACAAATTGTATTTGAATCAAAACATTCAATCGGGTAAAACACGGGCGTTGCCCGGGTCATTCGGCTAGTAAATATATAATTGATAAAAGATATCCCCACAAGGGATGCTTGAATCAATCAACAACAATAAATTCGGAGAACTATTTTACATAAACAATTGATGAATTACAAGGTTTGAGTAGAAGTTTAAAGAAGAAAAGAAAAGGACATTAAAATCATGCTTGATTCCACATCCTACCTAGGAACAACCAATGTAATAAATACAAATATACATAGTTTAGCAATTTCGTTTTTTTTTAACCAAGAGAGAAAATCATAGATATATTTACAGAATTTTCTAGATTTTAAATATGAGTCCTTACTATTTATAAACATAAAAATATTCTTGTATTTAATGTTTTCCAGATTTCTGTAGTTCTGGAAGATTGGACATTCACTAAACAGGTGACTGGAATCCTGCCGTCTCTCTCCACATCTCCCTGACAAAGATCAGGCCAAGGCTGCACTAACAACGGAATCTTCCATTCCCAAAGCACAAACCATACAGCCTCCTCAGTCCACTTCACAGAAGATTGAGGATCTGTTTGAGGTACTAGACGCTGACTCCTTCCTGACACCCCTATATAGGGATTATTACAGGTGCGAAATAGAGTTGGCTGTTGTATCTCTAACTAAGAGGGAGGACGTCCTCACGTTTCTCTAGCCCGACCAGAGCTCTGCTCTAAAGAAATTCCTTGACATGGCAATCGCCCATGTCGGGGACTCCCACCTAGGCAAGTGGCTGTCCGACTTCAGGGCAGAATGCGACCTTGAACGAGACGACATCCAGTGGGATTCGTCTGATACAAATAATTAGAAATTTTGAATTTTTTATTTTGTTATATTTTGTTTATACAAGGTATGTCCCATAAGTTCCCGGACTGGGTCCATAAAAAAATAAATAAATGAAAAATGTAAATGAATTTGACTGTTTATAATAGAAAAAATATCTGGCTACACGGTGGTACCAATATCGAGGCGGTACTTGCGCGCGCGCCAAGGTTATTCTAATTTATTTAAAGGTCACACCTAGCGCTGCGGCGATTTTACGATGGAACAAAAATTGAAGCAGAGGATTTGCATAGAATTTTGTGTGAAACTTCAAATATCAGCAACCGAAACTTTTGAAATGCTTAATAAAGCATTCCCCAATGACGCCCCAAAGAGAACAACTGTTTTTGAATGGCATTATAGATTTAAAGCTGGTAGAATTTCCATTGAAGATGATCCTCGTCAAGGACGCCCAAAATTTCAAAGGACTGATGAAAATGTGCAAAAAATCACCGATTTGATAAAAGAAAATCCTCGAACCACTTTGCTGGAGCTAGAGCAAGACACGGGCAATCTCTAAAACAACGATTGGAAGGATCGTAACCGAAGATTTGAAGCTCAAAAAGACTCCTGCAAAATTCATCCCAAGATTCCTCACCAATGAGCAAAAACTGTGTCGGCTTGCAACCTGTGAGGACATGATGGAAATGACAAGAACGGTCCAGAATGGAAAGGCAAGATAATCACAGGCGACGAGGACATGGGTCTATGGCTATGACCCTGAAACCAAACCTCAATCTGCCGAGTGGAGAGATTAGGGTGAGCCTAGACCCGAAAAAATCCAGAAACAAGGTGTTGCTGGTCGCTTTTTCGGATAACAAGGGCATTGTTCATCACGAGTATCTTCCTGCAGGCCAAACAGTTATTAAGGAAATGTATTTGGGGATTCTTCGCCGTCTAAGGGAAGCGATTCGAAAAAAAAGGCCAGAAAAATGGACTAATGGTGGCTGGATCCTACACCATGACAATGCTCGCCCTCACACAGCGCACTTGATGACTAGCTTTTTGGCGAAAAACGGGACACAAATCCTACTTCAACCACCCTATTTCCCAGACATCGCACCAAATGACTTTTTCCCGTTCCCCAAACTTAAAGCAGTTCTAAAAGGAAGACATTTTGACACCAGGGATGACATAATAATAAAATCGCCGTTAGCATTGAAGAGCATTCCAAAAGAGGCTTATAAAAACTGTTTCGACAATTGGGAGAAACGATGGCGCTGGTGCGTTGAAGCAAGGGGGGATTACTTTGAAAAGTTTTAATAAAAATTTTTTAAAAAAATCTTACCTTTTTTTTTTATGGACCCAGTCCGGGAACTTATGGGACATACCTTGTATAATTTTTTAACCGTTGACTAGAAGTAAAAAAAAAAACTTTTTTCATTGTCATTATCTCCACATAAATACCCTGGATCGTCTATAGCTCCTATCACTACCATAGTAATGCTTTGATTTCTCTCTTGTCATTTCTACTGATAAAATACAATACGTTGGCTAATACTATATTGCATATATGCAAACATTCCCTTAGGATTATCCCGGGCGAAGCTGGGTTGTTCTTCACCAAATTTATTGAGCGAAGCCGCTGAGACGGTTCACTATTGATGAGCCAACCGCCCTCTTATTCAGTAATTTCATTATTTCAGTAAAGTCTGTAGAGATATTATTTGATAAAATTTATCACATTAAACACACATTACTAAAAATAATCATTAGAAATTATACTCATGGACAAAACTTAAAGAAGTGGAAGCCTTTGATGTCGAAGGTCATCTGTTTTTCTTTTTTAAGGAGACAGAGACAATTTTGTTCATAATTGGTTATCTCTCGTGTATCTTCAATAAAGGTCACTGTAATATCTTTCAGAGTTATTGTCTGAATCCCGATATACATGCTAAAATGTACAACTTCCTTAAGTTTTGTCCATGAATGTATATACACGTGTTTTTTTTCGTATGTCTTCAATAAAGGTCACTGTAATATCTTTCAGAGTTATTGTCGGAATGCCGATATACATGCTTTTGTCCATGAGTGTATACACACTTGGTTATCTCGTATGTCTTCAATAAAGGTCACTGTAATATCTTTCAGAGTTTTAGTCTGAATCCCGATATACATGCTGAAAGGTACAACTTCCTTAAGTTTTGTCCATGAGTGTATACACACTTGGTTATCTCGTATGTCTTCAATAAAGGTCACTGTAACATCTTTCAGAGTTATTGTCTGAATCCCGATATACATGCTAAAAAGTACAACTTCCTTAAGTTTTGTCCATGAGTGTATACACACTTGGTTATCTCGTATGTCTTCAATAAAGGTCACTGTAATATCTTTCAGAGTTATTGTCGAATCCCCGATATACATGCTGAAAGGTATAACTTCCTTAAGTTTTGTCCATGAGTGTATACACACTTGGTTATCTCGTATGTCTTCAATAAAGGTCACTGTAATATCTTTCAGAGTTATTGTCGGAATTCCAATATACATGCTAAAAGGTACAACTTTCTTAAGTTTATCCATGAGTGTATTTTATGATGAATATTACTTTGGAGGGATAATAAACACTTGCACGACTAAACTTTAAGATCTTTAACATTTATTAGCCAAGTGTTTACAAGAAACAAATAAAATTTGAATTGTAGAGCTTGATTTTTGCTAATTTATTAACATTTCTAACATTACGTAGAAAGTAAAATATACGATAGTCTGCATAACATCATTAAACTTTCCTCGCTTCTTTATTTTCCTAAAAAATGTGTGGAGTCCTATTATAACTTCTGAATTAGGTAATAAAGGGTACTTCTTTAAGAATGATCTATGTACATGAGTTTAAAGGGCAGAAAATGTACATACTTGAACAGTATAACATATAGCAAAAATACTTACCTAAAAGAGGGTCTATCAGAAACACCAGATTGTTCCTGCGGTGAACCTGAACAAACTGCTCTTCACCTTATCTATGACTGTACGAACTTTACAGAAGTGAGACATCGATTGTTTCCTGATCTAAATGATTTAACTCTCTTACATCAGCCACTTTTTCTATATAAATTTTATGAACTCTGTCGATTAATACATGTAAATTTGTAAATATTCAATTCTAAGTTCTAATTTGTTTGTTATTTTGTTCGTTTCATCAGTAATAAGTGCAAATATTTGAATATCGTACCTGGTTATATAATATGAATAGAAATATTTCCAATAAGCCATAAGAACTATGATGAATTAGCAATTCAGTGAATTTTCAGGATTGTGTTGTGGTAGGATACAATCCTTGTGATGATCATCCGTCATCTTCTGTGCTGGATAGATCGGAATTCTGGGTATCTGTTGGCGTGGTAGCGCGGCTTCCAGATTTAGCCAGCTGAGAGATGATAAGAAGAATCTCGACCTATAATCCGGCCTAAGTGTCTTCCTCGGGTGAAGGACCTGGAAGCTGCCTCGATGAAATATGTTGTTTTTATGGCCCAGCCTCTCTGGCACCTCGTTCTGGAGTCGTTGCCGCTTGTCCTTCCGCACGTTCTTGAGATGTCGCGGAGATGTCCAACATGATAGCGCCTTAGTCCTCGTTCTGGAGTCATTGTACTTGGACCGTTCAATATTGGCCCTGTGACGTTCTGGAGTCATTGTACTTGGTCTGTCCAACATTGGCCCTGTGACGTTCTGGAGTCATTGTACTTGGTCTGTCCAACATTGGTCCTGTGACGTTCTGGAGTCATTGTACTTGGTCTGTCCAACATTGGCCCTGTGACGTTCTGTAGTCATTGTACTTGGTCTGTCCAGCATTGGCCCTGTGACGTTCTGGAGTCATTGTACTTGGTCTGTCCAACATTGGTCCTGTGACGTTCTGAGTCATTGTACTTGGACCGTTCAATATTGGCCCTGTGACGTTCTGGAGTCATTGTACTTGGTCTGTCCAGCATTGGCCCTGTGACGTTCTGGAGTCATTGTACTTGGTCTGTCCAACATTGGCCCTGTGACGTTCTGGAGTCATTGTACTTGGTGCATGGCCCTTTGACGTTCTGGAGTCATTGTACTTGGTCTGTCCAGCATTGGCCCTGTGACGTTCTGGAGTCATTGTACTTGGTCTGTCTGACATTGGCCCTGTGACGTTCTGGAGTCTTTGTACTTGGTCTGTCCAACATTGGTCCTGTGACGTTCTGGATCATTGTACTTGGTCTGTCCAACATTGGCCCTGTGACGTTCTGGAGTCATTGTA
>CP092872.1:14870509-14945525 GCA_030710605.1 Cordylochernes scorpioides | reverse complement strand
AGTGGAGATAAGAAAGAAGAAAGAATAAGAGAAGAAAGAATCTAGCAATGTTTACAATTAACCATTAAAACTATGATTATTTAGGAATTCAGTGATTTTTAACGAACGTGTTGTGGTAGGATACAATCCTTGTGATGATCATTCGTGATCTTCTGTGCTGGATAGATCGGAATTCTGGGTATCTGTTGGCGTGGTAGCGCGGCTTCCAGATTTAGCCAGCTGAGAGATGATAAGAAGAATCTCGACCTATAATCCGGCCTAAGTGTCTTCCTCGGGTGAAGGACCTGGAAGCTGCCTCGATGAAATATGTTGTTTTTATGGCCCAGCCTCTCTGGCACCTCGTTCTGGAGTCGTTGCCGCTTGTCCTTCCGCACGTTCTCGAGATGTCGCGGAGATGTTCAACATGATAGCGCCTTAGTCCTCGTTCTGGAGTCATTGTACTTGGACCGTTCAATATTGGCCCTGTGACGTTCTGGAGTCATTGTACTTGGTCTGTCCAACATTGGCCCTGTGACGTTCTGGAGTCATTGTACTTGGTCTGTCCAACATTGGTCCTGTGACGTTCTGGAGTCATTGTACTTGGTCTGTCCAACATTGGCCCTGTGACGTTCTGGAGTCATTGTACTTGGTCTGTCCAACATTGGTCCTGTGACGTTCTGGAGTCATTGTACTTGGTCTGTCCAACATTGGCCCTGTGACGTTCTGTAGTCATTGTACTTGGTCTGTCCAACATTGGTCCTGTGACGTTCTGGAGTCATTGTACTTGGTCTGTCCAACATTGGCCCTGTGACGTTCTGGAGTCATTGTACTTGGTCTGTCCAGCATTGGCCCTGTGACGTTCTGGAGTCATTGTACTTGGTGCATGGCCCTGTGACGTTCTGGAGTCATTGTACTTGGTGCATGGCCCTGTGACGTTCTGGAGTCATTGTACTTGGTGCATGGCCCTTTGGCGTTCTGGAATCATTGTACTTGGTCTGTCCAGCATTGGCCCTGTGACGTTCTGGAGTCATTGTACTTGGTCTGTCTGACATTGGCCCTGTGACGTTCTGGAGTCTTTGTACTTGGTCTGTCCAACATTGGTCCTGTGACGTTCTGGAGTCATTGTACTTGGTGCATGGCCCTGTGACGTTCTGGAGTCATTGTACTTGGTGCATGGCCCTGTGACGTTCTGGAGTCACTGTACTTGGTCTTTCCAACATTGGCCCTGTGACGTTCTGGAGTCATTGTATTTGGTCTGTCCAACATTGGCCCTGTGACGTTCTGGAGTCATTGTACTTGGTCTGTCCAACATTGGCCCTGTGACGTTCTGGAGTCATTGTACTTGGTCTGTCTGACATTGGCCCTGTGACGTTCTGGAGTCTTTGTACTTGGTCTGTCTGACATTGGTCGTGTGACGTTCTGGAGTCTTTGTACTTGGTCTGTCCAACATTGACCCTTTGACGTTCTGGAGTCATTGTACTTGGTCTGTCCAACATTGGCCCTTTGACGTTCTGGAGTCATTGTACTTGGTCTGTCCAACATTGGCCCTTTAACGTTCTGGAGTCATTGTACTTGGTCTGTCCAACATTGGCCCTGTGACGTTCTGGAGTCATTATACTTGGTATGTCCAAAATTGGTCCTGTGACGTTCTGGAGTCTTTGTACTTGGTCTGTCCAACATTGGCCCTTTGACGTTCTGGAGTCATTGTACTTGGTCTGTCCACATTGGCCCTGTGACGTTCTGGAGTCATTGTACTTGGTCTGTCCAACATTTGCTCTGTGATTTCTGGAGTCTTTGTACTTGGTCTGTCCACATTGGCCCTGTGACGTTCTGGAGTCATTGTACTTGGTCTGTCCAACATTGGCCCTGTGACGTTCTGGAGTCATTGTACTTGGTCTGTCCACATTGGCCCTGTGACGTTCTGGAGTCATTGTACTTGGTCTGTCAGACATTTGCCCTGTGACGTTCTGGAGTCATTATACTTGGTATGTCCAAAATTGGTCCTGTGACGTTCTGGAGTCTTTGTACTTGGTCTGTCCAACATTGGCCCTGTGACGTTCTGGAGTCATTGTACTTGGTCCCGTTACTGATGAGATGCGTACTTTACTCCTTCCTTTTTCATCATCATCCTTAGATTAGACTTCAGCCGGGTCTGTTCCGTCACTAAATATATATGCCCTTTACTCTTTCCTGCTTCATTTTCTTTAGTTAAAGGAGATAGAGGCAATTTTGTTCGCATTTGGTTATCTCGCGTGTCTGTGTATCAAATATATTTCAGAGTTATTGTACCGATATACATGTTAAAAGGTAAAACTTCCTTAAGTTTTGTCCATGAGTGTATTTAATATTTGTGTGGTGCCAAGCACGAAACACACTGCCAAGTTTTGACTTTCTCCCTGAAGCCGAAAGTAATGAAGAAAACTATGATCCATATTAATATCTGCATAACTCACAATTTAAGAAACCATCCTTTTTCCAATATTATCTGAGAGGCTTTTAGTACAAGATAGTTAAAGTATCCTTAAAGTGGGTTTATAGAATGAACAGTAAACGAGAAAAATACACTTTTAAAGTGACTATCACCGGTATTTTGATGTTAAATAAATATACCCACACGTATATAACAGGGCTAATAGAAGATTCAATATAGCTTGAAACAGATGGTGAAGTTACCCAAGGGAAGTAGAAACATTATACTCACATTTAGTATGGTCTCTCTTGATTCCTTCTATTTAAATAGTTAAGTTATGATGGAATCATTGTACTTAGTCTGTCCAACATTGGTCCTGTGAACTTCTAGCCCTGTGAACATCAAATGAGAATAATACAACTTCAAAGTGACTATCCCCGGTATTTTGACGTTAGATAAATATATCGCACATATATTACAATAATCACACTTATATAACACAGCTAATAGAAGATTCAATAAACTAGAAACAGATTATGATATTACCCAAAGGAAGTAGAAACATGGTCTCTCTTGATTCCTTCCATTTAAATAGTTAAGTTATGATGGAGTCATTGTACTTGGTCTGTCCAACATTGGCCCTTTGACATTCTGGCCCTGTGAACATCAAATGAGAATAATACAACTTCAAAGTGACTAACCCCAGTATTTTGACGTTAGATAAATATATTATAATCACACGTATATAACACAGCTAATAAAAGATTCAATAAACTAGAAACAGATTATGATATTACCCAAAGGAAGTAGAAACATGGTCTCTCTTGATTCCTTCCATTTAAATAGTTATGCCATGCTTAAAACTCTCCGCCATTTCGTAGATTTCTCAGTCAAGGAGCTAGCCCGCGCAGGGATGACATAGACGCAGTCTCCGCCAAATTCTGCAACATTCAAGAATTAAGAGGACAGAGATAGCAACGCGATGTAGGATGCCCATTACGTATTCAAATGAAGTGAAGAAATTTCCTGATGAAAGGTGTCTAGAAGATGGATGTTCCACGCTGTTAACTTCGCTGTGAAAATTTTAAAATAATTTATTTTTGGCCTCTGCAGCAATAATTTCTCTTGTTTTCCTGTGTTACAAGTTTTTACAACTCCGCCTTTGCCGGTCCCCACCCGGATGAAAAAGGAGAAGGGGAGCAGTAACAAGCTCACTAAAAAAACCTGGGTTCAGCTGGCCCGGCTGATAGTACCCTGTAAGGGCTCCTAATCCAGGGATACAGGATGAGCACCGTTTGTACTCCATGTTAGGAGCAGCTGCACATGGCGTCTGTTCCTCATGTCAGAGGCGGCCATTTCTTTTGGAGCTAAGTCGGCCTGCCACTGAGTAGTGCTCCCAGTCTTAATGACAAAGGCAGACGCATTCTACTTTACTCCGTCATGATGGTTGTCAAACAGACACCATCAACGGACACAACTTGATACCCTAATATGATTGAGTGGAGATAAGAAAGAAGAAGAAGACAAGTTTTCACTGGAGGTTTCTGAAGATAGAATATATACTTACATAGCCCCCCTACTGACATCCCTTCGGCTCAACAATGCAGAAACACAGAACCAGGTCACATAAGAAGCTAATTACAAAGTCAACTTGTCAATTTTACACCCTATTCCCCTATGGTTGTCTAATTTCAACCAGATATTCCCCAGGTAGCAGATAGGAGGATGACCATTAGATATTGTCGCAAAGTATTGTAACGTGGATGACAAGCTAAGATACCAGAGTAAAGTTGGGGAAAGAGGTGTGGACTCTAGCTGCCATGTGGCAGGCGCTAAAAACAGCATTCCTGTGTGGGGGAGGACAGAGTCTGGTTACATCTGCGGCGAGGAGAAAACGTGGCGACTTGCCTCCGGGCGCCTGGATGGTCCTGTAAAGCGGTGCCAGGAGAGCCTGACATCGGAGCGGCTTACAAGGCGGTGAAAGTCCAGGCTGGACTTGAATAGTGTGGAGCGGGAAGCTTCACAAGAGTGAGATCCACGGCGCCAAGGATACTTCTGACGGGGAGGTTGAAGGCAAGTCCCACTGTTGTATTCCTTCTGTTAAGTGAGATACAATAAAGCGCTAACTTTAGCTGTAATCCCTTCGAACTCACGAGTGTATCTTTGTGGCATTCTGAATAGACAAAGTGCACGAATAGCATCTGGCTACGACGTAACAGTATTTATTATTTTATTAACAGAGTATCATTTTTGATGTTTATATTTTGCTACTCTGTAAACTTCCTTCATTGCTTATCTTTTTGTTTATCATTCCTAGTTTGTTGTTTCCTTAAATAAATTGCTGTGTCATCCTGAAGTTTGTCTTTCCTAATTTTCCACGTGGCAATATGATAGTTTGCTGTGTCTAATAAGTAGTCTCTCTCATTCACTAACAGCCATCAACAGAGTGTGGTCGGCTCACCTATGTTATATTAAAATAATTTTGGAATTTCTTTTTATTTTCGTCCAAATTTTTATAACTCACAATTCATCACAAATCATGATAATTTTGGAGAATTTCTGTCTAAAAATCGGGGCAACGGATGATCCTAGCTGCTTCTGTGGAAAATAAAACTATGACTCAATACATTTATTAATGGAATGTCCATTCTTTCACAGCTACAGAAGTAATCATTTTTATCCCATCGAAGAAATTTACGAATTTGTATATAACAAAAACATTTATGTAAAATTCAATAAACTTTTTGTAAATTCATTTTAGATTTTGTCTTATGTTTGAGAAAACCATCGTTTCAGTTTTAATTGTGTTTTTAGTCCTGTTATTGAGTTGTATATAAAATGGATTACATACAAGTCGGTGGACGAGTGGTTAACACCCTCGATTCCCGACAGTCATGAACCGGGATTTAATCCCGCGTTAAAATTTTGTTTAATATGTGAATAACCTTCACATATTATTCACTGTTTCAATTATCATGAATTAGGTTACTCTTGTTGAGCGTTACCTATTAATGTGATTTGAACCAGGTAAAATGAATTGTATATAAGCTGCTAAAATGTATTTAGGCGCAAGTATCCCGAGCTGGGATATCGTTTCCAATATGTCAAATAAAAAAATAATAATAATACAACAGACTTCTGGAGATAGGACTTTTTTTATTAATGTAATCTCTCAAATTTTCGGGCATCTCTGCCCTTCTACGGATCACATAAACCAAATATGGATTATTATTTGGTTTATGTGCTCCTGTTGAAAGGCGGGTATTCCCGAAAGCTTAATATTACATTTATAAAAAGAGACCCATCTTCAGAAGTCTGTTGTATTATTTTAATCTACATTTAGAAGATTTTTAATCAAGTAAAACCTATGTTAGGGTCAGTACTATATAAACCACAAAAGATCGATGACAGAATTATTGACGAAATGACGTGTTTCCATTAAAATTAAACACTACCTACAAAACTCCTCCTTTGCCGGTCCCAAGCCTGGATGAAAAAGGAGGAGGGGGAGCAGTAACAAGCTCACTAAAAAACCTGGGCTCAGCTGGCCCGGCTGATAGTACCCTGTAAGGGCTCCTAATCCAGGGATACAAGATGAGCAGCGTTTGTACTCCATGTTAGGAGCGGCTGCACATGGCGTCTGTTCCTCATGTCAGAGGTGGCCATTTCTTTTGGAGCTAAGTCGGCCTGCCACTGAGTAGTGGTCCCAGTCTTAATGACAAAGGCAGACGCATTCTACTTCACCCAGTGTGGAGATAAGAAAGAAGAAGAAGAAGGCTACCTACAAAAAGCTTGCTGAATTCATATGAGGGTATACAGATAAGATGTCTGTTCTCAATGATAGAATGTCGATCTCATCTGAAGCTAAATCGGACTGCAACAGTATATGGTTCAGATTATTTGAATCAATGGTAGACGTACCATTGACATCTCCCCTGGAGTGGGAGATCTGAAATTACCACCCCATCTACATTCATTTGTTTTTTACAAGTCTCTAAAAATTCAAGTATTATTGATTTAAAATAAACCCTAATCCATATCAGTAATTATATATATTTCAAATAAATGTATATGGGTCATGGTTCTATTATTAAAAATCGGTCCCAATTTAAAAATGTCCTAAATAATTGAATTGTCATCGCGAGTATGCAAGTTGAAAATGCGGAAATATTCAAATTTTTGTAGCGAATTTACCAAATGAAAGAAGACAAGTTTCTTTAATTATTCGACGACGCAAGCTTTCGGGCAAAAACCCTTCAACATGCAATAAATAAGGCTGGAGCCCGAGAGACGGAACGATCGGTAGTTCTCGTAGAGTTCGTGGGTCGCCTCCTTCAGGTCCTCCATGTGGGTGATGAGCATGGCCTTGAGGTTGAGGAAGTCGCAGTGGTCGGGGTTCTCGGTCTCCACCACGCCCCAGGGGTAGACGCGGCCCCGCACTTGGCGGCCTTCCACGTCGGCCGTGGCGAAGGATGAGCTGACTGCGAATGGCATGCTCGCCTTCAGCCGCTTCACTAGTCCCACGTAGTCGTCGTCTTCCTCCGAGTCACAGGCGGGCAGGGTGTAGATCCTGATGTCACTCTCCTCCAGCTCCTGCATCACTCTCCGCTTCATCTGCACCAGCTCCTTGCGGGTCAGTGCATCCGACTTGGCGATAACGGGGATGATGTTGACCTTGTTGTACAGCTGTCGCATGATCTCGGTGTCGAGCGGTTTGAGACCGTGGCCGAATGGCGAGATGAAGTAGAGGCAGCAATGGACTCGGCTGTCGATTATGTTCCATCGATTCAGAGAACTCTCGTCGCGAAGGTATCTCTCGAACTGTTCGTCAATGTACTGGAGGATGGGCTTGCTGCAGTCGTTGTTGCGGACTGCGTCGCCAAAGCCGGGCGAGTCGACGATGTTGAGCTTCAAACGCACGCCCCGCTCCTCGATCTCGGCCGTCGATGTCTGCAGCCGCATGGTGGGGCAGCTTAGGTTGGGCCGCACCCGGTCCGGGTAAAAATCCCTGAGAAACAGGTTGTTGATCAGTGTGGACTTCCCCAGGCCAGTTTCTCCAACGACCATCAGGGTGAAATCAAAGCCTTTTTTGGCTATTTTCCGGTGCACATGCTTCGAAAGGGTTGAAAACCCGACCAAATCTGCCGGTTTGGTATAGTTGAATGGATCCGCCTTGATCGGCAGCACCATTTCGGGATAACTTGGCGAATCCCCAAAACTGGAGATCAACGTCTTCTCAGCTGTATTCATATTGAAAATAATTTGAATCCGCACTGAAAACTTTTAGATACGTCAAGGGCACGCAGGGGTTTTGTTAAAACGCGCGCTCATGGGCTCATTTCTTCATGGGACCCCATCCCTCACCTAACATCCTCTAGTATGAGATTGAATCAATTTGTGAGGTTTGGGAGAAAGATAATCGGCATCACCGTCAACTATGCAGAGCAAGCCAACGGCCCAATCTCCTATCCCATCTACTACTTGAAGCCCTCCACTTCTTACGTCACGCCCGGGGGGTTGATCCGCCTGCCGAAAGGATGCGATGAGCTTCTTCACGAAGTTGAACTCGGCATTGTGATTGGAAGATCGGGATTTAATATTCCACCCAATCAGGCGTTGGACCTTATAGGAGGCTACGCCATCTGTCTGGATATGACGGCCTGCGAGCTGTTCACGACAGCGCGGGAGAAGGGCGAGTCCTGGGCCTTGTCAAAGGGCTTCGACACGTCATGTCCTGTAGGGAACTTCATCCCGAAGGACAGAGTCAATGGAGACGTGACGATCTGGTGCAAAGTGAACGGTGCCGTGTGCCAGGCTGGCTCGACCGCAGCCATGCTCAAGAAACCCCACGAACTCATCAGTTCAATCAGCGAGTACATGACGCTCGAATCCGGCGACTTGGTCCTCACAGGCTCTCCCTCTACCATGGGGACCGTCGTGTCAGGAGACAAGATGGAAATTGGCATCGAGGGGATTTGTGAAGTGGCTTTCCAAGTGACGCGGCCAAGATCGAAGTAGCAGCAGCAACAGCATACATTATAAAATAAAAGCTTTCACATTTCTACCTGCGGTACATCTCACTCTAGCTGCATGGATACAGCAGTTGTGTGAAACACGACACAGGACTTCCTTTCTAATGCACCTTCTGGACAATCCTGTCTCACCTGAATTTGCATAATTTATTTTAATCGACAGATACCTAATTATGCTCACTTACACTCATGGACAAAACTTAAGGAAGTTGAACCTTTCAGAATGTATATCGGGATTCAGACAATAAAAGATATTTGATACACAGTGACCTTTATTGCAGACACACGAGATAACCAAGTGTGAACAAAATTGCCTCGTCTCCTTCAAAAAAAAAAACTGGCTTCATCGAAAACTATCCATTTCCTTAAGTTTTGTTCATGAATGTAAAGAATAACTCTACCGCCGGTCCAATCACAAGCTGTCAATTCCAGATGGCCACAGTGGCGAGATTTTAGAAACATATTAAAGAGGATACAAGTAGTACAAACAGTGCGTATAAAGACAATTATTGAATAGAATAATAATATCACGTTAAAAATGAGGAACAACAAACGTTAAGATAACACATGGCAATTATCATTCAAAACAACATAAAGATAACCCAGATTCCTCCAACATTCCAACTCTATATACATTCATAGACAAAACTTAAGGAAGTTGTACCTTTCAGCATGTATATAGGTATTCAGACAATAACTCTGAAAGATATTTGATACATAGTGACCTTTATTGAAGACACACGAGATAACAAAGTGTGAAAAAAATTGCCTGTCTTCTTAAAAATATATATATATATAATTGGCGACATCATTGTTGTTGACTGTTAGATGATGCTCTCTGTAAGTTACACAAGTATGTCAGGAGAACACCAAACACGAACACAAAGAACACTTTAAGAGTCTCCACACAACTCCTGGGAAAGACCCCTTCGCCAGAAAACACGAAGGTAAATAAAGAAGAGTCCGACAGAGATCCTTACAGATCCTGTACATGATACATGATCCTGTAAACGCTTGTTTGGCGGTACATATACTAAAATTGGAACGATACAGAGTAGATTAGCATGGCCCCTGCGCAAGGATGACACGCAAAATCGTGAAGCGTTCCATACAGATCCTGTGTACTTAATTGGTCATCCTTGACACAGCAGCAACGAATCATTAATACAATATTCTACATGGGCTAGATAACCACCACCATAGTAATTTTTTTATTTATAATACATTAACGCGACATCTGTTATGAGAATTCTAAACTATTATAGACACGTATGATTCTTTTAAAAATCAAACAATTATCTACTGCCCTTACTGCAATCAAAAATTAATGGGAGGGTCTGGCTCATCAGTGGTGAACCCCTCCAAGCGATTTCGCCAGTTTAATCTACCATACCGCTGTTATATTGCATTTTTCGATTCTCCTTTTATAGTGATACGGATGCTAGACTCTTGGAATGGGTATTTTAAATGAAATTTAGACATAAGCTTTGAGGACAATAGAAATACATATAATTATAAATATATAATTGATAAAAGATATCCCCACAAGGGATGCTTGCGTCAACAAACAACACTAATTTCAGAGACTATTTTACATAAACAATTGGGGAATTACAAGGTTTGAGTAGAAGTTTAAAGAAGAAAGGAAAAGACATTAAAATCATGCTTGATTTTACATCTTACCTAGGAACAACCAATGAAATAAATACAAATACATAGTTCAGCAATTACGGTTTTTTTAACCAAGAGAGAACACCATTTTAAGAAGAGAGACAATTTTGTTCATACTTGGTTATCTTCGTATGTCTTTAATAAAGATTACTGTAATATCTTTCAAAGTTATTGTCTGAATCCCGATTTTCTAAATTTTAAATATGGGTCCTTACTGTATATTAACATAAAAAGATCCTTGTATTCAATGTTTTCCAGATTTCTGTAGTTCTGGAAGATTGGACATTCAATAAGCAAGTGACTGGAATCCTGCCTTCTCTCTCCACACCCTGGATCGTCTATAGATCTCCTAACACTACCATAGTATTGTTTTGTATTTCTCTCTTGTCATTACTACTGATAAAATACAATACCTTGGTTAATACTATATTGCATATGTGCAATAATTCCCTTAGTATTATTCCAGGCGTAGCTGGGTTCTTCTTTACCAAATTTATTGAGCGAAGGCACTGAGACGGTTCACAACTGATGAGCCAAGAGCTCTCTCATTCAATAATTTATTATTTCAGTAAACTCTCTATAGAGATACAGTGGACCCTCGGTTTGCGAGCATAATCCGTTCCAGAGCCATGCTCGTACTCCAAAACGCTCGTAGTGCGAAACTAATTTCTTATTTTTAATAATTGAAACTCGGGCAATTCTTCTTGCTACGAACAATTGCACAGTTTCCCACATTTTACATATTTCCCGAATCTGATCTGAAGGGAGGGATCCCAGTGAATTTTCATCCATCACGATTACGGGCAACCATCAAGAGTTGCTCGTAATGCGAAATTTCACTCGTAATCCGAGGTAAAATTTTTCAAAAAATTTTGCTCGTACTGCGAAAAGCTCGTACTCCAAGATGCTCGTAAACCGAGGGTCCACTGTATTATTTTATAAAATTTATCACATTAAACACACATTACTAAATATAATCATTAGAAATTACACTCATGGACAAAACTTAGAGAAGTGGAAGTCTGATGTCGCTGGTCATCTGTTTTTCTTTTTTAAGGAGAGAGACAATTTTGTTCATACTTGGTTATCTTCGTATATCTTTAATAAAGATCATTGTAATATCTTTCAGAGTTATTGTCTGAATCCCGATATATATGATAAAAGGTATAACTTCCTTAAGTTTTGTCCATGAGTGTATCTTTCAAAGTTATTGTCTGAATCCCGATATACATGATAAAAGGTACAACTTCCTTAAGTTTTGTCCATAAGTTAATCTTTCAGAGTAATTGTCTGAATCCCAATATACATGCTAAAAGATACAACTTCCTTAAGTTTTGTCCATGAGTTTATTTTCTTTTCTCTAATACTTTGGAGGGATAATAAACATTTGCACGACTAAACTTTAAGATCTTTAACATTTAATAACCAAGTGTTTACAAGAATAAAATAAATTGTGAATTGTAGAGTTTGAATTTTGCGATATTTATTGATATTTCTAACATTAATGTAAAAAGAAAAATATAATATAGCCTGTATAACATTATTAAACTTTCGTCGCTTCTTTAATTTTCCTAAAAAATATTTTCATTTCTATTATAACTTCTAAATTAGGTAATTGAAAAGTACTTCTTTGGGACTGATCTAGTACAGGAGTTCAAATAGTAGAAAATGTATATACTTAAACAGTAGAGCATATAGTAAAAATACTTACCTAAAAGAGGTCTATCAGAAACACCAGATTGTTCCTGCGGTGAACCTGAACAAACTGCTCTTCACCTTATCTACGACTGTCCGAACTTTACAGAAGTGAGACATCGATTGTTCCCTGATCTAAATTATTTAACTCTCTTACATCAGCCACTTTGTCTAAATTTTATGAACTCTGTTGGTTAATATATGTTAATTTGTAAATATTTAATTATAAGTACTAATTTGTTTGTGTGTGTGTTGTTTTGTTTGTTTCATCAGTAATAGGTGCAAATATTTGAATATTGCGCCTGGTTGATTAATAAATTTAAAGAATATAGCATGGTTGCAGGGTTTTCCCACTATTTACTAAGTGCAATTCTCAGCCTGACACCTCAAAACACATTATTGACTGTATTGACTCATCCATTGATGAGCTCTACTCTTCCCCGGCAGCCACCATCTAAAGTCTCAAGCTTTACAAGCTTGATAGCTGTGATTGAGTGGAGATATGAAAGAAGAAAGAATAAGAGAAGAAAGAATCTAGTAATGTTTACAATTAACCATCAGAAAAAACTATGATGATTTAGGAATTCAGTGAATTTTAAGGAATGTGTTGTGGTAGGATACAATCCCTGTGATGATCATCCGTCATCTTCTGTGTTGAATAGATCGGAATTCGGGGTATCTGTTGGCGAGGTAGCGTGGCTTCCAGATTTAGCCAGCTGAGAGATGATAAGAAGAATCTCGACCTATAATCCGGCCTAAGTGTCTTCCTCGGGTGAAGGACCTGGAAGCTGCCTCGATGAAATATGTTGTTTTTATGGCCCAGCCTCTCTGGCACCTCGTTCTGGAGTCGTTGCCGCTTGTCCTTCCGCACGTTCTTGAGATGTCGCAGAGATGTCCAACATGATAGCGGCTTAGTCCTCGTTCTGGAGTCATTGTACTTGGACCGTTCAATATTGGCCCTGTGACGTTCTGGAGTCATTGTACTTGGTCTGTCCAACATTGGTCCTGTGACGTTCTGGAGTCATTGTACTTGGTCTGTCTGACATTGGTCATGTGGCGTTCTGGAGTCATTGTACTTGGTCTGTCCAACATTGGCCCTGTGACGTTCTGGAGTCATTGTACTTGGTCTGTCTGACATTGGTCATGTGGCGTTCTGGAGTCATTGTACTTAGTCTGTCCGACATTGGTCCTGTGACGTTCTGGAGTCATTGTACTTGATCTGTGGAACATTGGTCCTGTGACGTTCTGAAGTCATTGTACTTAGTCTGTCCAACATTGGTCCTGTGACGTTCTGGAGTCATTGTACTTGGTCTGTCCGACATTGGTTCTGTGACGTTCTGGAGTCATTGTACTTGGTCTGTCCAACATTGGTCCTGTGACGTTCTGGAGTCATTGTACTTGGTCTGTCTGACATTGGTCATGTGACGTTCTGGAGTCATTGTACTTGGTCTGTCTGACATTGGTCATGTGGCGTTCTGGAGTCATTGTACTTGGTCTGTCCAACATTGGTCCTGTGACGTTCTGGAGTCATTGTACTTGGTCTGTCTGACATTGGTCATGTGACGTTCTGGAGTCATTGTACTTGGTCTGTCCAACATTGGTCCTGTGACGTTCTGGAGTCATTGTACTTGGTCTGTCCAACATTGGTCCTGTGACGTTCTGGAGTCATTGTACTTGGTCTGTCTGACATTGGTCATGTGGCGTTCTGGAGTCATTGTACTTGGTCTGTCCAACATTGGCCCTGTGACGTTCTGGAGTCATTGTACTTGGTCTGTCTGACATTGGTCATGTGGCGTTCTGGAGTCATTGTACTTAGTCTGTCCGACATTGGTCCTGTGACGTTCTGGAGTCATTGTACTTGATCTGTGGAACATTGGTCCTGTGACGTTCTGAAGTCATTGTACTTAGTCTGTCCAACATTGGTCCTGTGACGTTCTGAAGTCATTGTACTTAGTCTGTCCGACATTGGTCCTGTGACGTTCTGAAGTCATTGTACTTGGTCTGTCCAACATTGGTCCTGTGACGTTCTGGAGTCATTGTACTTGGTCTGTCTAACATTGGTCATGTGGCGTTCTGGAGTCATTGTACTTGGTCTGTCCAACATTGGCCCTGTGACGTTCTGGAGTCATTGTACTTGGTCTGTCCGACATTGGTCCTGTGACGTTCTGGAGTCATTGTACTTAGTCTGTCCGACATTGGTCCTGTGACGTTCTGGAGTCATTGTACTTGATCTGTGGAACATTGGTCCTGTGACGTTCTGGAGTCATTGTACTTGGTCTGTCCAACATTGTTCCTGTGACGTTCTGAAGTCATTGTACTTGGTCTGTCCAACATTGGTCCTGTGACGTTCTGGAGTCATTGTACTTGGTCTGTCCAACATTGGTCCTGTGACGTTCTGGAGTCATTGTACTTGGTCTGTGGAACATTGGTCCTGTGACGTTCTGGAGTCATTGTACTTAGTCTGGCCAACATTGGTCCTGTGACGTTCTGGAGTCATTGTACTTGGTCTGTCCAACATTGTTCCTGTGACGTTCTGAAGTCATTGTACTTGGACCGTTCTATATTGGCCCTGTGACGTTCTGGAGTCATTGTACTTGGTCTGTCTGACATTGGCCCTGTGACGCTCTGGAGTCATTGTACTTGGTCTGTCCAACATTGGTCCTGTGACGTTCTGGAGTCATTGTACTTGGTCTGTCTAACATTGGTCCTGTGACGTTCTGGAGTCATTGTACTTGGTCTGTCCAACATTGCCCTTTGACGTTCTGTAGTCATTGTACTTGGTCTGTCCAACATTGGCCCTGTAACGTTCTGGAGTCATTGTACTTGGTCTGTCCGACATTGGCCCTGTGACGTTCTGGAGTCATTGTACTTGGTCTGTCCGACATTGGCCCTGTGACGTTCTGGAGTCATTGTATTTGGTCTGTCCAACATTGCCCTTTGACGTTCTGTAGTCATTGTACTTGGTCTGTCCAACATTGGCCCTGTAACGTTCTGGAGTCATTGTACTTGGTCTGTCTGACATTGGCCCTGTGAAGTTCTGGAGTCATTGTACTTGATCTGTGGAACATTGGTCCTGTGACGTTCTGGAGTCATTGTACTTGGTCTGTCCAACATTGTTCCTGTGACGTTCTGAAGTCATTGTACTTGGTCTGTCCAACATTGGTCCTGTGACGTTCTGGAGTCATTGTACTTGGTCTGTCCAACATTGGTCCTGTGACGTTCTGGAGTCATTGTACTTGGTCTGTGGAACATTGGTCCTGTGACGTTCTGGAGTCATTGTACTTAGTCTGGCCAACATTGGTCCTGTGACGTTCTGGAGTCATTGTACTTGGTCTGTCCAACATTGTTCCTGTGACGTTCTGAAGTCATTGTACTTGGACCGTTCTATATTGGCCCTGTGACGTTCTGGAGTCATTGTACTTGGTCTGTCTGACATTGGCCCTGTGACGCTCTGGAGTCATTGTACTTGGTCTGTCCAACATTGGTCCTGTGACGTTCTGGAGTCATTGTACTTGGTCTGTCTAACATTGGTCCTGTGACGTTCTGGAGTCATTGTACTTGGTCTGTCCAACATTGCCCTTTGACGTTCTGTAGTCATTGTACTTGGTCTGTCCAACATTGGCCCTGTAACGTTCTGGAGTCATTGTACTTGGTCTGTCCGACATTGGCCCTGTGACGTTCTGGAGTCATTGTACTTGGTCTGTCCGACATTGGCCCTGTGACGTTCTGGAGTCATTGTACTTGGTCGGTCCGACATTGGCCCTGTGACGTTCTGGAGTCATTGTACTTGGTCTGTCCGACATTGGTTCTGTGACGTTCTGGAGTCATTGTACTTGGTCTGTCCGACATTGGTTCTGTGACGTTCTGGAGTCATTGTACTTGGTGCATGGCCCTGTGACGTTCTGGAGTCAATGTACTTGGTGCATGGCCCTGTGACGTTCTGAAGTCATTGTAATTGGTGCCATGCCATGTCCAAAATTTTAAAATAATTTTACTTGGTGAAATTCTACCCAATATGGCCAGGCGATATCAATCTAAAATTGTAGATCAATCTTACTTGTATCAGAAACCATTTTGATCACATTGCTAATATCTGGTCACTCTGTCGAAATCATTGGAAACTTGTCAAGAAGAAAAAGAATTGACTTTGAACACCGTTCGCCCAATTACCTTCCAATCCAGTTCAATACCTAGTTCTGGTGGGCCACCTCATTGTCAAAGCTATAGCGACCTAGAGAACCTCGGGCATCAGACTTTAAAGCCAGCCCCTCCCGCTGCTGCCGTTTATAACGGCCTCATGTCAGAATGCCAACAGACGCCCATCAATGAAATATTTACATCTGCGGCCGACCAGATGTGGCCTTTCAGCATGTGGCGGATCGGCGTGAGAATACATCTGCTGCTTTTTTGGCGCCTTTCCTGGGCTTCATCATGACTTAGTTTCAGCCGGGTCTGTTTCGTCACTAATGATGTGCCTTTTCCTATTTCCTGCTTTTCAAACCTAGCTTAATCTCTAGCCAGATCTGTTCCATTACTGATAAGGTCCGTTCTTTCCTCTTTCCTGCATCACCCTTAGTTTAGACTTCAGCCGGGTCTGTTCCGTTACTGATGATGTGCCCTTTCCTATTTCCTGATTTTCAAACCTAGCTTAATCTCTAGCCAGATCTGTTCCGTTAGTGATGAGATGTGTTCTTTCCTCCTTCCTTTCTCATCATCATCCTTAGATTAGACTTCAGCCGAGTCTGTTCCGTCACTATATATATATGCCCTTTACTCTTTCCTGCTTCATCATCCTTAGTTTAAACTTCAGCAGGGTCCGTTCCGTCACTGATTAGATGTGCTCTTTACTCTTTCCTTCTTCATTTTCTTTAGTTTAAGGAGATAGAGGCAATTTTGTTCACACTTGGTTATCTCGCGTGTCTGTGTATCAAATATCTTTCAGAGTTATTGTACCGATATACATGTTATAAGGTAAAACTTCCTTAAGTTTTGTGCATGAGTGTATTTAATATTTGTGTGGTGCTAAGCACGAGACACACTGCCAATTTTTTACTTTCTCCCTGAAGCCGAAAGCAATGAAGAAAACTATGAGCCATATTAATATCTGCATAACTCACAATTTGAGAAACCATCCTTTTTCCAATATTATCTGAGAGACTTTTAGTATAAAATAGTTAAAGTATCCTTAAAATGGGGTTATAGAATGAACAGTAAACGAAAATAATACACATTTAAAGTGACTATCACCGGTATTTTGATGCCAAATAAATATACCCACACGTAAATAACAGGGCTAATAGAAGATTCCATATAGCTTGAAACAGATGGTGAGGTTACCCAAAGGAAGTAGAAACATTCTACTCGCAGTAAGGATAGTCTCTCTTGATTCCTTCCATTTAAATAGGTATGCCATGCTGGAGTCATTGTACTTAGTCTGTCCAACATTGGTCCTGTGAACTTCTGGCCCTGTGAACATCAAATGAGAATAATACAACTTCAAAGTGACTAACCCCAGTATTTTGACGTTAGATAAATATATTATAATCACACGTATATAACACAGCTAATAGAAGATTCAATAAACTAGAAACAGATTATGAGATTACCCAAAGGAAGTAGAAACATGGTCTCTCTTGATTCCATCCATTTAAATAGTTATGCCATGCTTAAAACTCTCCGCCATTTCGTAGATTTCTCAGTCAAGGAGTTATCCCGCCCCAGGGATGACATACCCGCAGGCTCCGCCAAATTCTGCAACATTCAGGAATTAGGAGGACAGAGAAAGCATCGCGATGTAGGATGCCCATTACGTATTCAAATGAAGTGAAGAAATTTCCTGATGAAAGGTGTCTGGAAGATGGATGCTCCACGCTGTTAACTTCGCTGTGAAAATTTTAAAATAATTTATTTTTGGCCTCAGCAGCAGTAATTTCTCTTTTTTTCCTGTGTTACAAGTTTTCACAACTCCGCCTTTGCCGGTCCCAAGCCCGGATGAAAAAGGAGGAGGGGGTGCAGTAACAAGCTCGCTAAAAAACCTGGGTTCAGCTGGCCCGGCTGATAGTACCCTGTAAGGGCTCCTAATCCAGGGATACAGGATGAGCAGCGTTTGTACTCCATGTTAGGAGCAGCTGCACATGGCGTCTGTTCCTCATGTCAGAGGCGGCCATTTCTTTTGGAGCTAAGTCGGCCTGCCACTGAGTAGTGCTCCCAGTCTTAATGACAAAGGCAGACGCATTCTACTTTACTCCGTCATGATGGTTGTCAAACAGACACCATCAAGGGTCACAACTTGATACCCTAATATGATTGAGTGGAGATAAGAAAGAAGAAGAGAAGTTTTCACTGGAGGTTTCTGAAGATAGAATATATACTTACATGTCCCCCTACTGACATCCCTTCGGCTCAACAATGCAGAAACACAGAACCAGGTCACATAAGAAGCTAATTACACAGTCAACTTGTCAATTTTACACCCGATTCCAATGTGGGTGATCTAATTTCAACCAGACATTCCCCAGGTAGCAGATAGGAGGATGACCATTAGATATTGTCGCAAAGTATTGTAACGTGAATGAAAAGGCCAAGATACTAGAGTAAAGTTGGGGAAAGAGAGGTGAACTCTAGCGGCCCTCGCTGCCATTTGGCAGGCGCAAAAAACAGCATTCCTGTGTGGGGGAGGACAGAGTCTGGTTACATCTGCGGCGAGGAGAAAACGTGGCGACTTGCCTCCGGGCGCCTGGATGGTCCTGTGAAGCGGTGCCAGGAGAGCCTGACATCGGAGCGACCTACAAGGCGGTGCAAGTCCATACTGGACTTGAATAGTGTGGAGCGGGAAGCTTCACAAGAGTGAGATCCACGGCGCCAAGGATACTTCTGACGGGGAGGTTGAAGGCAAGTCCCACTGTTGTATTCCTTCTGTTAAGTGAGATACAATAAAGCGCTAACTTTAGCTGCAATCCCTTCGAACTCACATGTGTATCTTTGTGGCATCCTGAATAGACAAAGTATACGAATAGCGTCTGGGTACGACGTAACAGTATTTATTATTTTATTAACAGAGTATCATTTTTGATGTTTATATTTTGCTACGCTGTAAACTTCCCTCATTGCTTATCTTTTTTTTATTATTATTCATAGTTTTTTTCTTGCTTCAAATGAATTGATGTGTCCTTCTGAAGTTTGTCTTTCCTAATTTTCCACGTGATAATATGGTAGTTTGCTGTGTCTAATAAGTAGTCTCTCTCATTCAACAACAACAAAAAGCCTTTATTTAGGGTCACTGACCCTATACAGGATTCACAAGAGGTATGCATAAGAACAAAGCAGTGAGACAAAGGAAACAACGATATAGACAGAAGAAAAAGAAAAAAAACAAGAAAGATAGAAAGAGGGAAGCAAGAAAAACAACACAAAAAGAGTAACAGTAAGAAAGTGAAGAGTGAGTGTCACTTGGCCTTCTTCTGAGATATGGACTTGTGGAAACCATAAAACGCCGTAGCAATATACTTATTCTGGGTCATATTGTCAATTTTTGATGGAAGTTAAGCACAGAGTTACCCAGTTTTGAGCATAAGGGTTCTTCTTTCAGAGCAGAGCAATCAAAAATATAGTGAGTGATTTCATTTTTTAGTTTTGAATTACAGAATGTACAAATCGGGTCCTCACCGCAGAGCATCTTGGTGTGGTTTTCTCTAAAAAAACTTGAAAGTATTCTAACTTGTGCGAGTAGTCTTACAACCGGGAAAGGAAAATCCCCTAAAAGGTATCCCTCCGTCATGAAAGATATGTGAATGTCTTTGTAGTGAGATTATAGCTTAGATTTATCCATTCTTGTAAGGTTGTCTCTCTCACTCACTAACAGCCATCAACAGAGTGTGTGGTCGGCTAACCTATGTTAGATTAAAATAATTTTGGAATTTCTTTTTATTTTCGTCCAAATTTTTATAACTCGCAGTTCATCACAATTCATTTTAATTAACATTAAACAGTCTTTTTGGTGATGCACGATTTTAGTTCGGATTCAATTGGGAATTAGCCATTGAATTTTTTTGGAATGTTTGTGTAAGACTTCAAAGGAGGAACAATTTAAAAAGGAAGTTCCTGAGTAAATCTGGGAAAAACCCTATCTATATTTTCTTTTTTAACACTTCTATAAAAATTTAAGTATTATTGATTTAAAATAAGCCCCCTCCCCCTTCCACATTAATAATTATTGATAATATATATAATATAATTTTAATTATATATATTTCAATCAAATGGGCCGTGGTTCTATTATTTAAAATAGGCCTCAAATTACAAATATTCCGAATAATAGAATTGTCATCGCGAGTGAGCAAGTTTAAAATGTGGAAATAGTCAAATTTATATAAAACGCTTTCTAATGTGACTTAATTAATAATTGAAGGTTATAAGGCTGCAGATGTCATCATATATATTGAGAGATCATTAATAAAATAATAATTTGAAAAGTTATATCTTTCAGTTTTTTTTTTTTTCACATTTTTTACATAATGGAGAGTTAAAAATCTATTAGTGTTAAGTATATAGTCTTACACACATACTTTATATTCAGTTTATTATAAATAAAACTTTAATAAACTTAGAAATGGCTGTCGTTCTATACCCGTTCTTAGAACGTGCTAATGTTCTAGTTATATGTATTAACAATATAGTTTTCAAATAATTATAGGTATGTAAAAAAGTCACCTTTTTTGCACCTTTTTAAATAAAAGTTTATTTATTTATTACAAAACACACGCTATATCCTATGTAGATATTTGCGTGTAAATGTTTAAACTATTTTATGTACATAGTTTATAAATATATATACAAATTATTTATAGTTTTAAAGAGAGAGAGAGTCAAGTTTATTTAAATTTACATTTTAGAACAATAAATTATACAAGAAATAAAGTTTATTTACACTCATATTTTCAAAAACGTTTAATGGTATAAATATAGAATATTTAAAAAACTATTGTAATTAAAACTTAAATTTTCAATTCATTAATATTATTTAGATCCAAGGCAGTTGAGATAGAGTCTGATAAAAAGTTAGTAAAGTAGTTATTCTTTATTCTGAATTTTAGTCCCCCAGTCTTCCGATATATCCTATCTTGTATATATGTCACTTAAATTGAAGATTTTCAAAAGGAAACTAGTGTCCAAAGAACACATGGTATTAGGGTCTAATGGCCACCACATGGTACCAGTACATCCCTTACTCCCCTAAATAATGAATTATTGTGGCGTCAGCTGTGGTGGCATTCTCGCCACGTGCCATGTTGATGGGATAATGACAGGCCGGCGATGACGGCTCCATTACCGGTGATGACCCATCGCAGGGCCCACTGTGATTACATGGGGATGAGTAAACTGGACTCCAGAATTGTGGAAGTCCGCGTGGACCTGTAGGGACTGACATGGCAAAGAGGAGATGTGGGGATGTCTAAGGAACATTTAGGATGAGCCTGAAAAGTACGTAGAACAATTAGGACTTTGTGATTGTGGGAATCGTAAAGATCAGTCGATTTATTACCCATCGATTTGGGATTCTTGTATGATTCTTGAATCTAAGTTATGGTGATCTACTAGAGTGATCCAACAGATCAGCGCTAAAGACACCAACCTGGACTCCGGAACTGTGGAAGTCGTTAAGATATGTTGTTAAGTTCTTATTTGAGAACCTTATGCTAATCTAAGGTATAGTAATCTACTAGAATGATCCAATAAATCAGCGCTGAAGACACCAACCTGGACTCCAGAACTGTGGAAGTCGTTATGTTGTTGAGTTCTTATTTGAGAACCTTATGTTGATCTAAGGTATAGTAATCTACTAGAATGATCCAATAAGTCAGCGCTGAAGACACCAACCTGGACTCCAGAACTGTGGAAGTCGTTATGTTGTTGAGTTCTTATTTGAGAACCTTATGTTGATCTAAGGTATAGTAATCTACTAGAATGATCCAATAAGTCAGCGCTGAAGACACCAACCTGGACTCCAGAACTGTGGAAGTCGTTATGTTGTTGAGTTCTTATTTGAGAACCTTATGTTGATCTAAGGTATGGTGATCTACTAGAGTGATCCAACAAGTCAGCGCTGAAGACACCAACCTGGACTCCAGAACTGTGGAAGTCATTATGTTGTTGAGTTCTTATTTGAGAACCTTATGTTGATCTAAGGTATGGTGATCTACTAGAGTATTCCAATAAGTCAGCGCTGAAGACACCAACCTGGACTCCGGAACTGTGGAAGTCATTATGTTGTTGAGTTCTTATTTGAGAACCTTATGTTGATCTAAGGTATGGTGATCTACTAGAGTGATCCAATAAGTCAGCGCTGAAGACACCAACCTGGACTCCAGAACTGTGGAAGTCGTTATGTTGTTGAGTTCTTATTTGAGAACCTTATGTTGATCTAAGGTATGGTGATCTACTAGAGTGATCCAACAAGTCAGCGCTGAAGACACCAACCTGGACTCCAGAACTGTGGAAGTCATTATGTTGTTGAGTTCTTATTTGAGAACCTTATGTTGATCTAAGGTATGGTGATCTACTAGAGTATTCCAATAAGTCAGCGCTGAAGACACCAACCTGGACTCCGGAACTGTGGAAGTCATTATGTTGTTGAGTTCTTATTTGAGAACCTTATGTTGATCTAAGGTATGGTGATCTACTAGAGTGATCCAATAAGTCAGCGCTGAAGACACCAACCTGGACTCCAGAACTGTGGAAGTCATTATGTTGTTGAGTTCTTATTTGAGAACCTTATGTTGATCTAAGGTATGGTGATCTACTAGAGTGATCCAATAAGTCAGCGCTGAAGACACCAACCTGGACTCCAGAACTGTGGAAGTCATTATGTTGTTGAGTTCTTATTTGAGAACCTTATGTTGATCTAAGGTATGGTGATCTACTAGAGTATTCCAATAAGTCAGCGCTGAAGACACCAACCTGGACTCCGGAACTGTGGAAGTCATTATGTTGTTGAGTTCTTATTTGAGAACCTTATGTTGATCTAAGGTATGGTGATCTACTAGAGTATTCCAATAAGTCAGCGCTGAAGACACCAACCTGGACTCCGGAACTGTGGAAGTCATTATGTTGTTGAGTTCTTATTTGAGAACCTTATGTTGATCTAAGGTATGGTGATCTACTAGAGTGATCCAATAAGTCAGCGCTGAAGACACCAACCTGGACTCCGGAACTGTGGAAGTCATTATGTTGTTGAGTTCTTATTTGAGAACCTTATGTTGATCTAAGGTATGGTAATCTACTAGAGTATTCCAATAAGTCAGCGCTGAAGACACCAACCTGGACTCCGGAACTGTGGAAGTCATTATGTTGTTGAGTTCTTATTTGAGAACCTTATGTTGATCTAAGGTATGGTGATCTACTAGAGTGATCCAATAAGTCAGCGCTGAAGACACCAACCTGGACTCCGGAACTGTGGAAGTCATTATGTTGTTGAGTTCTTATTTGAGAACCTTATGTTGATCTAAGGTATGGTGATCTACTAGAGTGATCCAATAAGTCAGCGCTGAAGACACCAACCTGGACTCCGGAACTGTGGAAGTCATTATGTTGTTGAGTTCTTATTTGAGAACCTTATGTTGATCTAAGGTATGGTGATCTACTAGAGTATTCCAATAAGTCAGCGCTGAAGACACCAACCTGGACTCCAGAACTGTGGAAGTCATTATGTTGTTGAGTTCTTATTTGAGAACCTTATGTTGATCTAAGGTATGGTGATCTACTAGAGTATTCCAATAAGTCAGCGCTGAAGACACCAACCTGGACTCCAGAACTGTGGAAGTCATTATGTTGTTGAGTTCTTATTTGAGAACCTTATGTTGATCTAAGGTATGGTGATCTACTAGAGTGATCCAATAAGTCAGCGCTGAAGACACCAACCTGGACTCCAGAACTGTGGAAGTCATTATGTTGTTGAGTTCTTATTTGAGAACCTTATGTTGATCTAAGGTATGGTGATCTACTAGAGTATTCCAATAAGTCAGCGCTGAAGACACCAACCTGGACTCCGGAACTGTGGAAGTCATTATGTTGTTGAGTTCTTATTTGAGAACCTTATGTTGATCTAAGGTATGGTGATCTACTAGAGTGATCCAATAAGTCAGCGCTGAAGACACCAACCTGGACTCCAGAACTGTGGAAGTCATTATGTTGTTGAGTTCTTATTTGAGAACCTTATGTTGATCTAAGGTATGGTGATCTACTAGAGTGATCCAACAGATCAGCGCTAAAGGAGACAGAGGCAAGGATGTTCACACTTGGTTATCTTGTGTGTCTTCAATAAAGGTCACTGTAATATCTTTCAGAGTTATTGTCTGAATCCCGATATACATGCTAAAAGGTAAAACTTTCTTAAGTTTTGTCCATCGGTGTATATGAAATTCTACCAGATTTACCTTAAACAATCAGATCTGAGTTGAACAAAAACCAACCTAGACTTTGGAACTGTCGGAGCTTATCGTGGAAAACTTGGATGAGAAACCTTTAAGTAGATGAGGGAGACCCTACAGAAAGTATAGGTGGAATCTAAAGGATGTAGTTGTCCGTCTGCCCATATACAGCAACAACAAAAAGCTTTATTAAGACCTTTTAGTCTTATACAGATTCTCCAAGCAGAAATGTAGGATACATACAGGAAAACCAGTAATAATACCTTAATGGTAATATGATATTTATATACAGAATAAATTATATAAAGACAATTAAGCTAATAAATAGTTAATTTGTTTGGGTAAATTGGAGGAAAGGAAATTTTTTATATATAGATTTACCACGGATTCACCGTAAATGAAGATAAAAAGCAAAAGCCAATCACAATCTATATTCAGATAATGAAATTTATACATTATAAGTTTAACCATATACACTCGTGGAACAAACTTAAGGAAGTGGAAAGACTTTAATGTCACCGGTTATCTTTTATTTATTTATTTTTTGAGGAGACAGAGGCAATTTTGTTCACACTTATCTCGTGTGTTTTCAATAAACGTGACTGTGTATCAAATATCTTTCAGAGTTATTGTCTGAATCCCGATATAAATGCTAAATGGAACAACTTCCTTAAGTTTTGCCAACGAATCTATAATAGGCCACTAAAAAACTTAACAAAAATGTAAAAGATCTGTGAAGAAAGTAACCAACATACACACAAAGAAAGACATTGCCAGAATCCCGACAGAAGAAACGCCATATGTTGGCATCGGAAGCAAGGTCGTCTGTTGTGATTGATGAGAATGGAGATTTTCGCGCCTTTTTAGGTGTTTGGCAACGTCGTCTGTTACCTACAGAAGATGACATTCCCACATTAGAGATGTAGGGTTATATAAATAGAGAGTGTTTGTAGGTATTTGAACGCCGCTATAACGCGGACTTCCACTGCATTCTTCAACAAGAAGAATTTAAGATTTTTGGGTTCATAGCATCCTAGGAGAGATCAACAAAGTGACAGTTTAGTGTGGTGTAACTTCGGAACAAGTATGTTTGAGCCATATTTGTAAGATTGTGAGAATAAAGCTGTAACACCTGAAAGATATCAGCGAGTGCCCAATGATTTTGTAGGTTTAAATAATTCCAATTGCCACACCTAGATGGCGCTGTGTTAAACTTTGTGTGTTATAAAAGTTACATTTTGTATATGTAAATATTTATTTATTCTTTATTAAATTATTTTATATTTGTTGAAGATATTAATCTGTGATTTTAAATGTTTCTTTTTGACCAGTACTTTCGTTTTGTTTTTGCCCTTTTCCAAAAATGTTTTTTTCTTCTTAATTATTATTAGTTCTATATGTAAAGCTTTGTTTTTGATACTTGAATAAACAAATTCAAGTTTATTATATTTTTGTGTGCTTTTAAAGTTAAAACACAACAGGTTATGGACCCAACCACGCATTCACTGCGAAATATAAATAAAACGAAGCAACGGTAAGCCTAAAAAGAATTCTATTTTGTTTATTACGTTAAAATTTATATTAGTAATGGCTGGAATGGATAATATTAAAATGGGTATGAATATTCCCAGATTGGAAGGATTAATAAACTGGCCAGAATATAAGAAAAATATAAAATTGCTTTTAACAATAAACAAAGTAATAGGCGTTGTTGATGGAACATATAGAAAGCCAATAAAACAAGAAATAAATGAAGAAAAAGAGGCATATGTAAAATGGGAAAGTGAAGATGCAATATCCCAATTGTTATTTACAACAAGTGTGATGCCTGATGTGAGTCAACTAATCATTCCCTGCTCAAGTGCTAAAGATATGTGGGACAAATTGTTAAGTGTCTATGAGCAAAGCTCTGGTCAAAGATTAGACATGCTCTATAATCAATTCTTTAATTTTAAGAAGGATCCTACAGATGATATTTCAAAGCACATTTCAAAATTAGAAAGTTTATGGAATGATATGCAAAATGAACTTACTAAACAAGAAAAATTGAAATTGCCTGAATCCATGCTGATGTGCAGAATCATAAACACCTTGCCTGATGAATATTTTGATTTTAAAAGTGTTTGGGAATCAGTGTCTAAAGAAGAACGTTCTGTAGACAATCTCACACAAAGGCTTCGGTTACTCGAAATAAGAATTCAACAGCGAGATGAATGCAGCGCATCAAGTTCGACAGCACTAATGGCAAATGCATATGAAAATAAGCCAAATATGAAAGGAAAAGTTACCAAAAGTAATGAAAATTTTCAGAAAACAAGAGAAACAAGAGAATGTTACTTTTGTCACAGAAAAGGACACTTGGCCAAAGATTGTAGGTATGCAAAACAGAAGAAACTAAAGGAAAAAGAAAAGGATGAAACTAAATTAAAACTTAATTCAAAATTTTTTAAGTGAAAGTTTAATCAGTGAAAGATTCAATGAACAAGATGAAGACATTTGGATTGGTGACTCAGGAGCTACTAACCACATTACAAGAAATGCAAGTTTTTATACTTCTTATAAGGATTTTCCAACCCAACAGACTGTTAAAGTTGGAAGTAATGAAAAATTGATAGCTTATGGAAGTTGAACTATAACAATTGAAACTTGTGTAAAAGGTAAATGGCAAACTCACTACCTAACTGATGTATGGTATGTTCCCAATTTCAGTCATAATGTGATGTCATTACAGTCCACATTGGATAAAGGGTTTGAAATGAAAATGGATAAAAAAGGTTGTAAACTTTTTAAGACAACAACTGGAGAAGTTATTGTAGAAGGGAAAAGACTACCAGGAGGCTTGTATGGTATGTTAATAACAAGTATCAAACCTAAAAATGCTGCAGAAGTCAATTTAGCCAAAACCCAAAAGTCAATATGCTACAACTATGGCATGAAAGATTTGGACATCAAAATAAAAGGCATGTTCAAAAATGGCTTAAAGAACAAGGAATAGATGCAGTCATGGACAATGAACCTTGCGAGGCATGCATTTATGGCAAACGACATATGAGTTTTGGATCAAGAGAACAATATGCTTCTACTCAACCTGGAAACTTAATTCATGTAGATGTATGTGGCCCTATGCAGGAGGTTTCGAAAGGAGGGATGAGATACTTTGTGTGTTTCAAAGATGATTTTACAAAATACCGATCAGTGTATTTCCTAAAAGAAAAGTCACAAGTCATTGAAAAGCTAGAACAATTTCTCTTGGAAACAAAGACTACTGGACATATAGTGAAAGAAATTCTCACAGATGGAGGAAAGGAGTTTGTAAATAAAGAAACCTCAAAAATTACAAACAAGTATGGTATTAATCATAGGATCACAATGCCATATACTCCACAACAGAATGGTTCAGCGGAAAGGGAAAACAGGACTTTAATAGAAGCAGCTCGTTCAATGATATATGCCAAAAATATGAGCCTAAAGCTTTGGGCAGAGGCAGTTAATACTGCTACATATGTTTTGAATAGAACAGGACCAACACAAATTGAGGGAAAGACACCTTATGAACTATGGTTTGATAAAAAACCAGCAGTTGATCATCTTCGAATATTTGGAACTGAATGTTTTGTTCATGTGCCTGATGAAAAGAGAAGAAAGTTAGATGCCAAAAGCGAAAAAGGTATTTTAGTTGGTTATTGCAGTAACAAGGATGGGTATCGAATCTGGATGCCGAACTCAAACAAAATTGTCACAAGTAGGGATGTAATATTCAAGGAAACTATACCAACATTTAGCCTTGATATTGAAAAGAGAAATAAGGAACTTTCAAGTAATCAGATTGATGAACAAAATGATACTCAAGATATTGAGAAAATTGAAAGCAATGTTCAAACATCAGACGTATACAATCTAAGAGATCGATCAAATATATCAAAACCTCAAAGGTATATTGATGCTGAAATAAATATTGTAGAAGGTCTTGAACCCAAGACATACAAAGAAGCAATGAATGAAGAAATGAATTCTTTAACGGAAAATGATGTATACGAATGCACAACATTACCACCTGGCCAAAAACCAATTGATTGTAAATGGGTATTAAAGTCCAAATTGAATTCTAAAGGAGAGATTACAAGATATAAGGCAAGACTGGTGGCAAAAGGGTTTGCACAAAAGAAGGGTATAGATTATGAAAAAACATTTAGTCCTGTGGCAAGACATGACACCATAAGAACTCTTTTAGCAATTGCTGCTAATGAAGACTTAAAATTGGTACAGTTTGACATAAAGACAGCCTTTCTATATGGAGACTTACAAGATCAAATTTATATCAAACAACCTGAAGGATTCAACAATGGAACAGATCTTGTATGGAAATTGAAGAAAAGTCTCTATGGACTTAAACAGTCACCAAGATGCTGGAATCAGAAAATAGTCAACTTCATGAAAGAAAGATGTCTGAAGGAAAGTACAGCTGACCCCTGTTTATTCTTCAGAAAAACAAATGATCATCTACTCATTATTGCCATATATGTTGATGATGGAATCATTGCTGGTACAAATGAACAGGAAATCAAAGAATTTCTTGATGAACTAATGTTTTCATTTAAGATCACAAGTGAACCATTAAATTACTTTTTGGGTATTGAGATAGAGCGGCAACCGGATGGGTCAATCTTTATAAATCAAAAGGCATATATAAAAAGAATTCTTGAGAAATTCAATATGTCTCAAGCGAATAAAGTGGGAACACCAACTGATAATTCTACTGTTCCTGGGGAAGCAGAGATTTTAGAAAATGTTCCCTTTCGTGAAGCGATTGGTAGTCTGATGCATCTGAGCTGCTTAACAAGACCCGATATCACTTTTGCACTGAATAAAGTTTCTCGAAAACTTGCAGCACCAACAATATATGACTGGGAAGCAGTTAAACGAATCTTCAAATATCTACTGGGTATGAGGAACATTTGAAATCTGATTAAGGGGAAGTGTTGAAGATATTAATCTGTGATTTTAAATGTTTCTTTTTGACCAGTACTTTTGTTTTGTTTTGCCCTTTTCCAAAAATGTTTTTTTCTTCTTCTTAATTATTATTTGTTCTATATGTAAAGCTTTGTTTTTGATACTTGAATAAACAAATTCAAGTTTATTATATTTTTTGTCTGCTTTTAAAGTTAAAACACAACAATATTTTATTGTAAACAATATGTTATATTTATTTTTGTTAGAATACCATTTAACTAAAATTTGTATGCCTAAATAAGTCGAGAGACTTTTTGAAATAAGAACAACTTTAGTGGCTAACCGTATCTGAGGTGATTAATGATTCTACAACTTCATTCGTCCTGCGCTACAGTCCAGGCAACAAGGAGGCTCCAAAGGCCATTCCGAACTGATCAGGCAAATTAAGAAGAATAAATCTCGAGAGAACTTGTGTAATTTTACATGTACTCAATTTTTATCGATCTGATTGAGAAAAAATTGTGTAATTTTACATGGCCTCAATGCCTTACCGATTTGATTACCCCAGAATTATAGTGTGTCGGAAAAGTAAAATCCTCTACAATACATATAATTAATAAACAAAACAGCTTCCGAGGAGATGATTTTCTTGCTTTATTTACATATTTTCACAAGCTTTCGGGTATCACAAACATTTCTACGGGAGTATATGACAAAAATCGTTATGATTGTCATATACCTAATCCTGTAGAAATGTTTGTGATACTCGAAAGCTTGAGAAAATATGTAAATAAAGCAAGAAAATCATCTCCTCGGAAGCTGTTTTGTTTATTAGTTATATGTATTGTAGAGGATTTTACTCTTCCGACACACTTTCATTATGGGGTATTCAATCGGTAAGGCATTGAGTACATGTAAAGTTACACAAGTTCTCTCGAGATTTATTCTTCTTAATTTGCCTGATCAGCTCGGCTAGGCCTTGGGAGCAAGAAACTCGGAAAACGTTTCGTTTATTTAGTTAGAATTGTACATTGGGTTGTCTCTAAAGTTCATAAAAACTTGAAATACCAATATTATTTGCCGTTAGGTACTGTATAATGTACATGTATAATGGCTTTGTATTATGTATAAAGTAAATGCATTGTGTATTATTATGTATTCACCATAATAATATTATTCGCCAATTAATAAGAAAAACAATATTTTAAGAAAAAACACGAACTTTTGGGACAATCTTATAATATTTCTTTCTTACTTGAAAATCGAGCATTTTCAACATCGATCTGAAAATCATCGTGTTTTCAAATTTCCCTTTTGGAAATTCAAACTTTGGTTCTTTTTGAAACATTGGAAGGATTACTCCTTGAAGAATGTTGTTGTAAGAATCTGCATTTTGTAGGGTGAATTGGGGACATCTTAATGATTTTTTCTATTTATAATAATGTAATACACTGCGGAAGGTGATTGTAAAACAACACTTGAAGTTACACCGCATGAGTTTCTTTCCAATGAAAAATCAAAACCTATTTCAAGGTGAAATATTGACTATTTCTAACTTTTTTGGATGAGGTATGAAAGGGTGAATTATGAAGAGTAATGATGAACGGAAAAAATAAAGATGTCCAGGGATGGGAATCGAACCCACAATTTTTCTATTCATAATAATGTATATCCTATTATATAAACCTATATTATTTAATCAAATTAAAGATACTTCGGCCAGTATGATTATTTTTATTATCTCCTCGTTTCGACAAAAAAAAATCTTTTGTCCTCGTCAGGAGCAAACAAAAATTTAAAACATTTGGCAAGGCGTTAAAAATTATTCTAAGGCTTAATTTTTGTTTGCTCCTGAGGAGGACAAAATATTTTTGTCGAAATGTCGAGGTAATAAAAAGATTTACTGGCCGAAGTATCTTCAATTTTAATAACTATTAATGCCGGCCAGGCAACCTCTATCTTTATGATATATTATTTAAATTATAAAATTGATAATTTATATATTTATAGAAAATATATTTTCAATAGTAAAGTGACTTATTATACAATATAATACGGCTTATGATTGTAGAACGACATTTGAAAATTGTCCCGCATGTTTCTTTTAAACGAAAAATCGAAATTTATTTTTAAGGAGAAATAACGATTATTTCTAATCTTAGAGATGAGGTATGAAAGGATGAATTGTGAAGAGTAATGATAATTCATACCTCATCTCTAAAGTTAGAAATAATCATTATTTCTCCTTAAAAATAAATTTCGATTTTTCGTTTAAAAGAAACACATGCGGGATAATTTTCAAATGTCGTTCTACAAAGTGACTTTTAGCCCATCCTGTAAATAAGATGTACGTTGTGTCTACCTGAGATGTACGATATATACGGAGATCTGTAAGAAATACCATCGTTTAATCGTTGTTTTAAGCCAACAGCTCGCTTAGAATTCTATATATGCACACCAAATTGTCTTATAGGTAGCTTCTAGTACTTATACGAGGCGAGAGACCAAAAAATAACCGAAATCGTATATTCTGCGCCTCGTATACTTGTAATACCAGGTTGTATCGTTGTTGTAGGACCTCTCCTGAGTCAATCTGTGAAGTGAGGTCATTCAAAAATGATAAGTAGGTTTTCTGTGACTGTTCTGTGTGGGTACCTTTCGTGTCACGAGTGCATTAAGTGATCCTCATCAATAACGTTGAGGCTGTTATTGTTGTGGTTATGCAACAGATTACAAAGAACATACCCTTTAGTAAAACTCTAGTGTACGAATGGTTTCTCGGTTTAAAATGGTGAGTGGGATTTCTGTGACTGTTCTGTGTGGGTGCCTTTCATGTGCATTAAGTGATTCTCACGCTCAACGTTGAACTTTTAGAGTTGTGATAATGCTTACAAAGATCATGCTTTCGAGTTTACGAATGGTTTCTTGGTTAAAAATGGCGAGTGGGGTTTCTGTGACTGTTCTGTGCGAATGTCTTTAATGCATTCGTAACACGGAAGAATGGCTTATTCTTATGAACAATGTTGAGACTGTTAATGTTATGGTTATGCTCACAAAGAACATGCTCTTAGTAAAACTCGAGTGGACGAATGGGTTTCTCGGTTTAAAATGGCGAGTGGGTTTCTGTGACTATTCTGTGTGGGTGTCTTTCGTGTGCATTAAGTGATTCCCACGAACAACTTTGCGGCTCTTAGAGTTGTGATGATATTTACAAAGAACATGCTCTTAGTAAGACTCGAGTGTACGAATGGGTTTCTCGGTTTAAAATGGCGAGTGGGTTTCTGTAACTGTTCTGTGGGGATGTCTTTAATGCAGATGTTGCTTTTGTGGTTTTGGAAATATGTCGCTTCTAATTTTATATTCAACTTGTCGCAGTTTCAATTCGCTAAAAATCATTTATAATTCTATATCACCGAGCTCCATTATTATTGTTGTTTGAAAGCCGTGAGTTCGATTAGAGTTCAATGACCCATTGTTGTGTTTTAAGCTGACAGAACTGGAAGGTTTGTGTGGATTAATTATCCACAATTGTGTTGTAGCCAGAGTTACTCATCATTCTAAATCTTTATTGCCATCTCATTCGAAGGTCACGGCCTTGACGCGGTCCTCGGCACGAGGCTCGGCTAGCACGGCCCGGTCATGTGTATGGCAGCGGGTAGCAAGGGACTCAGGGCAGCCCGTGGCCGTGAAGAATGCGCAGCCGTCCTTGAGCCAGCAGCAGTCCTCCTGGCAGTGGTTGGGCCGCGGGTGGGCGTGCAGGGCTTGGCAGCGACGGTCCGTCTCCAGGCTTGCCTGCTTACGGCGGAGGTCCGCCTCGATGCCGTGCATGTGATGCTGAATACCATTCAGTATGGTCCTGGAATACACGGAGATTGTTAGATCGAGGAATATTGCTCCTGGAAATATCTCTCTTGATAGCGTAAATACAGTTCGACATACGTGTCCATAAATGTAATAGAATGTATCACGATCGAGAACAGTAAGCTGACTAAAGTTACAAATACAGCAAGGTGACGGGCGAGCGTACTTGGTCTCCCGTAGCTCACACTCCAGGGCAGCGCGGGCGGTCTCCAGCTGCGACATCTCCTCCCGTAGTCCACGATGGACGTGATCGCCGCATAGATCTGCGCCACGTCGGAACTTGCGAGTCTCAGCTCGGGACTGGGCCAGCTTCAGCAGGCATCCGTTCTCTGCCAGGGCCTGCTCCAGGCGGCGGATGTCCTCGGTCAGTCGACGGCACTCCTCCTTCAGCTGCGACACACGGGTACTTGCTGTACGGTGGTATGGAACACAGGTTCTGCCCGCAATGCGGAGCACGCGAATAATATAGGCTTTACTGCTCTTGCTTCTAAAACCCTATCGCATGTCCATGTACCCCTGGCGCACTTCGTACATTTGATCCCCTCCAGAGTCAAGCAGTTTCTCTAAAAGCTGTCAGTTATCCTCACAAGATCATTTGGCTCTGGAGGACTAACCTCTCCAACGGGGGTCCCAGGGAGTCTGCATTGGACCTTCCAAGCTGTAAAGAAGAGCTTCCGTCCTTGCTGTATGGTACAGTGAAGGTATGGTGGTCTGAATTGTGGTGTGTATGTTGTTCGCACTCATCTTCAGGGCCTGGTTTGGAAGCTATCTCATTCCATGTTTTGTCGAACCGCCTATATCTTTATGAATTCCATCAGGTACTCAAAGAGTATATCTACAGCTTCAGTGGAAGTTCAGCCTATGTGTGAAGACCATATTGGGACTCACATCATCGCGCTGTTGTTCCAGACGTTCAGCCGTGACGGCGTTCTCGTAGATGCGCTGTCGGAAAGCGAACTGCGTGGCCTCGCGCTGCTGGGTCACCTCGTTGTTGGCGTTGCGGAGTTCTGAGAGCAGGTCTACGGCCAACTGGTGGCCTCGGGCGGCTTCGGCCTCCCCGGCGTCCCTCAGGCGCGCGGCGTGGTCGGTCCACTGCTCCAGCGTGGTGGTGCCGGGAGCCAGGTCCCACGGCAGCGGTTTGTACGACGTCTCGGGCCCGCACGGCTCCCACGTCAGCAGCACGCGGTCCGTCTCCCCGGCGTGGCGCTTGTTGTTCAGGTCTGTCACGAGCCGGTCGCGGACCTCCTTCATGCTGCACAGCTGGTCCCAGGCTTCCCTCGCCTTCGTCCTCAGGTCGTCGCTGAGCCGCTCCAGTAGCTGGATCTCCTGCGACAACAAGGAATAAGAATCATTCCCCGTATAGGCAATTTACTGGAAACTATATATGTCATCTTGAGCCACTAGGTGACTCAGAAGAAAGCACAGTACATGTGATCCTAACAAGGCTTCACACCGAGTCATAGTTCCCATGTGACCGAGCAGGAACCAGGTAGGCATTGTCGACAGCAGCTGCGCTGAATCACAGCCACAATACATTACATCACACCGCGTTATTAAATTCTCCAGAATAATTACAATATGCCAGTTTAGTCACTTTCTTTTCCATACATTGTCCCACACAAATGGCTTCATCTAGAGACTTTCCGTAGCAAACATGTATTCTATTACCATCAAGAAATCCTGTTATCATCAAGCTAGGTAGAAGGGATCTTTACCTCACAAACCAGCACGAACGTCAGCTAGTATATGATAGCGGGTAAATGCGTCAGTACCTTCCTGATCTGCAGCGCGAGGTGGTCGCTGCAGTTGTCAATGCCTTCCCTCTGGTCACGTAGACGGCGGCATTCCCGCACGGCACTCAGCAGGGCTTGGTAATCCACGGTGCCACGCTCGACGGCATCCTTGGCCGCGGACAGCTGGCGAGTGCTGGCGTCCAGCTCGCGGAGGGCACGGGCCTGATTGTTGGCCCACTGGTCGACCTCGGCGACCCGGTCCGACAGGGAGAGCTCCACATCCTGGACAGCACAATCTGGTGACATTCTCAAACTCTTGTAACCCTCTGACGCCATGTAGAATACCTTAACATATCAAAATGTAAAGAGACTCTCAAATTCGGTGAAGTTTGTCCCAATCTCAATGCTAGAAATCCTACCTTATTTGCCAACGATAATATAATAAAAAACTTAGAGAATCAAAATATGTCCAACAAATAATTACGAAGTCTTCCCAAACAGATATAGATGGTCCTCAAAAATGTTGAAGGTTAATAAATCCCAAGGGCCTGTCAAAGGCAGCGAGTGCCAGGTCTTCACTCGAGGTCTAATTCACCAAGCTCCGTCTGTAGTTCTGCTTAGAATAACTTATGCTACTTTGAAGCTTTCTTTGAATATCGTGCACACACATTCTCAAAAAAAGAATGTTTTAAACTTCATGTGATTTATTGCAGCCATTAAACTTCTGTGCTGTCAATCCCTTCAATTTGGTACTAGCATCAGCATCTCTGGACAATGTTCCGTGTGACATCTGCTATTGGATTCTTATGCTGTCAACCCCTTTTAAGCTGGAACTACCTCTCAGGACAATGTTCTGTGTTTCCAACCCTTCAATCAGGAACTACCTCTCTGGACAACGTTCTGTGTTTCCAACCCTTCAATCTGGAACTACCTCTCAAGACAATGTTCTGTGTTTCCAAACCTTCAATCTGGAACTGACTCTCAGGACAATGTTCTGTGTTTCCACAACCCTTCAATCTGGAACTAACTCTCAGAAAAATGTTCTGTATTTCCTACCCTTCAGTCTGGATCTACCTCTCAGGAAAATGTTCTGTGTTTCGACCCCTTCAATCTGTGACTACCTCTCAGGACAATGTTCTGTGTTTCGAACCCTACAATCTGGAACTACCTCTCAGGACAACGTTCTGTGTTTCCAACCTTCAATCTGGAACTACCTCTCTAGGGGAGCAATGTTCTTGTTTCAAACCCTTCAATCTGGAACTACCTCTTTGGGGGAGCAATGCTCTGTGTTTCCTATCCTTCAATCTGGAACTACCTTTTAGAGCAATGTTCTGTGTTTCGAACCCTTCAATCTGGAACTACCTCTAGGACAATGTTCTATGTTTCCAACGCTTCAATCTGGAACTACCTCTTTGGGGGAGCAATGCTCTGTGTTTCCTATCCTTCAATCTGGAACTACCTTTTAGAGCAATGTTCTGTGTTTCGAACCCTACAATCTGGAACTACCTCTCAGGACAACGTTCTGTGTTTCCAACCTTCAATCTGGAACTACCTCTCTAGGGGAGCAATGTTCTTGTTTCAAACCCTTCAATCTGGAACTACCTCTTTGGGGGAGCAATGCTCTGTGTTTCCTATCCTTCAATCTGGAACTACCTTTTAGAGCAATGTTCTGTGTTTCGAACCCTTCAATCTGGAACTACCTCTAGGACAATGTTCTATGTTTCCAACGCTTCAATCTGGAACTACCTCTTTGGGGGAGCAATGTTCTGTGTTTCAGATCCTTCAATCTGGAACTACCTTTTAGAGCAATGTTCTGTGTTTCCAACCCTTCAATCTGGAACTAACTCTCAGGACAATGTTCTATGTTTCCAACGCTTCAATCTGGAACTATCTCTCTGGGGGAGCAATGCTCTGTGTTTCGAACTCTTCAATCTGGAACTACCTCTCTGGGGGAGCAATGTTCTTTGTTTCGTTTCCAACCCTTCAATCTGGAACTACCTCTAATGACAATGTTCTGTGTATCGAACCCTTTAATCTGGAACTACCTTTCAGGACAATGTTCTGTGTTTCGAACCCTTCAATCTGGAACTACCTCTCTGGGGTAGCAATGTTCTGTGTTTCCAATTCTTCAATCTGGAACTACCTCTCAGGACAATGTTCTGTGTTTTCAAACCTTCAATCTGGAACTACCTCTCAGGACAATGTTCTGTTTTTCCAACCCTTCAATCTGTAACTACCTCTCTGGGGGAGCAATGTTCTGTGTTTCCAACCTTCAATCTGGAACTACATCTCTAGGGGAGCAATGTTCTGTGTTTCCAACCCTTCAATCTACTTCCAGTATCTCAGGACTCACTCACCTTACGTTTCCAGTTCTGCCGGTTGCCGACCTCGTTCCGCAGCGAGCGTCCGTAGTCCCGCGTTGCCGCAGCTGTGGCCGTCTTGTGCCGGGTCACCATCTGGCTGGAGGTGTTGTTGGCCAGCCATTCCTCGAAGGTGAAGGTGTGCAGCGGCTTCTGGATCTGCACCGTGTGGAAAGGGAAACACCTCTGGGTGGTCGACGTGATCATCCTGCCGAACATCCCATTTGGATCATGTCAAAACTACCTTAAAAATACAGTAAAATCTCCATGAGAGGACACTCACGCTAAAGGACACCTCTCTACAAAGGACAGTTTTCATTTGCAAAATTACCATTTTTACAATTTTTCAGCTCTCTCTAGTAAGAAGACACCTCCTTCTAAAGGATACTTTGGCTTTGCAACTAGGTGTCCTTCACAGGGAGGTTCTACTGTATAACGCAAGTTCCTGGAGCTCAGAACGCCAACTATCCGTATTGTTCCATTCACTAGTACAAAAACGTTCTAAGCATGTCCCGAATAAATTATCGAGCAGTGCTAACCGACCAGAAAGTTCTATTCTGGGGTTGAGTCTGTCCATAGATGTAGGATTGAGGTGAAACATTCCAAGCATCCTATGTTTCATAAAAGTGGGACAGCTGAAGAAGTAATCCACTGGATGTGGTTCTTCGGAGCAGTAAAGACAAATTGGATCAATTTCAGAATGCCAAAGAGTAAGGCTTGATAGAACTTGGCCGTTGTCCGTGAGGATAGTTGTCATTCATTACCTCCCCATTTAGAAAAGCAACGGCTAATTCGTCGCAGTTTGCTTTGATTGCTTCTTCGGAATAAAATAGTTTAAACACCTTCACGCAAATATCCATATAGGATATAGCGTGTGTTTTGTAATGAAATTTTTAAAAAATGAAAAAAAATACCAATAAAACTGCATAAATTTAACATCAATAAACCAAGCCAGAAAATAAGACGATAAAATCTTCATGTTATATATAAAACTATTTTCAATGCGTTGACATGTGTTAAAATTTGTAATATACTTTGGAAATGAGTTTCTTTTTACTCATATATCATCAAATATGATCTCTAAAAACCTTACTACAATGATAAACATATCAATCATTACTGAAATTTATCATTATAGTAAGGTCTGTAGAGAACATATTTTATTAAATATATTAAAAGAAACGCATTGTCAAAAATGTATTACAAATTTGATAGACAGAATGGACTTTATAAAATGTGGTACACTTATAGTACAAACAGTCCTGGTAGGGTACTTTATATAAAACTGTCGTATGAAACTTCCACGAAAGGATTGGACATATCGTATAAACCTCCTAAGAGGATTGGACATGTCGTATCAAACTTCCACAAGAGGATTGGACATGTCCTATGAAACTTCCAAGAGGATTGGACATGTCCTATGAAACTTCCAAGAGGATTGGACATGTCGTATGAAACTTCCACAAGAGGATTTGACATGTCGTATAAAACCTCCACAAGAGGATTGGACATGTCCTATAAAACCTCCACAAGAGGATTGGACATGTCCTATGAAACCTCCACAAGAGGATTGGACATGTCCTATGAAACCTCCACAAGAGGATTGGACATGTCCTATGAAACTTCCACAAGAGGATTGGACATGTCGTATGAAACTTCCACAAGAGGAATGGACATGTCGTATGAAACTTCCACAAGAGGATTGGACATGTCCTATGAAACTTCCACAAGAGGATTGGACATGTCGTATGAAACTTCCACAAGAGGAATGGACATGTCGTATGAAACTTCCACAAGAGGATTGGACATGTCCTATGAAACTTCCACAAGAGGATTGGACATGTCCTATGAAACTTCCACAAGAGGATTGGACATGTCGTATGAAACTTCCACAAGAGGAATGGACATATCGTATGAAACTTCCACAAGAGGAATGGACATATCGTATGAAACTTCCACAAGAGGATTGGACATGTCCTATGAAACTTCCACAAGAGGATTGGACATGTCGTATGAAACTTCCACAAGAGGAATGGACATATCGTATGAAACTTCCACAAGAGGATTGGACATGTCGTATGAAACTTCCACAAGAGGATTGGACATGTCGTATGAAACTTCCACAAGAGGATTGGACATGTCGTATGAAACTTCCACAAGAGGAATGGACATATCGTATGAAACTTCCACAAGAGGATTGGACATGTCGTATGAAACTTCCACAAGAGGATTGGACATGTCGTATGAAACTTCCACAAGAGGATTGGACATATCGTATGAAACTTCCACAAGAGGATTGGACATGTCGTATCAAACCTCCACAAGAGAATTGGACATGTCGTATGAAACTTCCACAAGAAGATTGGACATGTCGTATGAAACTTCCACAAGAGGATTGGACATGTCGTATGAAACCAACAAGAGAATTGGACATGTCGTATGAAACTTCCACAAGAGGATTGGACATGTCCTATGAAACTTCCACAAGAGGATTGGACATGTCGTATCAAACCTCCACAAGAGAATTGGACATGTCGTATGAAACTTCCACAAGAGGATTGGACATGTCCTATGAAACCAACAAGAGAATTGGACATGTCGTATGAAACCACCTAGAGGATTGGACATGTCGTATGAAACTTCCACAAGAGGATTGGACATGTCGTATGAAGCTTCCACAAGAGGATTGGACATGTCATACGAAACCACTAAGAGAATTGGACATGTCGTATGAAACCACCAAGAGGATTGGACATGTCGTATGAAACCACCAAGAGGATTGGCCAACATAAGTAACTGTATAGGTTTACGCCACTGCGTGTTTCAAACATTTCCAATTCCTGTGGGAATTAACGATGTTCAAGTCACAGCACACAGATAATAAGCATCCAATAAATTAGCTATATCCGCCAATACAAGGGGTTTGGCACATAAATTGGTGTATTTATTTTTAAAACTTCAGCGTCATCGTCTAAAAGCGGATCACAAGCAAAAAATAAACATAGCTAAAATTTAAGACACTTCAAAATGGTATTTCTATATACATAATTTTAACTTGTTCTTAAAAATAAGAGACACTTTAGCCAAATGAGTTTTTCTTTTTTTTCTAACATTTCGACAAAAATTATTTGTCCTCGTCAGAAAAAAAGATTTTTGTCGAAATTTCAAAAAAAAAAATTAAAACTCTACTGGCTAAACAAAGTATTTTATTTTAAGAACAATGAATGCCGGCCAGGCACAACACAACTTCTATCTTCAACAGATTTTAGCTTATAGATGGGAGATCAACTTCCCTCTGTTTATTCGACAACAACAAAAAGCTTATTAAGACCTTTTAACCATATACAGATTCTTCAAACAGACATGAAGGATACATACAGGAAAAACAGTAATAGTACCTTAATGGTAATATGAAATTTATATACAGGAAAAATTATATAAAGACAATCAAGCTAATAGATTAGTCTGGGTAAATTGGAGGAATATAAATTTACTATACATGGATTTACCACGGATTCTCTGCAAATGAAGATTAAAAGTAAAAGCTAATCACAATCTATATTGAGATAATTAAATTTGAAATTATTTTAAAGGCGTAAGATTCTTTTTGAAATTAAACAATTTCTACTGCCCTTACTGCAATGGAAAAATTAACCATTCCAAGAGTCTATCAACAGTATCACTATAAAAGGAAGTTCCAAAAATGCAATATAACAGCGGTATGGTAGATTAAACTGTCGAAACCACTGGGAAGGTTTACCACTGATGAGTCAGGCCCTCCCATTAATTTTTCCATTGCAGTAAGGGTAGTAGAAATTGTTTAATTTCAAAAAGAAACTTACGCCTTTAAAATAGTTCTGAATTTTGATAACAGATGGCACGCTAGTGCATCATATAATAATGAAATTTATTAGTATTTTCATTCATAGAAAACGAAATATAAAAGAGATTGAGGCAAGGAAAGAAGAAATATTATATTGTGTCATGTCTTGTTAAATTACTTGGTAGCAGCTCTGAGGCAATGGAACAATCTCTTTGTACCATGGGGTATCTTGCCGATACCGACAAATGTCAGATAACAGTTGTAGGATTTTCCAAGAGAATTTTCATTTTCTCTCTGTTTATTAAACATTCGCACATAGCAATTGCCTTTAGCTTGATGTAGAATCTCTTTGTAATATTCTGCAATGAGAGCATATAACGGCATATAGGCTTGGATATATATTTGCATATTAGGAAATGGTATGCAAATAGAGGTAAAAATACCTTTGAAACCGAAATCAGAATCCTTTATAGATCTTTTTATTTCTAGAAGTGCTATACGTTCTTTTTCTCAGCTTTTTTAAATCAAAGATCTTAGAGGGATTCGATATGAGCAGATGCTGCAAGCCTTTGTTGAACTATAGCAACTTTGATTGGACCATCCTACTGGGATCTCTTCTTGGAAAATTCTTCCAAGTACGATTGCCATATCGAAGCCTAGTTCAGAATATACATGTTTCCTTATTCCTCTTTCTGGATTCTTCTTTCTTCGGTGTTTTCTTTCTGGCGATATTCTTGTCTTGAAGCCCATGTCAGAAGTATCTGGGTTGAAGAAATTCTTATAGCTCTCTGCCCGTCACATATATGGTTTTTGCTGAACCTATGGTATCAAGCCGTAATGTGAGCCTTCAATGGTCCTAGTAGGCAAATGCCATCATAGACGAGAGAGATGATTCTGTAGGAAAATACTGAAGCACCTAAGTCAAAATATTTTCAGCTATATAAATCGCTATAAGTTGATAATCATTTTAAGTCAAAATGGTAGCTCTATGTCTTGAATTCAATTGACAGGGTCCATACGGTCTGTACTCAAGATACAGTGTCCTAATGAAGTCTTTAATTGATTGGATATACGTAGTTTAAATCTACCGTGAGAGAGATCACTGTGCCACTGACATTCTAATCTACATCAACATATGGAGCTGAATCTTGTTTTTTTCACGGTCTTATTCAGTTATGGCACGTATTTGTGTATCATCTTTACGTGATCTTCATTGTGATTGAGCTCTACATGAGATGATTTTGCAGCCAAATACTGAAGCACCTAAGTCAAAATATGTTCATCGATAGAGAGCCCTATAAGTTGATAATGATTTTTAAGTCAAAATAGCAGCTTTATGTCATAAGTTAAATTGACAGGGTCCATACGGTATGTACTCAAGGTACAGAATCCTAATGAGCCTTTAATTGATTTGATATACGTAGTTGAAATCTGCCTTGAGAGAGATCACTGGGCCACTGACATTATAAACTACATCAGCACATGAGTTAAATCTTGTTTTTTCACGATTTTATTCAGTTATTGAAAGTATTTATGTATCATCTTTACGTGTTCTTCATTGTGCCATAACTTAATGGAAGTATTTCTTTAAGTTTGGAATATGTCATTTCGAAATTGCAGGCAAAGTTGACATCGCTGTTGACTGGGCATAATTATTGGTATGCCTGGGTGTTTCCTATATGCGTGGCTCTACAACATGGTGTGATTCTACAAGTTCGACGGCCGCTATATCAACGGATCGTGTTGGAGTTTATAATTTTTAACTTTATTCTTTGGAATTTGGAATGTTTGATGTATATGCTTAATTCATTTTGGGTGCAAGAAGGTGTGTTGATCACGTTATTAATATAAAAGTTGTACCTTCTATGAATAAGTTTTAAATATTTTCAGCTATAGAAGAGACGCCAAGTAGGTAATGATATCTAAGTCAAAATAGTATCTCTATGTCATAAGTACAATTGAAGGGGTTCATACATTCTGTACTTAAGATATAGAGTCCTAATGAAACCTTTAATCCATTTAGATATAGTTGAAATCTGCAGTGAGATCACTGATCATTGACATTATAATCTAAATAAGTACATAAAGCTAAATTGGAGCTATTTACTCCTGAAGACCTACAGAACATTCCCAAGTAGAGCCTGGCGACATCTGATAAACTGGATCCATTACTAACTGATAAACCATTAGACGTGAAGTCTAAAGACCAGCCAACCCGGATAGTTGGTGACTTCAGTTCCTGGCTATAGAAATATGTTTTACATCATGAGAAACAGAGAGATAATTAGTTGGATATGGGGTTTGTGGAAGAGTGGCATATACCGTCGGTTTTAGACAGCCACGACCCGGTATAGGATCTACATTGAACACTTTTACAACAGCTGTTCTCTTGCAAGGTCTGGGGGGCGACCTCTACTCCATCAACTTGCCATGTGTAAATAGTCAGAACAAGGTTACTCGCTATTTACTTGTGTTGCAGCTCTGTTGGTTTGCTGCTTGCTTGGTTCATTGCCACAGTGCATTTTGATCGTTCTGCTTGGTACAGCCCGTTGGTAGAACTAGACGACCATTCTATAATGGCCAATTAGTCGAGCAAAAGAGTGAGGTTACTCGCGAGCTGTTCTCGAATGTAACACCTGTAAATTCTAAAACGAAATAAATATAGTTAAGTCGAGATAATCCATAAATATAAGTGATACTTTATATATGTAAATACTTTAATAACACTGGTCAACAAGATTTTTGCACAAGAGAACCTGATTATGTTTCTAGTGTAACTTTTCATGCTGAACTCAAAAATCTAATCAGAAATTTCCCATCACCTATGGTTTTTGCGTGACGGTCTTTTTTTAGTATTGGGATAAATACACTAAAAAATGCAAACAATGTCACGTAACTGGTTTATCAAAAAATATTTTTCTTTGTCCACAAAGAAATAGCATCTTATCTACATGTCCTGAATCCAAATATACCATTAGTTTTTTTCTATTACACAATATTTCTGAGATACACCTACTTGAATTTGGAAATATTGTTAATATATAGGCATATATGAACGAAACATATTTATTATTGAAAAGCAGTGACAGTGGATTTTCTTCTATACTTTGCTTGTGGTAGATCCCTCTTGAGTGCCCAGCAGTCGTCGGCAAGCATAGCGGGACTCCATTCACCTTGGTACCGCTTCTCCATGCTTGATATAGCTTGATGAAACCTCTCACCATGCTCATCGCTAACTGCGCCAAGATTGTCTGGAAAGAAATCTAGATGTGAATGCAGGAAATGGATCTTGAGGGACATGTTACATCCCAGTGCCTTGTAGGAAAGCAACAGATCATTAACTATGTCTCGGTAATTTTCAACCTTGACACTTCCTAAGAAGTTTTTGCAAACGTTTCTAAAGGAATTCCATGCTGCTGCTTCAACTTCATTCAAACTATTTTGAAAATTTCCATCCTGCTGCAATTCTCGAATCTGAGGTCCAACGAAAATGCTCTCTTTAATCTTCGCTTCACTTATACTAGAAAATTTTTGTTTTAGGTAGGCAAATCCACTGGCATTTCGATCCATTGCCTTGACAAAGTTCTTCATTAATCCCAGTTTAATATATAATGGTGGTAAGTAAATATTTTCTGAATCGATCAGGGGTAGATTTGCAATATTTTTATATCCTGGGGTAAAGATTTTACGGTTTGGGCAGATTTTTTTAATGTAATGCCTTTCCCTATCTCTGCTATCCCACTCACACAGAAAACAACAAAATTTTGTATATCCAAGCTGTAATCCACGCAAGAGAGCAACGACTTTCAAATCGCTGCATATTTTCCAACCGTATCTTTCATATTCTATCTTTTTCAAAGGCAGTTTCATGTTTTCGTAAGTCTCTTTCATGTTGGATGCATGTATTTATCCCAATACTAAAAAAAGATCGTCAGGCAAAAACCATGGGTGATGGGAAATTTCTGATTAGATTTTTGAGTTCAGCATGAAAAGTTACACTAGAAACACCATCAGGTTCTCTTGTGCAAAAAAAAGGTTTTTTTTTTTTTTGTAGACCTGTGTAATTAGATTGGACCCAATAAACTACAATTCACAAGTAATATAGTAGGGTGTCTGATTTATAGGTAGCGAAACTTGAAACTTAATAGACCGACTAGGAGGAAAACTTACAAAATTAAGCATTTTAAAGAATTATTTACACTTTCTACTGCGATGAGAACATATATTGAAAGGAAGAAGAAACACAAGATGGGGAGAAGAGCATCTTTTATAAGAGGATGATGGTACAAGCTTACAGGCAAGATGTCCTTCAAGGTATCCGTAGAAGAGAATCTTGTCCCTGAAATCTTGTACGATTGTCCTCTTATAAAGAATCTCTTCTCCTCGGTTTATTTTTTTTTCTCTATAACGAATAGGAAGATTATCCTTGTCTTAATATTGTCGCAATTGAATAATTAGAGGTACACAGAGCTATTTCAGCAGGTTTTATTATTAAATTAAGGCTCGAAAATTGAGTGATATCTTTCTCACCTCTTATCTAAAGAAAATGGAGGAAATATATATAGGTTAAATAGTAAACAAGGAGAGAAGAGAATAAGTCTCGTGGCTACGCGCCCTTGCAAGGGTTACCTCCACAGGAAGTGACGTCAGCTCCAGGGTTGCGGAGCCAGCAATTTCATTCTAAACAAATTTCGCGACATCACATTGAAAGGGCCTGGCTCATTATCAGATCTTTTTAGAAAGCTGAATCCCGAAGAGGTTCAAGAAAATTGGCCAGCAACCTTTTTTTTTAATCCTCGTTCTGAGACTCTAGAATGACGTGTGGTTCACGTGATCGATTTTCAACAACAACAACTCGGAATCGAAACTTGTTTGTGCACTTTTTATTCTGCTTTCATGTCCTCCGAGGATTTTAAAAGTCCGACCCCAGTGAGCTCAAATACGGTAAGCACAAAGAGGCTCTGGTATACTTGTAAAAGTCAAATTTCTTTCTACATGTGCAGAAGATATGTACTACACAAATAGTAAAAGGCAGTCTCCAACTACCTGTACCATTTTTACTTGGGATAATAAATGAAAATCTCGATTTAAAAAAAAAAAACACTAGGAAGGCAAATTTCTATCGCTCCCTTTCCTTCAAATTGGAATCAGTTTTAGCGGAAATGCTCCACCAACTCCTCAAAGCTTTCCGTGAAATATACATAGTTGCAATCACACGTGGAAGCATTGCAAAGGATCATTTCACTTACAGATTCCAAGAAATGTCATCTTAGTCCAACAAGATTCTCTAGTGTGAGAGTTGTTGGTTATACCATTCAAAGAATAATTACAAGAGAATCAGGTTACTAACCAAGTTTAATGCATTCTTCGCGGAGAACAGCAGCCACAATGTGGGAAGGTGGATGATGAGAGAATTAGGACTGTTGGAAAGGATCGACCTGTGATGGACCATCATCTCTTACAATTATATCATTTTAAATAGGCCTTTTAAATGTATACTAATATAGAGATTAGAGATTTTAATGAAATACACTCATGGACAAAACTTAAGGAAGTAGAGCCTTTAATATCGCCGGTCTTTTTTTAAGAAGACAGAGGCTGTTCACACTTGGCTATCTCGTGAGTCTTCAATAACTGTGTATCAAATATCTTCCAGAGTTATTGTCTGAATCCCGATATACATGTTAAAAGGTACAACTTCCTTAGGTTTTGTCCATGAATGTATATATCAAATATCTTTCAGAGTTATTGTCTGAATCCCGATATACATGGTAAAAGGTACAACTTCCTTAAGTTTTGTCCATGAGTGTATCTTTCAGAGTTATTGTCTGAATTCCGCTATACATGCTAAAAGGTACAACTTCCTTAAGTTTTGTCCATGAGTGTATCTTTCAGAGTTATTGTCTGAATTCCGCTATACATGCTAAAAGGCACAACTTCCTTAAGTTTTGTCCATGAGTGTATCTTTCAGAGTTATTGTCTGAATTCCGCTATACATGCTAAAAGGCACAACTTCCTTAAGTTTTGTCCATGAGTGTATACACACTGTGAGTGTATATTTTGATCTCTTTAAATATCTATCGTAGTTTACATATATGAGAATATTGGGCTTCCTTTATGGTTTAATAAATTGAATTATTATATTTGTATATAGAGAAAATGAGAGACTCTTCGCCAGTGGACATGTAGTCCAGAGAAGGTATAGTTTCTACGGCAGGTCTAAAAGTTAGAAGCCTGGCCACCTACGGCCTGTCTTGTGCCTTGCCTGTGAAGAAAAGTCCTTCCATTCAACTTTGACGCCAGGTGGACATCCGTGTAAACTATCCTGGATGTTAATACTGTGTTTCTCAGATAGGTGTCCGATGTCACCGTACCAGGTGTCGCACTAGACCATTCCAGAGTTGAAGTTTTAGCTTCATTTCTATTCATTATCTTTGAGGCGTTTTTCAATCGTTGAGGCGTTTATCAACATGACAAAACTGTGTCCTAATATGATTGAGTGGAGATAATAAAGAAGAAGATGGCAAAACTGTTGTGTGTGGGTATTCCTTTTGCATTATCTTCTATCAATCGACAAAACCGTTCCTTGGTGTTATGTCAATAGGTAAAATTCCGCTACATTCCGTTATGAAGACGTTGATAAAGAATATTTACTATTTCTTTCATTTTAGAGCATAAATGATCTTAATGGATATCTTTCAAATTTTACAACGCTAAAAATCTCAATTTTTTTATTTGTGAACATCAAGTTTTATCAAGAGGAGGTTAGTGGAATAAACTATCGATTTTGGACATCCGCAACCCATTGAGCACTTTTTTTCTGAATAAAAGAATGCTTCTAGAACGACATTTGAAAATTATACCGCAAATGTTTCTTTTGAACGAAAAATCGGAATTTATTTTAAGGAGAAATAATGATTATTTCTAACCTTAGGGATGAAGTATGAAAGGATGAATTGTGAAGAGTAATGATAACGGAAAAATAAAGTGTCCAGGGATTTTTATTTTTCCTCTTTCAAAAGATATAGTATAGATCTATTAAGACGCGAATGGTTCTATCACATATAAATCACAAATCTTTATATATCACATCTTTATTAATTGATATAAATCTCCTGAATATTAATTAAAATAATGCTACAGGTTTCTGGAGATGAGGTTCTTTATCTCAAGAAACCTGTATCATTAATTTGATTATATCACTTCTTTGATTAGGGGGGATGTAGACAACAACATTACCATAACTATATTGTAAGAATATAAACACAAAAGGAGCTTCTTCTATAAAACATGTTTATTTCTCTAGATTTCAAACGACATTGTTCTTCAACTGGCGTAAAGACAACACTGTTTTTACGCCCGTTAAAGAACGATGTCATTTGAAAGCTAGCAAAATAAACATGCTCAATAGAAGAAGCTCCTTTTGAGTTTATAATATTACAATATACAGTTAAATCTGTCTATAGCGCCCCCTCTTGGGACTCACCAAAATAGAGTTCTATAGAGAAGGGGTGCTATAGACAGTTAACTTTTAATGTAAAATGTTTATAATGTTTAAAATCGGGTGCTATAGAGAGGAAGGCGCTATTTAGAGGGGGCGTTATAGACAGGTTTAACTGTATATCACTTCTTTATTTGACGACCAAAATTTGGTAGGTAATGAGTCAATAATAAAGGGTCAAACTTGGCACGAAAGGTCAAATATCTAGAAACATATCCTAGCAACATCTTTCAAAATTTTAATTCACCAGTTGGGATTGTATGGTATCTTATTTTATCTTACATATAAGTCGGTGGACGAGTGGGTAACACCCTCGATTCCTGACAGTCATGAACCGGGATTGAATATCCTGCGTTAACCTTTTGTTTAATATATGAATAACCTTCACATATTATTCATTGTTTCAATTATCATAAACTAGGTTGCTCTTTTTGAGTGGTACCTAATAAAGTGATTTTGGAACCGGATTTTATCTTCGTTTTTGCTTAAATATTGATTCTTATGCTTTACCCTATCTCAAATTTTGCCTTAAAAGAAGAAGTTCCTTGCTGAAATCTGACCGATTTCTAACAAAGACAAAATTAATAAAAGATAGAATTCTAAATAAAGTTATATCCATTCGCAATAAGTTTCTTTTATTGATTTAATTTATAGAAATTTCTTTATTTTTAATATAGATTTGTTGATTTACTGTGGTTATATAAGGTTGTCCTGAAAGTTCGTGTTTTTTCTTAAAACGTTGTTCTTATTACTTGGCGAATAATATTATTACGGCGAATACATAATAATACATAATACAATTAGTTTTTTTTTTTTTTTTGGAAAGGGGTATTCAGGCTAAATATATTTAGCTTTGAATAACTTTCCTTTGTTAAAGGATTGGTGGTTTGAATGCCTTTTGACACACATTGCAATTAGGGCATCAATTGGCAGAAATTCTTCTTCAACCTACAGGGCAACATTCCGAGAAAGTAGCTAGTTATAGTACAATTAGTTTATGTATACAGTAAACTCTCCTATAACGCGATTAATGTGTTCCGTGTTGTATGAAATCGCGTTATAGGAATTCGCGTTGTACGAAATAAAACTTGTATAACGCGAATGTTGTTAGGGTAAATTGTTAGTGACAAATATCATGTAAAAAATGTATTGTTTAAAATGATGTATATAGGAAAAATAATTATATACTAAAACAAAACTAAATGTTGTATTATTTTATATGCAAATGTATTATACAGTTGTCAATAAGGAAATTTCCTTATTCGCGTTGTATAAATAAATTTGTCGCAATTTTTTATCGCGTTGTACGGAATCGCGTTGTAAAAACTCGCGTTATAGGAGAGGCTACTGTATAATACAAAGACATTATACATAATGGCGAATAATATTGGTATTTCAATTTTTTTTCAAGATTTACAAACTTTTGGGATGACTTTGTAACAACATCCACGTGAGATAGAATTGTCCGTCGACAAAGAAGGCAAACAACGATCGACTCTAGGGACAAAGTGGTCTACAAGGCCAGAAATAAATGTACAGTACCTCTCGAGGTATGAAGAAACTCAAGTTACCTTCGCAGTAGATATGTAGCTGAGTGTCACCCTGGCAACATGACCCAATTGTCCTGTTGCTAGGTGACGTTATACGGATGTGACCAAACTAGGTGGAAGTTTCCAAGCTGGTCCACACGGGTGCTACAAGACTTACAAATTACAGAAAAAAAGATAATAAGACGATGCAACTCTTTTTATTTAGATGGAAATTTTGCTGGGAGGAAATTGATCTATAAAAACATAGGGTGCCTCTCCAGGTGCCATTTTGTCCATAGATTTGGCCTATCCAATTTGCTAGCTAAACACTTCTTTGACAGATTGTGAAGATTCCATTAGGTTCCTTGTAGGTCTCATAAAATAAAACCCGCTCTAGACTGACGAGGGCCATTAGCCCGAAACCATGGTCTCTAGGTGGGCTTCGTAGATCGCGAAATACGTGGTGTCGCTGGAGGCCCACTGGCGATTCTCCACCAAACTCTGCACGGCTGGCAGAGGCCCCATATTCATTGTACATATTGTATATAATGCATATTATCTTTTTTTTAAATAGTGCAGACTGTGCACTTTGCGTGTATTGACAATATGTCATTAAAACTATTTTAATTGTCAAATTGTCTAGGTGGACGCTTCTCAGTTTGCAAAAGTTGGTGTTGTGGCCTTGTCACTGACCCGAGGCCAATAGTTTGCGACGACAGTCAATAGATGGCGTCTAGCTTTGACGTTTATTTAGACGGTGAGTTGGGCCACCTGGGGACTACGGCGAGACTGAGCCGACTGGGGACTACAGCGAGACTGAGCCGACTGGGGACTACGGCGAGACTGAGCCGACTGGGGACTACGGCGAGACTGAGCCAACTGGGGACTACGGCGAGACTGAGCCAACTGGGGACTACAGCGAGACTGAGCCGACTGGGGACTACAGCGAGACTGAGCCGACTGGGGACTACGGCGAGACTGAGCCGACTGGGGACTACGGCGAGACTGGGCCAACTGGGGACTACGGCGAGACTGAGCCGACTGGGGACTACGGCGAGACTGAGCCGACTGGGGACTACGGCGAGACTGAGCCGACTGGGGACTACGGCGAGACTGAGCCGACTGGGGACTACGGCGAGACTGAGCCAACTGGGGACTACGGCGAGACTGAGCCGACTGGGGACTACGGCGAGACTGAGCCGACTGGGGACTACAGCGAGACTGAGCCAACTGGGGACTACGGCGAGACTGAGCCGACTGGGGACTACGGCGAGACTGAGCCGACTGGGGCCTACAGCGAGACTGAGCCGACTGGGGACTACGGCGAGACTGAGCCGACTGGGGACTACGGCGAGACTGAGCCGACTGGGGACTACAGCGAGACTGAGCCGACTGGGGACTACGGCGAGACTGAGCCGACTGGGGACTACGGCGAGACTGGGCCAACTGGGGACTACGGCGAGACTGAGCCGACTGGGGACTACGGCGAGACTGAGCCGACTGGGGACTACGGCGAGACTGAGCCGACTGGGGCCTACAGCGAGACTGAGCCGACTGGGGACTACGGCGAGACTGAGCCGACTGGGGACTACGGCGAGACTGAGCCGACTGGGGACTACGGCGAGACTGAGCCGACTGGGGACTACGGCGAGACTGAGCCGACTGGGGCCTACAGCGAGACTGAGCCGACTGGGGACTACGGCGAGACTGAGCCGACTGGGGACTACGGCGAGACTGAGCCGACTGGGGACTACGGCGAGACTGAGCCGACTGGGGACTACGGCGAGACTGAGCCGACTGGGGACTACGGCGAGACTGAGCCGACTGGGGACTACGGCGAGACTGAGCCGACTGGGGACTACGGCGAGACTGAGCCGACTGGGGACTACGGCGAGACTGAGCCGACTGGGGCCTACAGCGAGACTGAGCCGACTGGGGACTACGGCGAGACTGAGCCGACTGGGGACTACGGCGAGACTGAGCCGACTGGGGACTACGGCGAGACTGAGCCGACTGGGGACTACGGCGAGACTGAGCCGACTGGGGACTACAGCGAGACTGAGCCGACTGGGGACTACGGCGAGACTGAGCCAACTGGGGCCTACGGCGAGACTGGGTCACTAGAACTGTCCTTCAGGGCGGTCACCAGACATGCTCTCGACATCAAATACTTGAGAGCTGTCTAACAGGATGAGTCAGCGGTGAGGTCAGGATCCACCCACACAACCGCAGTGAAGTATTGGGCTGTGTCATAAACCATACTTCCGTTATGTAGAACGCCAGCGACACGTCATGCTATCTAGAGTCCTCACTTCTTGCCTGCCCTGTATGGACTACTTTCCAAAACTGTATATACTCATGGACAAAACTTAAGGAAGTTGTACCTTTTAGCATGTATATCGGATTCATAAAATAACTATGAAAGTTATTACAGTGACCTTTATTAAAGATACACGAGATAACCAAGTGTGTATACACTCATGGACAAAACTTAAGGAAGTTGTTCCTTTTAGCATGTATATCGGGATTCATAAAATAACTCTGAAAGTTATTACAGTGACCTTTATTGAAGACACACGAGATAACCAAGTGTGTATCATGGACAAAACTTAAAGAAGTTTTACCTTTTAGCATGTATATCGGGATTGAGACAATAACTCTGAAAGATATTTGATACACATTATTGAAGACACGAGATTACCAGGTGCGAACAAATTTTCCCCTGTCCCCTTAAAAAAAAAAACAGATGCCTGGCTACATTAAGGACTGTTTACTTCCTTAAGTTTTATCCATAAGTGTATTTTGTGAAACCTCCAATATTTGATTGCACCCATTTTTGTGTTTATTGTTTATATAAATCGTGTTTTGATTTTAATAATTACACATTGATTTCGATTTTTTTAAGTATTCGAGAGGTCATTATTAATGGAGAAGTGTATTTGCAACAACAATGATTCCAGGTAAAATTACAACAGAGTTTTAAAAATACATTCAAACCATAATATCGCTCTTTAACCCATCAAAATTTCGCGGTGAATTGTCAAGTGAAACTGTAAGGACTTTAAAATAATAACTTCGACTCTCACACGCACACAGAAAATCCCGAAAATATACAAAATGTTCACTTAAATATTATAAATCATTACTGTGTGTGGATGAAGATGTTTTCTTAATTCAATCACCGTTAGCTGCTGCATTAAATGTTCCCAGAAACACATTTTCCTAAAGTCCTACCCACAATGAGGATAGTTAACAAAAACAGGATCATTTTTCCTCCATATTATTTGAGGGGAATTAAATTCATCGAAAAATTTTAAGGAATTTTCATATTTGAAATCGCCGGTCGTCTGTTTTTGAAGGAGACAGAGGTTGTTCACACTTGGTTATCAGGTATAACTTATAAAGGTGGACGAGTAGGTAACACCCTCGATTCCCGACAGTCATGAACCGGATTGAATCCCGCATTAACATTTTGTTTAATATATGAATAACCTTCACATATTATTCATTGTTTCAATTATCATAAACTAGGTTGCTCTTGTTGAGCGGTACCTAATAAAGTGATTTTGAACCAGGTGTGTCTTCAATAAAGGTCACTGTAATATCTTTCAGAGTTATTGTCTGAATCCCGATATATTTGTGTGCTAAAAGATACAACTTCCTTTTAAGTAAGTTTTGTCTATGAGTGTACATTAAATTTCGAGAAACTCCGTAGAATAATTTTTGTGTCAGCAACAAAAATTTCTTTGAAAGGTTACTGAAGAAGGAAAGGGGGGACTCAATATACGACGTCAGTCCAAAAGCGATGCGATCAGAGACACACGGGATATCTCTTTTTGAGAGGTGTCTGGTAAAGTTATTCTTAAAGTGAAACAAAGATACAGTGATACTGATTACACAACCAGAAAAGATACTGATGACATCTAGAAGAGATACTAACTCCACCTTTGCCGGTCCCAAGCCAGGATGAAAAAGAAGGAAGAAGAACATTAACAAACTTGCTAAAAAAACCTGGGCTCAGCTGGCCCGGTTGATAGTACCCTGTAAGGGCTCCTAATTCAGGGATATATGATGAGCAGCGTTTGTACTCCATGTTAGGAGCGGATGCACATTGCGTCTGTTCCTCATGTCAGAGGCGGCCTTATTTTTTTTTTTTTTAAGCTAAGTCGGCCTGCCTCACAGTCTTAATGACAAAGGTAGACGCTTTCTACTTTACCCATTCATGATGGTTGTCAAATCTCCCCGCTATGCTGCATCGGCCGTCGCACAGATTTGAGATAAGAAAGAATAAGAGAATAGATACTTGTGGCATCCAGAAGAGATGCTGATGACATCCAGAAGAGTCGCCGATGACAAACAGAAAATATACTGATGACATCCAAAAGAGATATAGTGATGTACTCGAAGAGATACTGATGACATCCCGAAGAGACGCTGAAGACATCCAGAAAAGATACTGATGACATCCAAAAAAGATACTGATTACATCTGAAAAAGATATATTGTCGCGGAGATAAATAAATCAAGGGCAAGAGAGTTTGGGGATAATTAATTTATTATAAGGGGTATTGATAGGGAGAGAGAGAGAGTCAATACAACTTACCCCAAGACAGAGTTAATCCTAATGAGGGACCTCAGCTCCCCCCGCCGGCCAGATTCCCCAGAACCCCTCACACCCGGTGTCCAGCGATGATTGACAGACGTCCCATGGGGCCTCTCGTGATTGGAGCCGCTTAGCTTCTTTACATTACTCCCTCCTTAGAAAAAATACAGCGACCCGCTGATTAGCTTGTCTCAGCCCTTGTTCTGGAAGGAAATCTATCACGGCTGGTGTTCCCTAGCAGAATAGAATGTTGTTCTTCAGGGTCCAGGTAGGGCTTCATCCGAATGACATGGACGATATCCTTGGCTTTCCGTGATCGGGGAGAGGGGTCCACGGGCTCTACTTCATACGTAACTTCTGAAAGCTTCTTGGTCACCTTATAGGGACCGAAGTATCTCTTCAGTAGCTTTTCTGATAGTCCTACTTTTCGGATGGGAGTAAAAACCCACACAAGACCATTCTTCTGGTAATAGACTGGAGTATGTTTCTGGTCGTATAGTCTACGGTCTTTCGCCTGTGATTGTAGAAGGCGTGATCGGGAGAGTTGACGCGCTTCCTCAGCTCTGGTCACAAGTTCTCCAACGTAGTCGTTAGAGATCTCATCTGGTAGGTAGGGTAGTACGGCATCGATGTAGGTCTCGGCCTCACGGGCGTGGACAAGAAAGAACGGGGTGTAGCCGGTCGCCTCCTGTTTAGCAGTGTTGTAAGCAAAAGTTACATAGGGCAAAACTTGGTCCCAGTCCTTCTGCTCAACACATGTGTACATGGACAACATGTCTCCTAGAGTTTTGTTGAACCTTTCAGTCAGGCCGTTGGTCTGGGGATGGTAGGCCGTTGTAAATCTGTGCACAATTCCGCACAGAGCATTGATCTCTTTTATTACTTGAGAAATGAAATTTCTGCCGCGATCTGTTATCATTTCTCTAGGAGCTCCATGCTTCAAGATGACGTCTTCAACCAGGAACTTAGCTGTTTCGATTGCTCCTCCGTCTGGGATCGCTTTCGTTATGGCATACCTTCTCATATAATCGGTGCACACAATGATCCAACGGTTTCCATCTTTAGAAACTGGAAATCTTCCAAGGAGATCAACCCCGACTTTATAGAATGGCTTTTCTACGGGCGGTATGGATACAAGTTGTCCAGCCGGACGTCGAGGTAATTTCTTCCTTCGTTGACACTCCCGACAATGGCTTACATATTGGCGAACAGTTCTATAAAGGCCAGGCCAATAGAATCGTTTTTTGACTTTGTCATACGTCCGGGCGAAACCCAAATGCCCAGCTGTAGGAGCATCATGTAAATCTGCCATAACTTCCGATCTTAAGTGCTTAGGGATCATCATAAGCCAGGGTCTTCCAGTTGTGCTATAGTTTTTCTTGCATAAGATGCCGTCGATAATGCTGAATTCCTTTCTGGTGTAGCCCGAGTTTAAATTATCGATTATTTTAGCTATATAAATCCGGGTCTTTAGTCTGCTCTATATCGACGTTGGTTAGTGACATCACAGCACTTGGTTGATCGTTCTCAAGCGGGCTCCTTGACAGACAATCGGCATCCTTATGTTTGCGTCCGCTCTTGTAGATAACGGTCACGTCAAATTCTTGCAACTTCAGCGCCCATCTTGTCAAACGGCCAGAAGGATCTTTCTGCCCTACCAACCAACATAGAGAATGATGGTCAGTGACAACCGTGAATGGTCGACCAAACAAATATGGGCGGAATTTGCTAATAGACCAGACTACAGCAAGGCATTCTTTTTCCGTTGTAGAATAGTTATTTTCAGCCTTTGTCAAGCTTCTAGATGCATAAGCTATAGGCCGCTCCTTTCCACCTTGTATTTGTAGAAGAACAGCTCCAATACCATGTCCGCTTGCATCCGTGTGTAGATGGGTATCAGCGGATTCATCAAAGTGTCCTAAGACAGGCTCTGAAATTAGAGCTGTTTTAAGGACTTCAAACGCTTTCTCTTGAGCTGCATCCCAATAAAATTGTTTTTCAGTCTTCAGTAGGTCATGCAAAGATCTAGCTTTGTCGGCAAAGTTCTCAATAAATCTTCGGTAATAGGAACATAATCCAAGAAAACTCTTCAGTTCAGAGATATTCCTTGGCCTCGGAAATTTAGAGACGGCTTCAACTTTATCTGGATCTGGATGAATTCCATTGGCGTCAACAAGGTGTCCCAAAATCTTTTTCCTCCTTGATCCAAAAAGACACTTTTTGTGGTTCAAGCTTAGTCCAGCTTTCTGGATGCAGCTTAATACAAGTTGTAGACGACGTAGATGTTCCTCAAAGGTAGGTGCGTAAACTACGATGTCGTCCAGGTAGCAAAGGCACATGTTCCATTTAAGACTGCCCAGAACACTATCTATCATCCTTTCAAACGTTGCTGGAGCGTTGCAAAGACCGAAAGGCATTACTTGGAATTCATACAGCCCATCTGGAGTGATGAAAGCAGTTTTCTCCCTGTCTTTTTCGTCCACTTCAATCTGCCAATACCCGGACCGAAGATCCATCGTGGAGAAGTAACTAGAGCCGGCTAAACTGTCCAAGGCATCGTCAATGCGTGGCAGCGGGTAAACATCTTTTTTTTTTGTTGTTATCTTATTTAATCGACGGTAATCTACGCAGAATCTCCAGGTCCCGTCTTTCTTTCGAACTAGAATAACTGGAGATGACCAAGGACTTTCAGAGGGCTTCACGATGTGATTTTCAATCATCTTGTTCACTTCATCTTGAATTAGTCGTCGTTCACTTGGTGCTACTCTATAGGGCCGCTGTTTGATAGGAGACTGGTCGCCTGTGTTTATCTTGTGCTTCACAGTACTGGTGGGCTTAATAGGAGTACTCCCAAAGTCAAATATGCCAATAAACTCGTCAAGGCATGAAACAGGCTGTAACCTTTGAATTTCAGACAGCCCTGGATCTAGAGTAAGGTTTATCTTCTGTGACCATTCACGTGACTTTAGCTGCGTTTCTTGTAACTTATCGCTGGATTCAATAAGACTGCAGATATTCCCATTCTCATAACTTTCCATGGTGCACATATTCATTCCTGATGGAATCAGTTGCGGCCAAGACGCTCCATTCGCCACCCAAATGCTACCTCGGCCGTGTCGAAATGTAACCAATGAGTTTGGTATAAGAACTTCCTTTCTTAATAATAAGTCCCTAGAAGTTGAGACTAAAACATCTTTAACACCACATATTTCTTCGTTCATCACACTGATCTTCTTTATTGATTTAGGCGGGATGACAAAGTCGTCGGAAGCAAACAATCTCTGGTTTTCCTCCTCTCGAGATTCCAGGACGAAGGTTTCCCCGAGATGGAGTTCATTTCTGCCACAATCAATGACGGCCTCGGTGGCCTTGAAGAAGTCCCATCCAAATATGATGTCATGGCTGCATTCCACCATAACAACGAATTCAAATGAGATATTCAGACCATTAACTTCTATGTTCAGGACACATTTTCCTAGGGTCTATTAAATTTTTATTTGCGGCTTTAAGAATGGGACCTGGTTCTTTGAAGAGAGGTGTCTTTAGTTCGCGTCGAAATTTGTCTGAAATAACAGAAAAGTCGGCTCCTGAATCCACCAATGCTTTAATTTTGCGTCCATTTATTTCGACCATAACAAAATTTTCTTTTAATTTAGCGGCGATATACCCTGGAGGATTTTCCTCAATGGCGACCTCACCCCCGTTAGAAGCCGCTCCACTTAGTTTTTCACATTCTGAGGCATGGGAGAACGGCTAAAACGACGGGCTGGCGACTGGGATTGTCTTCGGGCTGGCGACCTTGCGCGGTTTGGATGTGGGGAAGAGCTCCGGTAGAAGTACGTCGAGGTTTGGGGCGTTACATAGTCGTCGTCGGCGTCATATCTCGGGGGTCGACTCGAAAATCCAACATTTCTTCCTTCTCCGCCATTCGTTGACCTGGCTTCAGCGAAGACCTGCCGTCGTTCCCTACAATAACGGACGACATGTCCGGGTCGTCCGCAGTGGAAGCAGATAGGTTTGTCGTCGTAGGTTCTCCAATGTTCCGTTTTCCTGGGTTGGGTTGGTCGGTCGATATTATAAAAGGGCGTTCGTGGTTGTTGTTGTACCACGTTGACTTGTGGTCTGGTAGGTTGTAGAGCACGGCTGACCTCTTCCCTCACTGTCTGTTCCAGGGCGTTCACCTCTCGGAGCGGATTGATCACTTCAGGTGCTGAGAAAACCTTTTGTATCTCTTCTCTAACGATGCGGCGAATTAACGCGGCCAAGTCGTCTGAGTCGTCAACACACGAAATGGGCATTACGTTTGACAACCTGGCGAATTTCGTACGGCCGATCCTGCGCTGCTTGACGGTTGTCAGATGACGGCAAAACTTCAGGATCTCATCTACTGTCTGTATGTCTTTCGCCACCAATACCTGGTATGTGTCCTCCGAAATTCCCTTTATAATGTGAGCAACTCTCTCACCTTCTTCCATGCGAGGGTTCACCTGGTGGCAGAGACTAAGAATCTCCTGGATGTATGACTCGCTGGATTCCTCGGCCTTCTGTGCTCTTGACTTCAGAACTTCCTCGGCGCGTCGAGCAGAATCCTCTTGCAGTCCGAACACACCGCGGAATGCGTCTTCAAAGCTTTTCCACGAGTTGAGTGATTCTTCGTTATTATCAAAACACCTTCCAGCAGTTCCGTTCAAGTAAAATACGACGTTGGCAAGCTTCATGGTCTCGTCCCATCTGTTGTACTTCGACACTCTCTCGTACTCTTTCAACCACTGTCCAGGGTTTATATTTCCATCTCCAGAAAAGGTAGAAGGATCTCGTTGGCGCTGACAAGGGAGGTAGGATCCGCTAACAGTAGGTCTGTGGTCGTCTTCCATTTCTATTCGTTGTGGCAAAGGTTGAAGAATTGGTTCACGTCCCTGTAGACGTCGACTTCTTCGAAGTTCCGTCACGCTACCCAGCGTCTCCGCCAAAATATGTCGCGGAGATAAATAAAGCAAGGGCAAGAGAGTTTGGGGATAATTAATTTATTATAAGGGGTATTGATAGGGAGAGAGAGAGAGAGTCAATACAACTTACCCCAAGACAGAGTTAATCCTAATGAGGGACCTCAGCTCCCCCCGCCGGCCAGATTCCCCAGAACCCCTCACACCCGGTGTCCAGCGATGATTGACAGACGTCCCATGGGGCCTCTCGTGATTGGAGCCGCTTAGCTTCTTGACATTATTAACATACTCAGAAGAGATACTGATTACAACTAGAAGAGATACTGATGACATCCAGAAGAGATACTGATGACATCTAGAAGAGATACTGATGACATCCAGAAAAGATACTGATGACAAACAGAAGAGATACTGATGACATCTAGAAGAGAAACTGATGACAAACAGAAGAGATACTGATGACAAACAGAAGAGATACTGATGACATCCAGTAAAAGATACTGATGACATCCAGTAAAAGATACTGATGAGATCCAGTAAAATATACTGATGACATCCAGTAAAAGATACTAAGGAAATCCAGCAAAAGATACTGATGACATCCAGTAAAAGATACTGATGACATCCAGTAAAAGATACTGATGACATCCAGTAAAATATACTGATGACATCCAGTAAAAGATACTGATGACATCTAGAAAAGATACTGATGACATCTAGAAAAGATACTGATGACATCTAGAAGAGATACTGATGACATCTAGAAAAGATACTGATGGCATCTAGAAAAGATACTGATGACATCCAGAAAAGATACTAATGAGATCCTGAAGAGATACTGATAACATCCTGAAGAGATACTGATGACATACTGAAGAGACGCTGATGACATCCAAAAAAGATACTGATGAGATCAAAAAAAGGTACAGATTACATCTGAAAAAGATATATTAATATACTCAGAAGAGATACTGATAACATCCAGTAAAAGATACTGATGATAAACAGAAGAGATACTGATGACATCTAGAAGAGATACTGATGATATCCAGTAAAAGATACTGATGATATCCAGTAAAAGATACTGATGACAAACAGAAGAGATACTGATGACAAACAGAAGAGATACTGATGACATCTAGAAGAGATACTGATGACAAACAGATGAGATACTGATGACATCTAGAAGAGATACTGATGATATCCAGTAAAAGATACTGATGACAAACTGAAAAGATACTGATGACAAACAGAAGAGATACTGATGAGATTCTGAAGAGATACTGATGACAAACAGAAGAGATACTGATGATATCTAAGAGAGATATTGGTGTTCTCAGAAGAGTTATTGATGACACCCAAGAAGAGATAAAGTAGACTCCCAAAAACAGCAGCTACTGATGATAAGATATGGATGAGATACGGCTGACAACCAGAAAAAAAAAAAGAATATTAATGAAAGACATTAGCCGCCACTGATGATACTGATGACACCAGGCCGTCGACCCAGCACGCGCCATCAGGCCGGTAATGAGCTGCCACGGCAGAAATAATTAGGCGCTGTTAATCCCATCGATCTATCAAAATTAATAAGCAGACGAGCTACCAGCGGTGATGCAAATGCACAATGGCCAATTACCCCTCTCCTCACATGGTGCCGAACTTTAGGGCGTTCCCTGAACTCCTCCCTCGCCAAAACTTGCAATGAACTTCATCCCATTCTTTCCTGTTCCCATATTCTCTTAATAGAATCGACGTTGGTGAAGAAATAAGAGCTGATGTTAATGAACTCAAGGATATTAAATAGTTTCAACCTTCCTCAACAAATTTGGGGATAAAATAAACAGGTTTGTGTCCTGAGGTCTACATCATTCTGTTTTCATGATTTGAATGACTTTTACCCTCGAGTTTTGGTTAGTTTTTATCCGATAATACTTCATTCTTCTTAACTATACCGGGTCCATTAGTACATTGCCTGGTTCTACTTCAATCTATGGCTATTCTTCTAATCATCAAGCTTTCTTCTCTCCCACGGTCATTCTCTCTTCTGACCTTGATTGTTATTTTATTATAACATAGCATTCTTTTACTGTACGGACAATCTTCCACGTTACATTTGCTCTTCTAGATCAAGTTCACTCTTTGTCGCCACGGTCAATCTTTTAGTTTAAGTTTATTCTTTGACGCCACGGTCAATCTTCTATTTAAGTGCATCCTTTGACGCCACGGTCAATTTTTAAATTTAAGTTCATTCTTTGACGCCGCGGTCAATCTTCTAGTTTAAATTCATCCTTTAACGCCACGGTCAATTTTTAAATTCAAGTTCATCCTTTGAACCCACAGTCAATTTTTAAATTCAAGTTCATCCTTTGACGTAACAGTCAATTTTTAAATTTAAGTTCATCCTTTAACGCCACGGTCAATTTTTAAATTCAAGTTCATCCTTTGAACCCACAGTCAATTTTTAAATTCAAGTTCATCCTTTGACGCCACGGTCAATTTTTAACTTCAAGTTCATCCTTTGACGCCACGGTCAATTTTTAACTTCAAGTTCATCCTTTGACGTCACGGTCAATTTTTAAATTTAAGTACATCCTTTTAACGCCTGGTCAATTTTTTAATTCAAGTACATCCTTTGACGCAACGGTCAATTTTTTAATTCAAGTTCATCCTTTGACGCCACGGTCAATTTTTAAATTCAAGTTCATCCTTTGACGCCACGGTCAATTTTTAACTTCAAGTTCATCCTTTGACGCCACGGTCAATTTTTAACTTCAAGTTCATCCTTTGACGCAACAGTCAATTTTTAAATTTAAGTCCATCCTTTGAGGCCACGGTCAATTTTTAAATTCAAGTTCATCCTTTGAGGCCACGGTCAATTTTTAACTTCAAGTTCATCCTTTGACGCCACGGTCAATTTTTAACTTCAAGTTCATCCTTTGACGCAACAGTCAATTTTTAAATTAAGTCCATCCTTTGACGTCACGGTCAATTTTTAAATTAAAGTTCATCCTTTGACGCCGCGGTCAATTTTTAAATTCAAGTTCATCCTTTTAACGCCTGGTCAATTTTTTAATTCAAGTACATCCTTTGACGCCACGGTCAATTTTTAACTTCAAGTTCATCCCTTGACGCCACGGTCAATTTTTAAATTCAAGTTCATCCTTTGAGGCCACGGTCAATTTTTAACTTCAAGTTCATCCTTTGACGCCACGGTCAATTTTTAACTTCAAGTTCATCCTTTGACGCAACAGTCAATTTTTAAATTAAGTCCATCCTTTGACGTCACGGTCAATTTTTAAATTAAAGTTCATCCTTTGACGCCGCGGTCAATTTTTAAATTCAAGTTCATCCTTTTAACGCCTGGTCAATTTTTTAATTCAAGTACATCCTTTGACGCCACGGTCAATTTTTAACTTCAAGTTCATCCCTTGACGCCACGGTCAATTTTTAAATTCAAGTTCATCCTTTGACGCCACGGTCAATTTTTAACTTCAAGTTCATCCTTTGACGCCACGGCCAATTTTTAACTTCAAGTTCATCCTTTGACGCAACAGTCAATTTTAAAATTTAAGTCCATCCTTTGACGTCACGGTCAATTTTTAAATTAAAGTTCATCCTTTGACGCCGTGGTCAATTTTTAAATTCAAGTACATCCTTTGACACCACGGCCAATTTTTAAATTCAAGTTCATCCTTTGACGCCACGGTCAATTTTTAACTTCAAGTTCATCCTTTGACGCAACAGTCAATTTTTAAATTAAGTCCATCCTTTGACGTCACGGTCAATTTTTAAATTAAAGTTCATCCTTTGACGCCGCGGTCAATTTTTAAATTCAAGTTCATCCTTTTAACGCCTGGTCAATTTTTTAATTCAAGTACATCCTTTGACGCCACGGTCAATTTTTAACTTCAAGTTCATCCCTTGACGCCACGGTCAATTTTTAAATTCAAGTTCATCCTTTGACGCCACGGTCAATTTTTAACTTCAAGTTCATCCTTTGAGGCCACGGTCAATTTTTAACTTCAAGTTCATCCTTTGACGCCACGGTCAATTTTTAACTTCAAGTTCATCCTTTGACGCAACAGTCAATTTTTAAATTTAAGTCCATCCTTTGACGTCACGATCAATTTTTAAATTAAAGTTCATCCTTTGACGCCACGGTCAATTTTTAAATTCAAGTTCATCCTTTGACGCCACGGTCAATTTTTAAATTCAAGTTCATCCTTTGAGGCCACGGTCAATTTTTAAATTCAAGTTCATCCTTTGACGACACGGACAATTTTTAAATTTATGTTCATCCTTTGACGTCACGGTCAATTTTTTAATTTAAATTCATCCTTTGACGCCACGGTCAATTTTTAAATTCAAGTTCATCCTTTGACGACACGGACAATTTTTAAATTCAAGTTCATCCTTTGATGCCGCGGCTATAGTTCAGTCTTTGGCGCGTCGTTCACTCTCATGCTAACTCTTCTTCGCCCCACATTCAATTCTCTAATCTCCAGTCAGTTCTTTCTTTTATTACATAGTCATTCTTCTATGTCAAGATAACTCTTTTTATATACGGGCCATTATATAGTACTATAGTCATTTTAGCAAGTATTCATTTTCTCCTATTCCTGTGTCATATTTCATAACTAAATCATTCTTTTATGCCCCGATAATTATTTTCCAAGTTCATTATCCTATAATCCGGGTCATTCTGTATGCTATTCCTCACAGTTACCCTTCTACTCAACATTTACTCCAGGGTCGTGTATCTAATTCAATGCACAAGTCTTCTTTGCCCCACAGCCATTCTTTTAATCCGCAATCTTTCTTATAAATCCGCGCCATCTTTTTATAATCTACGGGTATATTATTTATATTTTTTGTATATAGATGGCGCGCTTTATTGCTTTATAATTAATTTATACCTAACTGGTGTGTTCTTATTGTTTGCGGAAGAGCATTACTCGATGCAAATGTTAATTTGTAATTCTACTGTACTTAAAGCTTATGTCCATATTTTGCTTAAATATAATTTCTAAAGTTCCAGCCTTTAGTGTAACATTTATAAGCAGAATCATCCAATACAATATTAGAGTTCTAAAAAGCGGTATGGTATGTTGAATTGGAGAAACCGCTGGGAGAGTTCACCATTGATGAGTCAAGCCCTTCAATATAATTTTCTCGCAGTAAGGACAGTAGAATTTTGTTTTTTATGTGTAAAAGAAGCATTTGTGCTTCCATTTCTTATATGTAGATGAGGCGTTATTGCTTTATATTATTTTATCCCACCTTTTGTTCTATATACCACGGTGTTTCCAAGTACTGGTCTCTCTTTTCCTTATACCATAGTAATTTTTCTAAGGTACCTCATTATTTTATACTACAGAATGTTAGTATTTACGGTCTATGTTATAGTCAAGGTTCTAGGCTGCAATAATGCCGCTCTCTATGCCACAGTAATTCTTCTAGGGTACAACCTCACTCTTCTCATCTACGGCATTCTTCCATATTAATTATAAAGCAATAACACGCCATCTATGCATAAAAAAATAGAGAGAATGTTTCTTTTATAAGCAAACTGTCTACTGTCCTTACTGCGATGAAAATAGTAGGAGGGCTTGGTTATCAGTGGTGAACTCTCCCAGTGGTTTCGTCAATTTTATCAGTCATTTCGCAGAATTGTTAAATACAGTATTGGAGATCTTAAAAGCAGTCTGGTGGATAAAATTTGGCGTAATCGCTGGGTGAGTTCACCAGTGATGAGCCAAGCCCTCCCACTATTTTGTGAAAGTTTGTTTTGTTTGTAAAAGAAACATTCGGGCTTATTATAGTACTATTTCTTATTCTTTCATATGACTACAGTCAGCACCCTATTTACGCAACTGCCTATTGTCACACAAAACCAAAACTAAAGATTGATCATATATCGAGTATTGGTTTCGTTTTGTTACGTCTGCCTCGATTGTAATTTGAACCGTCTACTGCTCTGTTTGCACAAATCACCATCTGCTTCATTGTTTCTAGTGATGTCTAAGGCTAATTTAGGGAAACAAAGACATCTTATACTATTGAATAAAGACACCAAGTTATTGAACTGAATAAAGGTGCAATTTCAAGAACAAGATAAAATCGGTGAACAAGTTGTTGGTGATAATAAAAGATCCTTGTATAGAACGTTTCATGATTTTAGGTGTCGCATTTGCGCAGGGGCCATGATAATATTTTCTGTGTATCGTTCCTATTGTAGTAGTTGTACTACCGAAGTGATCCTTGTATAGAAAGAATGATATTTTATCTGCTGCCGAATCTCATTAGAACCATCAAATGAATTTTATAAATTTAAATCGTTTTAAAATCAACACCATTAAATTGCAGTTGTCTTGGGAGTCTTAGAAGTTTTCCTGTCTTGTGAGTCGCCTGTCATAAAGAAGTTTTCCTGTCTTGGGAGTCACCTGTCATAAAGAAGTTTTCCTGTCTTGGGAGTCACCTGTCATAAAGAAGTTTTCCTGTCTTGTGAGTCACCTGTCTTGGAAGTCTTCCTGTCTTGGGAGACACCTGTCTTAGAAGTTCTTCCTGTCTTTGAAGTCACCGGTCTTGGGAGTTTACCTGCTTTAGGAGCCAATTTTTAGCAGGAACTGTTTGTTTTTAAAAGCTTTTATTTAACTTGCTTCCACACTACTTTCTGTTAACAAATCTTGTCATCTATTTTTTTTTTTATATTTGTGAGTCACCTGTCATAAAGAAGTTTTCCTGTATTGGGAGTCACCTGTCATAAAGAAGTTTTTCTGTCTTGTGAGTCACCTGTCATAAAGAAGTTTTTCTGTCTTGGGAGTCACCTGTCATAAAGAGGTTTTTCTGTCTTGTGAGTCACCTGTCATAAAGAAGTTTTTCTGTCTTGTGAGTCACCTGTCATAAAGAAGTTTTCCTGTCTTGGGAGTCACCTGTCATAAAGAAGTTTTCCTGTCTTGTGAGTCACCTGTCATAAAGAAGTTTTCCTGTCTTGGGAGTCACCTGTCATAAAGAAGTTTTCCTATCTTGTGAGTCACCTGTCATAAAGAAGTTTTCCTGTCTTGTGAGTCACCTGTCATAAAGAAGTTTTCCTGTCTTGTGAGTCACCTGTCATAAAGAAGTTTTCCTGTCTTGTGAGTCACCTGTCATAAAGAAGTTTTCCTGTCTTGTGAGTCACCTGTCATAAAGAAGTTTTCCTGTCTTGTGAGTCACCTGTCATAAAGAAGTTTTCCTGTCTTGTGAGTCACCTGTCATAAAGAAGTTTTCCTGTCTTGTGAGTCACCTGTCATAAAGAAGTTTTTCTGTCTTGTGAGTCACCTGTCATAAAGAAGTTTTCCTGTCTTGTGAGTCACCTGTCATAAAGAAGTTTTCCTGTCTTGGGAGTCACCTGTCATAAAGAAGTTTTTCTGTCTTGTGAGTCACCTGTCATAAAGAAGTTTTTCTGTCTTGTGAGTCACCTGTCATAAAGAAGTTTTCCTGTCTTGGGAGTCACCTGTCATAAAGAAGTTTTCCTGTCTTGGGAGTCACCTGTCATAAAGAAGTTTTTCTGTCTTGTGAGTCACCTGTCATAAAGAAGTTTTTCTGTCTTGTGAGTCACCTGTCATAAGAAGTTTTCCTATCTTGTGAGTCACCTGTCATAAAGAAGTTTTTCTGTCTTGTGAGTCACCTGTCATAAAGAAGTTTTCCTGTCTTGTGAGTCACCTGTCATAAAGAAGTTTTCCTGTCTTGTGAGTCACCTGTCATAAAGAAGTTTTCCTGTCTTGGGAGTCACCTGTCATAAAGAAGTTTTCCTGTCTTGGGAGTCACCTGTCATAAAGAAGTTTTCCTGTCTTGTAAGTCACCTGTCATAAAGAAGTTTTCCTGTCTTGTGAGTCACCTGTCTTAGAAGTTTTCCTGTCTTGTGAGTCACCTGTCATAAAGAAGTTTTCCTGTCTTGTGAGTCACCTGTCTAAGAAGTTTTCCTGTCTTGGGAGTCACCTGTCATAAAGAAGTTTTCCTGTCTTGTGAGTCACCTGTCATAAAGAAGTTTTCCTGTCTTGGGAGTCACCTGTCATAAAGAAGTTTTCCTGTCTTGGAGTCACCTGTCATAAAGAAGTTTTCCTGTCTTGTGAGTCACCTGTCATAAAGAAGTTTTCCTGTCTTGTGAGTCACCTGTCATAAAGAAGTTTTCCTGTCTTGTGAGTCACCTGTCATAAGAAGTTTTCCTGTCTTGTGAGTCACCTGTCATAAAGAAGTTTTCCTGTCTTGTGAGTCACCTGTCATAAAGAAGTTTTCCTGTCTTGTGAGTCACCTGTCATAAAGAAGTTTTCCTGTCTTGTGAGTCACCTGTCATAAAGAAGTTTTCCTGTCTTGTGAGTCACCTGTCATAAAGAAGTTTTCCTGTCTTGTGAGTCACCTGTCATAAAGAAGTTTTCCTGTCTTGTGAGTCACCTGTCATAAAGAAGTTTTCCTGTCTTGGGAGTCACCTGTCATAAAGAAGTTTTCCTGTCTTGTGAGTCACCTGTCATAAAGAAGTTTTCCTGTCTTGTGAGTCACCTGTCATAAGAAGTTTTCCTGTCTTGGAGTCACCTGTCATAAAGAAGTTTTCCTGTCTTGGGAGTCACCTGTCATAAAGAAGTTTTCCTGTCTTGGGAGTCACCTGTCATAAAGAAGTTTTCCTGTCTTGTGAGTCACCTGTCATAAAGAAGTTTTCCTGTCTTGTGAGTCACCTGTCATAAAGAAGTTTTCCTGTCTTGGAGTCACCTGTCATAAAGAAGTTTTCCTGTCTTGTGAGTCACCTGTCATAAAGAAGTTTTCCTGTCTTGTGAGTCACCTGTCATAAGAAGTTTTCCTGTCTTGTGAGTCACCTGTCATAAAGAAGTTTTCCTGTCTTGGGAGTCACCTGTCATAAAGAAGTTTTCCTGTCTTGGGAGTCACCTGTCATAAAGAAGTTTTCCTGTCTTGTGAGTCACCTGTCATAAAGAAGTTTTCCTGTCTTGTGAGTCACCTGTCATAAAGAAGTTTTCCTGTCTTGGGAGTCACCTGTCATAAAGAAGTTTTCCTGTCTTGTGAGTCACCTGTCATAAAGAAGTTTTCCTGTCTTGTGAGTCACCTGTCATAAAGAAGTTTTCCTGTCTTGTGAGTCACCTGTCATAAAGAAGTTTTCCTGTCTTGGGAGTCACCTGTCATAAAGAAGTTTTCCTGTCTTGTGAGTCACCTGTCATAAAGAAGTTTTCCTGTCTTGGGAGTCACCTGTCATAAAGAAGTTTTCCTGTCTTGTGAGTCACCTGTCATAAAGAAGTTTTCCTGTCTTGGGATTCACCTGTCATAAAGAAGTTTTCCTGTCTTGTGAGTCACCTGTCATAAAGAAGTTTTCCTGTCTTGGGATTCACCTGTCATAAAGAAGTTTTCCTGTCTTGTGAGTCACCTGTCATAAAGAAGTTTTCCTGTCTTGGGATTCACCTGTCATAAAGAAGTTTTCCTGTCTTGTGAGTCACCTGTCATAAAGAAGTTTTCCTATCTTGTGAGTCACCTGTCATAAGAAGTTTTCCTGTCTTGTGAGTCACCTGTCATAAAGAAGTTTTCCTGTCTTGTGAGTCACCTGTCATAAAGAAGTTTTCCTGTCTTGTGAGTCACCTGTCATAAAGAAGTTTTCCTGTCTTGGGAGTCACCTGTCATAAAGAAGTTTTCCTGTCTTGGGAGTCACCTGTCATAAGAAGTTTTCCTGTCTTGGGAGTCACCTGTCATAAAGAAGTTTTCCTGTCTTGGGAGTCACCTGTCATAAAGAAGTTTTCCTGTCTTGTGAGTCACCTGTCATAAAGAAGTTTTCCTGTCTTGTGAGTCACCTGTCATAAGAAGTTTTCCTGTCTTGTGAGTCACCTGTCATAAAGAAGTTTTCCTGTCTTGGAGTCACCTGTCATAAAGAAGTTTTCCTGTCTTGGGAGTCACCTGTCATAAAGAAGTTTTCCTGTCTTGGGAGTCACCTGTCATAAAGAAGTTTTCCTGTCTTGTGAGTCACCTGTCATAAAGAAGTTTTCCTGTCTTGTGAGTCACCTGTCATAAAGAAGTTTTCCTGTCTTGGGAGTCACCTGTCATAAAGAAGTTTTCCTGTCTTGGGAGTCACCTGTCATAAAGAAGTTTTCCTGTCTTGGGAGTCACCTGTCATAAAGAAGTTTTCCTGTCTTGGGAGTCACCTGTCATAAAGAAGTTTTCCTGTCTTGGGAGTCACCTGTCATAAAGAAGTTTTCCTGTCTTGGGAGTCACCTGTCATAAAGAAGTTTTCCTGTCTTGGGAGTCACCTGTCATAAAGAAGTTTTCCTGTCTTGGGAGTCACCTGTCATAAAGAAGTTTTCCTGTCTTGGGAGTCACCTGTCATAAAGAAGTTTTCCTGTCTTGGGAGTCACCTGTCATAAAGAAGTTTTCCTGTATTGTGAGTCACCTGTCATAAAGAAGTTTTCCTGTCTTGTGAGTCACCTGTCATAAAGAAGTTTTCCTGTCTTGGGAGTCACCTGTCATAAAGAAGTTTTCCTGTCTTGGGAGTCACCTGTCATAAAGAAGTTTTCCTGTCTTGGGAGTCACCTGTCATAAAGAAGTTTTCCTGTCTTGGGAGTCACCTGTCATAAAGAAGTTTTCCTGTCTTGGGAGTCACCTGTCATAAAGAAGTTTTCCTGTATTGGGAGTCACCTGTCATAAAGAAGTTTTCCTGTCTTGGGAGTCACCTGTCATAAAGAAGTTTTCCTGTATTGGGAGTCACCTGTCATAAAGAAGTCTTCCTGTATTGTGAGTCACCTGTCATAAAGAAGTTTCCTGTATTGTGAGTCACCTGTCATAAAGAAGTTTTCCTGTCTTGTGAGTCACCTGTCATAAAGAAGTTTTCCTGTATTGTGAGTCACCTGTCATAAAGAAGTTTTCCTGTATTGTGAGTCACCTGTCATAAAGAAGTTTTCCTGTCTTGTGAGTCACCTGTCATAAAGAAGTTTTCCTGTCTTGTGAGTCACCTGTCATAAAGAAGTTTTCCTGTCTTGTGAGTCACCTGTCATAAAGAAGTTTTCCTGTCTTGTGAGTCACCTGTCATAAAGAAGTTTTCCTGTCTTGGGAGTCACCTGTCATAAAGAAGTTTTCCTGTCTTGTGAGTCACCTGTCATAAAGAAGTTTTCCTGTCTTGGGAGTCACCTGTCATAAAGAAGTTTTCCTGTCTTGGGAGTCACCTGTCATAAAGAAGTTTTCCTGTCTTGGGAGTCACCTGTCATAAAGAAGTTTTCCTGTCTTGTGAGTCACCTGTCATAAAGAAGTTTTCCTGTCTTGGGAGTCACCTGTCATAAAGAAGTTTTCCTGTATTGGGAGTCACCTGTCATAAAGAAGTTTTCCTGTCTTGGGAGTCACCTGTCATAAAGAAGTTTTCCTGTATTGGGAGTCACCTGTCATAAAGAAGTTTTCCTGTCTTGGGAGTCACCTGTCATAAAGAAGTTTTCCTGTCTTGGGAGTCACCTGTCATAAAGAAGTTTTCCTGTCTTGGGAGTCACCTGTCATAAAGAAGTTTTCCTGTCTTGGGAGTCACCTGTCATAAAGAAGTTTTCCTGTCTTGGGAGTCACCTGTCATAAAGAAGTTTTCCTGTCTTGGAGTCACCTGTCATAAAGAAGTTTTCCTGTATTGGGAGTCACCTGTCATAAAGAAGTTTTCCTGTATTGGGAGTCACCTGTCATAAAGAAGTTTTCCTGTATTGGGAGTCACCTGTCATAAAGAAGTTTTCCTGTATTGGGAGTCACCTGTCATAAAGAAGTTTTCCTGTATTGTGAGTCACCTGTCATAAAGAAGTTTTCCTGTATTGGGAGTCACCTGTCATAAAGAAGTTTTCCTGTCTTGTGAGTCACCTGTCATAAAGAAGTTTTCCTGTATTGGGAGTCACCTGTCATAAAGAAGTTTTCCTGTATTGGGAGTCACCTGTCATAAAGAAGTTTTCCTGTCTTGGGAGTCACCTGTCATAAAGAAGTTTTCCTGTATTGGGAGTCACCTGTCATAAAGAAGTTTTCCTGTATTGTGAGTCACCTGTCATAAAGAAGTTTTCCTGTCTTGTGAGTCACCTGTCATAAAGAAGTTTTCCTGTCTTGTGAGTCACCTGTCATAAAGAAGTTTTCCTGTATTGTGAGTCACCTGTCATAAAGAAGTTTTCCTGTATGGGAGTCACCTGTCATAAAGAAGTTTTCCTGTCTTGGGAGTCACCTGTCATAAAGAAGTTTTCCTGTATTGTGAGTCACCTGTCATAAGAAGTTTTCCTGTATTGGGAGTCACCTGTCATAAAGAAGTTTTCCTGTCTTGGGAGTCACCTGTCATAAAGAAGTTTTCCTGTCTTGGGAGTCACCTGTCATAAAGAAGTTTTCCTGTCTTGGGAGTCACCTGTCATAAAGAATTTTTCCTGTCTTGTGAGTCACCTGTCATAAAGAAGTTTTCCTGTATTGTGAGTCACCTGTCATAAAGAAGTTTTCCTGTATTGTGAGTCACCTGTCATAAAGAAGTTTCCTGTATTGGGAGTCACCTGTCATAAAGAAGTTTTCCTGTCTTGGGAGTCACCTGTCATAAAGAAGTTTTCCTGTCTTGGGAGTCACCTGTCATAAAGAAGTTTTCCTGTCTTGTGAGTCACCTGTCTTGGAAGTTTTCCTGTCTTGGGAGTCACCTGTCATAAAGAAGTTTTCCTGTATTGTGAGTCACCTGTCATAAAGAAGTTTTCCTGTATTGGGAGTCACCTGTCATAAAGAAGTTTTCCTGTATTGGGAGTCACCTGTCATAAAGAAGTTTTCCTGTATTGTGAGTCACCTGTCATAAAGAAGTTTTCCTGTATTGGGAGTCACCTGTCATAAAGAAGTTTTCCTGTCTTGTGAGTCACCTGTCATAAAGAAGTTTTCCTGTCTTGGGAGTCACCTGTCATAAAGAAGTTTTCCTGTATTGGGAGTCACCTGTCATAAAGAAGTTTTCCTGTCTTGGGAGTCACCTGTCATAAAGAAGTTTTCCTGTCTTGGGAGTCACCTGTCATAAAGAAGTTTTCCTGTCTTGGGAGTCACCTGTCATAAAGAAGTTTTCCTGTCTTGGGAGTCACCTGTCATAAAGAAGTTTTCCTGTCTTGTGAGTCACCTGTCATAAAGAAGTTTTCCTGTCTTGTGAGTCACCTGTCATAAAGAAGTTTTCCTGTATTGTGAGTCACCTGTCATAAAGAAGTTTTCCTGTCTTGGGATTCACCTGTCATAAAGAAGTTTTCCTGTCTTGTGAGTCACCTGTCATAAAGAAGTTTTCCTGTCTTGTGAGTCACCTGTCATAAAGAAGTTTTCCTGTCTTGTGAGTCACCTGTCATAAAGAAGTTTTCCTGTCTTGGGAGTCACCTGTCATAAAGAAGTTTTCCTGTCTTGGGAGTCACCTGTCATAAAGAAGTTTTCTTGTCTTGGGAGTCACCTGTCATAAAGAAGTTTTCTTGTCTTGTGAGTCACCTGTCATAAAGAAGTTTTCCTGTCTTGGGAGTCACCTGTCATAAAGAAGTTTTCCTGTCTTGGGAGTCACCTGTCATAAAGAAGTTTTCCTGTCTTGTGAGTCACCTGTCTTGGAAGTTTTCCTGTCTTGGGATTCACCTGTCATAAAGAAGTTTTCCTGTCTTGTGAGTCACCTGTCTTGGAAGTTTTCCTGTCTTGGGAGTCACCTGTCATAAAGAAGTTTTCCTGTCTTGGGAGTCACTTGTCATAAAGAAGTTTTCCTGTCTTGTGAGTCACCTGTCTTGGAAGTTTTCCTGTCTTGGGAGTCACCTGTCATAAAGAAGTTTTCTTGTCTTGTGAGTCACCTGTCATAAAGAAGTTTTCCTGTCTTGGGAGTCACCTGTCATAAAGAAGTTTTCCTGTATTGTGAGTCACCTGTCATAAAGAAGTTTTCCTGTCTTGTGAGTCACCTGTCATAAAGAAGTTTTCCTGTCTTGTGAGTCACCTGTCATAAAGAAGTTTTCCTATCTTGTGAGTCACCTGTCTTGGAAGTTTTCCTGTCTTGGGAGTCACCTGTCATAAAGAAGTTTTCTTGTCTTGTGAGTCACCTGTCATAAAGAAGTTTTCCTGTCTTGGGAGTCACCTGTCATAAAGAAGTTTTCCTGTCTTGTGAGTCACCTGTCTTGGAAGTCTTCCTGTCTTGGGAGACACCTGTCTTAGAAGTTCTTCCTGTCTTTGAAGTCACCGGTCTTGGGAGTTTACCTGCTTTAGGAGTCAATTTTTAGCAGGAACTGTTTGTTTTTAAAAGCTTTTATTTAACTTGCTTCCACACTACTTTCTGTCAACAAATCTTGTCATCTATTTTTTTTTTTTTATATACTTGCAGCACACCTAGAAGTCTGAAATTTGGTGCACTTATTCAAACCTGATGACATTGCAAAGTTGACAAAGTTTCAGACTTTTGAATGGTTGGGAATATACTACTGTTGATATTTCCTTTCACAAACATACAAAAATGTGCGATCAATTTTACTACCAGACCACCCAGAAGTCTGAAAAATTTGTACTCGTTCAATCCAGTTAACAATGTAAATGACAAAATTTCAGACTTCTGGGTGTTCAGGAATTTTCTATATTTTCCTTCACACAAATTTTAAAATTATAAATACAGTAAAACCTCCCTGTAAAGGACAACACCTAATTGTAGAGCCAAAGTGTCCTTTAGGGAGAGGTGTCTTCTTACTGGAGAGTTGCTAAATAATAAAATGGTAATTTGTCCTCTCATGGAGTATGTTCTCATGTAGTACAGTAAAACCTCCCTGTAAAGGACAACACCTAGTTGCAGAGTCAAAGTGTCCTTTAGGGAGAGGTGTCCTCTTACCGGAGAGTTGCTAAATAATAAAAATGGTAATTTGTCCTCTCATGGAGTATGTTCTCCTGTAGTACAGTAAAACCTCCCTGTAAAGGACAACACCTAATTGCAGAGTCAAAGTGTCCTTTAGGGAGAGGTGTCCTCTTACCGGAGAGTTGCTAAATAGTAAAAATGGTAATTTTGCAAATGAAAACTGTCCTTTGTAGAGAGGTGTCTTCTAGCGGGGTGTCTGTTAAAGGGAGGTTTTACTGTACTACCTATTATTTTCTCTATTCTTCTCTCCAGCATTCTTTAAAGAGAGCTGAAATCGTCTTGTTTAAAATTGAAGGTCTAGCATATCAGGAACAAGACCATAAATTATGTGTGACCTTTAAGGGGGTCGGTGGAAGGATGGTCCATTGGTTTTTCAACCTCTATGACCCTGGTTCGATTCCCGCATTGGGCACTTTTTTCTGATTTAAAAAAAAAAATGCTCCAATGGCCCCTGATTCTTGCAAAAGTCCAACCCCACCAGCAAGTGCAAGTAATCAAACGGGGCTCTGGCACATTTGTAAGTGCAAAGTTCAACTGCTTTTCACATGTGTAGACATGTGGTGCACTTACAGTAAAAACAGTCGCCTACTTCTACCCAACATGATTATCATGGCCTGTACCACGTGTACTAGGGATAAGCAAAAAAAAAGGTATGACCT